>CM044003.1:43343546-43583546 GCA_024085815.1 Flaveria linearis | reverse complement strand
AGTGTTCCCGAGGTAGATCAAGGAATGCATCTCTTTTGAGGGAACAGGAAGAGCCATCAATGTATCTCAGTATTATTGGCTCTTCCTCACAAGAGATGTCGCTCAAGGTTATGTAGTTAATGAACTTCCTGTTGATTAATTCCTCTGAGGTCAGAGGCTTAGAAGGTTAGAGGATGGCATGGTTAATGTTTGGGTTTTAGGTTGTGTAGAAGCCTCTTGAAGATTAACATTTAGTCTTTATTAGTCTTTTATATAGTTTTATCATTGTATAGGGACTGTTATATAAATAGATGTTCCTTATGTTTTGTTGGTAGTATAAATAGGCTAGATATGTATTGTGTAGGTAGACTAGAGACAAGAGTCATTTTGAATGAACTTGTAACTGTTTCTACACTTGTTGTTAGTACTTCTTAAAGATTAACATGTTGTCTTTATTTGTCTTTGTATTATAAGTTTTGTCATAGTATAGGGACTATTTTTGTAAATAGATAGTTTCTTTGTTTATTGATAGTATAAATAACTTAGACTTGTGTAGGTTAGAAAGACTTTGAACGAACTGCTCTTAAACTTGTAATTGTCTTTGCTATTATCAATAAAATTCTATGAATTTTTCTTGATATTGTGCATTGATTTGAATACTGTGTTTGTTTTTGATTGAATTGTCTTCTAATATCATCACAGCTCTATGCATTTGATCCTATCATATGGTATCAGAGCTGCTGGTTCAGTGATTGAGCTTGTACGAACTTACAAACTCAAAAATCACTTGAATCTGTGATTGATAAGCAATTCAATTGAAATATTGTTGATTTCAGTTGTGTTTAATCATCCGAAACATGAACTGAATCACAATTAGCTGTTTAATTCGTCCAATTTCAGTGAATTGATCAAATTTGTGTTTTGGGATTTGTCTTCATTTCGAACTGAAATTTGTGTAAATTACTGATTTGTTGTTTGTAATTGAAGAAATTGAAGTGAGAAGATTGTTAATCGACATAAAATCTACCGAATTGGAAGATTTTGTCACACTCCCGCTGATAGCGGAAACACGGGGAATGTGAGCTAGACGGGATCGCCATAACACATGGTATGCAATAGAGTAGCAATAATAATATGATGACAAGCGTGTCATGACGACACCCGATCACAATTGGAGACTTGTGTCATGTATTGTCAAAGATCACGACAGCATAGCCATAAGCACAACATAATGATCACATAAGTATTAAGGACAACTTGTAATGTAAATTCCCACAACTCGGGAACAAGTGTTCAAAAGAATGTTAATTGTTTAGTGGACTGCAACAATGTACAAAATGTATGTTCAGTCTCAAAAATGCATCCTAGGGTCTCCACTAAAAGGCAGCACTCCTAGAACTTCAATTACCTTGATCACCTAAAAAGAAATGCTCAAAAAGGTCAACATAATTGTTGGTGAGCTTTGCAGGTTTTAAGTAATAAGAGATATTAAGATGAAACCATGAGTAAGTTTAATAAAAGTTACCGCGACTACGCTTATGTATAGGCGGTTTTATTAGTCATAAATAGCTGCAGCCAAACCTAATGTTCGGTCCCTTACGGGGATTGATGGCTGTATAGAAAGTGTTCTCAAAAGTATATAGTCATTATGTCGTAGCAAGATCCACACAGCGCATACGCATAGTTTGTAATCAAACCAATTCTTAGGTCCCATTACCGGGGATTAATGATTATATAAAATAAAAGGTTTTCCATATCATAATAAGTTTAACTTGACGTAGCAAGATCCATACAGCGCATACGTGTCAAGTTAAACATGACGTAGCAAGTTCCACTCAGCGCATACGTATAGTTTATAATCAAACCAATCCTTAGGTCCCATTATCGGGATTAATGATTATAATAAAAGGTTTTCCATAGCAAATAAGTTTAACTTGACGTAGCAAGATCCACACAGTGCATACGTGTCAAGTTAAACATGACGTAGCAAGATCCACTCAGCGCATACGTATAGGTTCAACCAAACCAGTCCTTAGGTCCCAGTACCGGGATTAATCGTTGTAGTGGATGCTCGGCTTAGAAGAACCACACAGAAGAACCACACAGAAGAACCACGCGGCCGAGAGCATCCAAGGTCAATGGCATCCACATATAGCATCAATCAACACATAACATCAAGTAGTAGTGCATAGAAGGGTGTTACCACTAAGTCATACATAGGGGTAGCATAGCACATAGATCAAGTTCACATAGTAGCAATCAGACAGGATCATCATGTAACCCGGTTTAAGCACATTCTTAGTATACCAGGGATGCTTATATATAGGGTCCTCCGCAGCATTCCCACCACATCCACGATATACTTAGAACGATGCCTAAACCAGTTACATTACATCCGTTTACCCTTAGCATAAATCAACACGTTAAGCAAGATAAGATACTCATCGAGTAGTGGCAGTCTTCCACTAGGGAAGATGTTTTTATATCAAGTTAAGTAAGCGAGCATTCTTTTCCCCCAAGTTGAAAACGTTATAAAAGTCATTTAAGCGTAAAAAGGGGCCACGAAACTCACTGAACAGATGATAAGCACAATCGATGTAAGATTTCCTGGGATAAGATGCTAGGAACCGTCAAACACCTATTGATAGTTACTGATAAGCATTAGTAATGATCATAAAGCATAAGATGATGTTCAAGATTCGGGTAGTTCCGGTTCGGTCGTGGGTAGTATACACACAAGCAGACACACATACCTCAGACCTTATGTAGGTCCAAGCATTTAAAGATAGCCGTCATTGCTATGACATTCGAGCAATGACATTATTTCTGATGTCACCTCATCAACACAAGACACCCAAAAGAAAAATCACACATACACGCATCGTTAATCACACAACCGGACCTGACGCACGACTGACACTCCATTCACACGAGTGGACTTTCAGTCGTACGAATTAGCTACTTTCGTACAATTGAACCTTCATTCGTGTGACTAAGCCTTCAGTCGTACCATGCAATACCAGCCGCACGACCCAACAGCCAACCGCGCGACTCAACGTCCCTTCACGCGAATCAGCTTCATTCGCGCGAGTTGACCTTCTTTCGCGCGACAGGCATCTGATCGTGCGACTCACACACGATCTCACACACATACAGTCGCATGGCCCAGTCACGCGACCACCCCTGTCGCGTGACAACTCCAGTCGCGTGACAACCCTCTCATTCGCACCCACCAACAGCCGCGCGACACAACCGCGCGATTTACCCAATCGCACAGACTCAAGTCGCACACACACCCAGTCGCACGCCCCATTCGTGCGAAAATCCCATTCGCGCCGACGGGGGTCGCGACTGCAGGAAGTTGCAGGTCGGCCTTCGGCTGCCCGAACATGAGTTTTACCCAACCAGAACCTCCAGAACTCATATTCTAACCTATCTAGACAAAAGCACACTCAGAAACAAGACATGCAAGCCCACACGACCTCATGTGCTCGGATGAACCCGAGCACCCGAAAACCCTAAAACGCAGCAGCTAAATCGGGCTAAAACGAGGTAAGTGAGGTTATCTACCTGCTAGGAACGAGTATACACAATGATAACCGAGATTTGAAGACGAAAATGCGACAAACGGTTCGATTTTTTGTGTAGGCTAGAGAGAGAAAGTGGAGAAGATGAAGATGAAGTGGTGAAGAAGGTGAAAAAGTGTGAAAAAAGGCTAGGAATGGGTATTTATACCCAGCCTAGTTTCTCAAAATATCAAGTTTAGTCCCCGCACTTTGCCCCCGGGTTCCCAATTTTGTTTCGGTTGAAAACGTTATTAATTAGTCTTGTTTTATTGATGATAAAATGTTATTAATGTTATTTATAAGTTAAAAATGATTTTTATTCGTGACAATTATTTTAATATAAAAAATGACGTGTTTAGTGTTAACGGGGCAAATCTTGGAGAAACGTCTTAAGATAACGACAAGTCAAGCAACGATAACACGCATATAAGGACAACTATGTAAAAACAAATATGGTATCCACGTAGATGGTTTATAAAATTGAGGAATGACTGACAACGAAGGTTAATCGATCATGTTTAAATGACGGACCTTTGGTGACGGATGTCACAGTATCCCCCAGTTGAGGGAATTTCGTCCCGAAATTCAACTGGTGCTAGGTCTAAGGGCGTCATCCTCAAATAGATGAGGATAATTAAGTCTCATCTGATCTTCATGTTCCCATGTAAACTCTGGCCCTCGTTTAGAATTCCATCTTATACGAACGATAGTATCTTGCTGCGCCTCAACTTTTTGACCTTTCGGTCCATGACCTCAATAGGTTCCTCCACAAAATGGAGGCTTTCATCAATCTTGATGTCCTCAACAGGTACGTGAAGTGATTCGTCAGCTAAATACTTCTTGAGGTTCGATACATGGAAAGTATCATGTACACTGTTAAGCTCGTGTGGCAACCGTAATCGGTACGCCACCGGACCGATTCTTTCTATGATCTCGAATGGTCCAACATACCTTGGGGCCAACTTCCCTTTCTTTCCAAACCGTACAACCCCTTTCCACGGAGAGACCTTAAGCAACACTCGATCCCCAACGTTAAACTCTAGTGGCTTCCGACGGTTGTCAGCATAGCTCTTTTGGCGGTCTCTAGCAGCTTTGAGTCTGTCTTTGATTTGGGAGATCTTATCGGTGGTTTCTTGAATGATTTCGGGACCTATTAGCTGGCTTTCACCAACCTCGGCCCAACATACAGGCGATCTACATTTCCGCCCATACAATGCTTCAAATGGAGCGCATCCAATGGAGCGCATCCAATGCTGTATGGTAGCTGTTGTTGTAAGAGAAATCAATAAACGGTAAATGAGTGTCCCAGCTAACACTAAAATCGATTACGCAAGCTCTAAGCATGTCTTCCAATGTTTGTATAGTTCGTTCACTTTGGCCATCTGTCTGGGGGTGATAGGCAGTACTCATGTCTAATCGAGTGCCCATCGCTTTCTGTAACGTCTGCCAAAATCGTGAAGTGAACCGACTGTCTCGGTCGATATGATTGACACCGGCACCCCGTGCCGTGTCACGACCTATTTGATGTACACCCTTGCCAGCTTATCCATCTTATAGTCTTCCCGGATAGGCATGAAGTGAGCGGATTTTGTCATTCGATCCACCACGACCCATATCGTGTCGTGTCCGCTTGGCGTTCTCGGGAGTCTAGTAATGAAATCCATAGTGATGTTCTCCCATTTCCACTCGGGAATTCAGGTTGTTGCAATAATCACGATGGTTTCTGGTGTTCAGCCTTGACCTTTGAACAAGTCAGGCATTTGCTCACATATATACCAATATCTTTCTTCATGCCTGACCACCAGTACAGCTCTTTCAGATCGTGGTACATCATGTCTGCACCAGGATGAACAGAGTATCGAGTCTTGTGTGCTTCATCCAGACTAATGTACGTACACCTCCCCATCTGGGGACCCATATATGATTCATGAAGTAATGTACGCCGTCATCCTTGCGAGTCATTTGTTTATCCAACCTCGGAATTCTTCTCCCGCAAGGTTCTCTTCTTTCAAATCCTCGCCTTGTGCAATTTGAATCTGAGCCTTTAGATTAGTTTGAATAGTCAAACCTAGAGCTCGAGCACGTAATGGTTTCACGTGTTCTTTGCGGCTTAAAGCATCAGCCACCACGTTAGCTTTCCCCGGATGATACCGTATTTCACAATCGTAGTCGCTAAGTAGCTCTACCCAACGTCGCTGCCGCATGTTAAGTTCTTTCTGATTCATGATGTGTTGAAGGCTCTTATGGTCTGTGTAGATGATGCATTTGGTTCCATATAGATAATGCCTCCATATCTTGAGTGCAAATACTACAGCACCCATCTCCAAATCGTGAGTTGTGTAGTTCTTTTCATGCACCTTGAGTTGTCGCGAAGCGTAAGCAATTACCTTATCTTTCTGCATTAGTACACAGCCCAAACCTTGATGTGAAGCATCACAGTACACCACAAAATCATCAGTTCCGTCTGGGAGGGACAATATCGGTGCGTTGCACAACTTCTCCTTCAATGTTTGGAACGCCTGTTCTTGTGCCTTCCCCCAGTCGAACTTCTTGTCTTTCTGAGTCAACAAAGTTAACGGTTGTGCGTGTTGGATTCTATATGCCCAAGATACATAGATTATTGATGTGGTTAGTACATCATGATCCAAGTCGGGTTATACCCAATAACAAGCTTAGCAAACACCAATTAATATTTAATTGATGATATGATCATACAATTAAATAATACACCATTTTAGAAAATGGGTTTTCTAAATAAGTTGCATATGAGATTGAACAATTTATAGGGATATTTTGTTCATATGTATTGTTTGTAATGTTATTTAAGTATCTTAAATAACATCAAATAATAAAAGAATGAGTGTGTGAGTTATACAATTAAAAGGTAGATTATATAACTCAAATAAGTGACTAGTTAAAACTAATAGAATGTGTGTTTAAGTTTTTGGGGGGAAACCCCTTGGACAAACAAAATCGGCCGCCCCTTTGTGGGGTTCAAGGGCCTTTTTGTTTCTTGAAACACACACTCCATTGACTAGCAAGACACTCCTTCACTCATTCTCTCTCACACACATGCAAGAACTACATCTTCTCTCCATCTTTTGAAGAAGAACACAGCTGAAAAATTCGGATTTTTCAGCCTTGTGAGTTCGAAATTAGTGTACAAAATCCTAGCAAAAGGGTGTTGCTTGGAGGCTTGTGGGTATGAGCACTTGAGGACATCAATACTTGATGTTTTGGTCATTCAATGGCAGCTACATCTTCACTTTTGTCCACGTTTTTCAGCCCCCTTTGATGATGTTTTCAGCCACGGTTTTGACAGCATACAAAGAGGTAGTTTGTATGTTATGTTTTAGGTTGTTATTTCTTATAGATAGCTAGTTCAAACACATATATAAGATCCTTATAATCTTGGGTTTGTTGTTGCTATGAAATGAACTTAATATTTCAGATTATATGACATGAAATAATCAACTTAATCCGCTGCGTTTTCTTGGTTTAAATGGTTAAACTAGTTTGTTAAAGGCCAACAAACCCAACATTGGCATCTAGAGCCGGTTATGTGGATGAATAGCTTCATTTGTCCTAGTAAAATTGGTTTTATAGGACTTAAACAACTAATAGGGGCTGTTTTGTGTTGAAATGATGATACCCCAACCTTTCAAGATTATATCTTGCATGCTTAGATTAAATCTTGAATGGAATGATATCAAATTGGTTGATTGTGTTTTGTTTGGGCAAAAGACCCTAAATTCTTAGTTTGTGTTGGCTGAAAATTTAGGGTCAAATGGGGTTCATTTAGTTCTTGAAATGATGTATATGGATACATGTTTTAGTGCATAACATAGCCTTGACCATCTATGTTTTGGATTTGGTTGATTGTGGAATTGTCATGTTGGTTGTATTCTTTCTATTTGGGTTGTAATAATTCCTTTTGATGTTTCTATTTGGGTTGTAATTTGTTTATTCATTTGGCAATGTAATAAATAGTTTAGGAGTATTTTTTCTTTTACTAGAAAATATGTATTAGGATATATATTTTGTAAAAGAAGATGCTCGGGAAGGAAGCACAAAAGGAAGACACAAAGGATGGACTTGAAGCATTTGGATGCAAGTTCAAGTGGGAGTCTTTGGAGACCTCATCATTTGTGTTGTGTTCAACCCTTAGGACAACACTTGTGATGGCAAACAAGTGTAGTCAATTTAGTGGCTATAGTTATGCACATATGTTTGTATGATTGTGCTTGTTTGGTTGTTTGTTGTATGATTGTTATTTGACATTTGGATATGCATAACAAACTAATTAACAAACTTAACAAGCTGAATTTTATGGTTCCTAATCATTAAGTGATTAATAAAAGGTTATTAAAAGGATTAATGATTTAATAAAAGAGGTTTTATTAAAAATGAACCATAGGATACCTTGTATTTGAAAGCATGCAAATACAAGGTAAATAGAGTTTTCAAACTAGAATCAATGAAAACTAAAAATCCCATTTCAAACAAGTTTAACACCATCCTTTTGCACAACACTTAAGTCATTTGGAAACTCTTAATGGGATAAAGGTCACCTAACCATTTTGAGGGAACTTATGACTTAAGGTGGAAATACCACATGGTGGGATAAAGGTCACCTAACCACTTGCGTTGGTAAACTCACATGTGTGTGCAAGTAGGGTAACTTGATTTGCAAACCATGTTGAATGGATCACCTAAAATATGGTTTCCAAATGGAGTTGATGGGATTAACATGCCGACTTTGCATATGATGTTTAAAGTCGATCCCATACCGCTAGAAGTTGCAAAAGGTTGCAATTGTCAAATGGATAAAGGTCACCTAACCATTATTTGAATGTAACGTTGGATTCTAGATTTTAATTATTAATTGTCTATGAGACATAAAGAGTATTACTAATTAAAATGAAATTTTTTAGAAATACTAAAAAGAACTTTATAAAATTTGTAGAATGGCCGCAAACAATAATGCTACCACCCCGACCGTCCATACCCTATCACTGAGAACTATTTTAGAGAGGGATCGTCTATACCATAATAACCTTATGGACTGGTCTCAAAACTTGAGAATTGTTCTTAAGCAAGAGAACAGGCAAATGTCCTTGACGATCCTATTCCTAACCTACCCGACCCCGACGATGTTGAGGCCGCCTCGAGAGGCTTAGCTATCCTGTCTCAAAGGAGTTGGCCAAGGATTTGATCCTTAATGGCCTAACTAAAAGTTTGAGACATTCATAATGAATTGCAATATGAATGGATAGGACAAGAGCATTGGTGAGTTTCACGCAATGCTCGCAACAGCTAAGGCAGGGATGGGTAGAAAGGTTCTACCTGTTCTCTAGATCAATAAAGAAAGGCCATTCCCGATCCCAAGGCAAATGTTACCAAAGGAGAAGGGCACATCAAAGGCAAAGGGGAAGGGAAGATCAAAGCGGAACCTCCAAAACATAAGCTTATGAAGCTTAAGGTAACCGAAACGATCCATGCTTTGAGTATGGTGAGATAGGTCATTTGAAAGGGATTCATCCAACCTATCTCAATGAGTTAAGAAATAAAAGGGATGCTGGGCAAACCTTAAGCATAACTTTCATAATCCATATTGACTTAAGTGTTATTTCCTCAAAGCACATGGGTAATTGGATACCACATGTGGAACTCACTATTGCAATTTGTTGCAAGGGTTCAAAAGAAATAAGCACTTTAAGAAAGGAGACTATGTTTTGAAACTTTCAGAAGGTTTGGAAGTTGTTCTTCAAAACATGTTATATGCTCCTAGTTTGACTAGGAACATGATTTAAGTTTCCCTTTAAAAACGATATGGTTATGATTTAAAGTTAGTAAATGATGGTATTTTTATTTATGGATGATGTATATTATTTCAAGGCTATGCCTTCTAATAATGTTGATGAATTGGTTCATGATGATTCGTCCTATAATAACACATTATACCTATCATGCACCAAGAGACTTAAAATGGTTTAAGTGACTCTTATTCTTGTCATTGTCATCTTGGTTACATAAACAAGAATCGGATTTAAACACTTTAAAAGAATGGTCTTTTGAAAACAAATGAAAATTGTTCATTTGATAAGTGTGAATCTTGTTTACAAGGTAAGATGACCAACACACCCTTTAGTGGTACTAATGAGAGGGCAAAAGACTTATTAGGAGTCATACATTTGGATGTATGTGGTCCTTTTAAGACAATGACAAGGTATGGTGAAACTTACTTCATTACCTTTACTGACGATTATAGCCGCTATGGTTATGTATACTTGATGGCACATAAACATGAAGAATTTGAAATGTTCAAAACTTCAAGAATGAAGTAGAAAATCAACTCGATAGAACTACCAAAGTTCTCCATTTAGATAGAGAAGGTGAATACCTAAGTGAGACTTTTAGGGATCATCTAGGAAGTTGTGAGATTGTCTCACAACTTACTCCTCACAGATCACCATAACATAATGGTGTGTCTAAAAGGAGAAATCGAACCCTATTGGATATGGTTCAACTTATGATGGCTATAAGCTCACTACCTCTATAATTTTGGGGTTTCGCACTACTCTCCGCGGCTCATATTTTGAATATGGCCCAAACCAAGAAAGTGGATTCGACGCCTTTTGAAATATGAAATGGAATAGTTCCATCGCTATCATATTTAAAATTATGGGTCATGAAGCTTATGTTAAGCTTAACACCCAAACCAACTGAAAGTCGATTCACTAAGTGTATATTTGTTGGTTATCCAAAAGGACTGTATAGGATACTACTTCTTTGATCCAACAGAGCAAGAGGTATTTATTGCTCAAAAGGCAGAGTTCTTGGAGGCCAAGTTCCTTATGGAAGGAATGACGTATAGAACAGTGGAATTTGATGAGGATCAAGATCCACAAGCCGATACACGTTTGGTTGACGCTAGCAATCAACAGAAGGTTGTTGATCATGATCAAGAGGTTGATCAATACACATAAAACGTTGTAGATCTGGTAGAGTTAGCATTCCACATGAAAGATATGGATTTTTCATAGATGGATGCTACGTTGTTGACTCTAAAGAGCCAACTACATACCATGATGCAATGTCCAATTCGGATTGTGACAAGTGGCTAGGAGCCAAGAACGTAGAGATGCAATCCATGTATGACAACCAAGTTTGGGAATTGGTTGACTCGTCACTTAACTCCAAACCGGTTGGATGCAAGTGGGTTTTCAAGAAGAAAACTGATATGCATGGAAACTTGGATACTTACAAGACAAGACTTGTAGCAAAAGGTTTCACTCTAAGTCAAGGGTTGATTATGATGAAACCTTCTCACCTCTGGCAATGCTAAAGTCTATTAGGATACTGTTTGCCATAACTGCTCATTATGATTATGAGATTTGGCAAATGGATGTCAAAACCGCTTTTCTTAATGGACATCTCGAAGAGACTGTCCATATGGTTCAGCCTGAAGGTTTTGTCGATCCAAATCATCCTGATAAAGTATGCAAGTTAAAGAGATCAGTCTATGGATTGAGACAAGCATCTAGAAGTTGAAATCAACGTTTTGATGAAGGGATCAAGAAATTTGGTTTCATCAAGAACACCGATAAGACTTGTGTGTATAAAAAGGCTAGTGGGAGTCCAATTACATTCTTAGTATTGTATGTTGATGACATACTACTATTTGAAAATGATATTCCAACCATGGAAGGTGTTAAACCTGGCTTGGAAATTGTTTTTCCATAGAAGATCTCCATGAAGCCGTCTATATTTTGGAAACAAAGATCTATAGGGATAGATCGAGGCGGTTGATAGGGTTAAACCAAAGTACATACATTGATAAAATCTTAAAAAGGTTCAAGATGGAAAACTCTAAGAAAGGTATAGGACCTATTCAAAGAGGGACAATATTGAGTGCATCTCAATGTCCAAGCTCAAAGGATGAGCAAGATCTTATGAAGGACATCCCATATGCGTCGGCTATAGGATCCATCATATATGCGATGATATGCACTAGACTGGACGTATCATGCGCGTTAAGCATGACAAACAGATATCAGCAGAATCCAAATAATAGCCATTGGATGGCTGTTAAAAGTATATTGAAATACCTTAGGAGGACTAAGGATATGTTTCTTATATATGGGTCTGATAAAGAGGAGCTAGTTGTAAAGGGTTACACGGATGCAAGTTTCCAAACTGATCGAGATGATCCTCGATCACAATCGGGGTATGTCTCCATTATGAATAGGGTAGCATTGTCCACTACAGAATATGAATACATAGCCGCCTCATTAGCAGCCTGGGAAGCTGCATGGATAAAAGGGTTTATCACCGATCTAAGGATGGTCTCTACCATTCAAGACCCCTTAGAAATCTTTTGTGATGACGAGGGTGCAATTGTTCAAATCAAGGAACCCCGTGCACATCAAAATATTAGGCACAATGAGCGGAGATTCAACTACATAAGGGATGAAGTTGAAAAGGGAAAGATATGTATTCGCAAAGTTTACTTTGATCAAAACATTGCGGATCCACTCATGAAGCTCCTTGAAAGGGCAAAGCATGAAAGTCATACTTGTGCCTTACGACTTCGATATTCTAGTGATTGGAATTGATCTGTTTAGTATTAATATTATTAATATGGAACAATTGTAATACTTAACTTATCTATGTATTTACGATTTTTTGGGTTATGTTCCTTTTAGCATGTTTACATCCATGAATAATTTTATTATTCTAAATGTCCGTAGTCGGTCATATTTGTGGAAACAAGTATGAATGTAAGACTATTATGAACTTGGATTGGTGGATATTCATGGGATAGAGCAATTGGTTGCTGCCAAGGTTCATAGATATTCGTGGGATACGAATATTGGACTGACCTGCACCTCAAATCTTACTACATGGAATCTTATTGATTGATCATAAGTAAATTTGAGTAAAGGCGAATATCATTTGGTATCCTCCGACCTGAGATACATATTGGGTTTTGATATTCACCAAGTGTTATACCTTAAGCTAGTTCTTTACTGATATGAAATAATTGTCAGTACATAAGGCTATGTTCAGGTATGACATATGGTGATTGTGAGAAACGTATGTAGTCAAGATGGGATTTGTTCCTCTTATTCGTTGAAAGTATGATGTCTAAGGCCTGATTAAGTTAAATCAACAAGGAATGATCATCCTGTGTCCTTGGATTTAACATGACATCTGTAACAAAAGGATAAATGATTGATTCACCTAAATCATTTCAAGTTGGATACTTGAAGGGGATGATGTTATTGAATGGCTTCTAAGTCATGCGTATTAAGGGTAGTAAACCGTTGTTAGGCGGTATTTACTGCTTGCATCAATCTTCTATGAATCTTGTGCAAGTGGGAGATTGTTAGATTCTATATGCCCAAGATACATAGATTATTGATGTGGTTAGTACGTCATGATCCAAGTCGGGTCATACCCAATAACAACCTTAGCAAACACCAATTAATATTTAATTGATGATATGATCATACAATTAAATAAATACACCATTTTAGAAAATGGGTTTTCTAAATAAGTTGCATATGAGATTGAACAATTTATAGGGATATTTGCTCATATGTGTTGTTTGTAATGTTATTTAAGTATCTTAAATAACATCAAATAATAAAAGAATGAGTGTGTGAGTTATACAATTAAAAGGTTGATTATATAACTCAAATAAAGTGACTAGTTAAAACTAATAGAATGTGTGTTTAAGTTTTTGGGGGGAAACCCCTTGGACAAACAAAAATCGGCCGCCCCTTTGTGGGGTTCAAGGGCCTTTTTGTTTCTTGAAACAACACACTCCATTGACTAGCAAGACACTCCTTCACTCATTCCCTCTCACACACATGCAAGAACTACATCTTCTCTCCATCTTTTGAAGAAGAACACAGCTGAAAAATTCGGATATTTCAGCCTTGTGAGTTCGAAATTGGTGTACAAAATCCTAGCAAAGGGTGTTGCTTGGAGGCTTGTGGGTATGAGCACTTGAAGACATCAATACTTGATGTTTTGGTCATTCAATGGCAGCTACATCTTCACTTTTGTCCACGTTTTTCAGCCCCCTTTGATGATGTTTTCAGCCACGGTTTTGACAGCATACAAAGAGGTAGTTTGTATGTTATGTTTTAGGTTGTTATTTCTTATAGATAGCTAGTTCAAACACATATATAAGATCCTTACAATCTTGGGTTTGTTGTTGCTATGAAATGAACTTAATATTTCAGATTATATGACATGAAATAATCAACTTAATCCGCTGCGTTTTCTTGGTTTAAATGGTTAAACTAGTTAAAGGCCAATAAACCTAACAGTGCGATCTTTGAAAAGTTCGCAATAAAACGTAGGTAGTATCCGGCCAATCCTAGGAATTGCCATATTTCTGAGGGTGTTTGGGGAGTATCCCATTTCTTCACAGCTTCAATTTTACCGGGGTCCACATGAATTCCATTTTCTTTAACTACATGACCCAAGAACTTCACTTCTCGAAGCCAGAATTCACACTTCGAGAACTTGGCGAAAAGTTTCTCTTCCTTCAACAGTTCTAGAATTGCTTGGAGGTGTTTTTCGTGATCCTCCGTCGAACGGGAGTAGATAAGTATGTCGTCTATGAACACGATCACGAACTTATCCAGATAAGGCTTGCACACCCGATTCATTAAATCCATAAAGACAGCTGGTGCGTTGGTCAACCCAAACGGCATGACCAAGAACTCATAGTGCCCGTAACGAGTTCTAAATGCTGTTTTTTGAATATCGTCCTCGAATACTCTTAGTTGATGATATCCAGATCGGAGATCGATCTTAGAGAAATACGAGGCTCCTTGCAACTGATCAAACAGGTCATCGATTCTAGGAAGAGGATACCGATTCTTCACAGTCAGTTTGTTCAATTCCCTATAGTCGATACACATACGAAACGACCCATCCTTCTTCTTGACAAATAACACCGGTGCTCCCCACGGTGAATGACTCGGTCGAATGAAACCTTTCTCCAGTAGTTCCTGTAGTTGGCTTGACAACTCTTGCATCTCTGAGGGTGCTAACCGATACGGTGTCTTAGCTATCGGTGTAGCTCCAGGAACTAGCTCTATACGGAATTCCACCTGTCGTGGAGGAGGCAATCCAGACAAATCATCAGGGAACACTTCGGGTAATCCCGTACAATCGGAATGTCTGCCAATTTTGTTTCTTCTTCCTTCTTTTCTACCACGTGAGCCAGAAAGGTGTAACACTGCTTTCGTAGACCTTTTCGTGCTTTCATTCAGGAGATAAGCTTCAAGTTCTTTCCCGGTCGCTCTCCTTGTATTCTGAGTACTTCCCCGTCTGACATGGGGATCCGCACTACCTTATCTCGGCAAACAATCTCAGCTCCATGTTTCGACAACCAATCCATCCCCACTATTACGTCAAAGCTCCCCAACTCGAAAGGTATCAAATCTATGTTGAAGGCCTGGTTTTCCAACATTAGGGTGCAGTCCTTAATAATTTCCTCTGCCTGTTCAACCCTACCATTTGCCATTTCTACAGAGTAACTAGTTTCTAGTCTACTGGCACTCAAATCAAGCATTTGCACAAATTCAGATGATATAAAACTATTGTCTGCCCAGTATCAAACAGTATAGATGCGAAGTGGTTATTGAGTAAGTGTGTACCCGTGACAGCGTTCAGATCTTGACGGGCATCATTAGATCCAATGACAAAGGTGCGTCCCCGTGCAGCATTACCCTGGTTTCCTTGGCCTTGAGTACCCGCTATGGCCAGTATCTGCTGCTGGTTGTTTCCCTGCTGACCCGGTGCCCTATTCAGTCAGGGGCACATATTCCTGAAGTGATCGAGGGCTCCACACTCATAGTAAGCCCTGGCATTCCCAGCGGGGTTAACCGTGTTGATGGGTGCCACCAGGTTTGGTGCAATTCTACAGTCTCTTGCTTGATGCCCGGGCGTCTGCAGTTCAAACACACCCGGCACGGCGTTGTTGGAGGATGATGAAGACTACACTTGTCACATTTCGGGTGCGGCCCAGCATATTCCCTCTTCCCTTGAGTCACGGACACAATGTTTCTGGTCCTTTGGCCCTCTTATCAGACTTTCCAGTACCAGACCAGCTCGTTTCCCCAGTCTCTTTCCTTTTCTCCGCACCCTTACCCAATACTCCTGTTCTTATCATCTCATCAGTGAGAGCGCCAGCTTTTAGAATCGCGCTCTGAATTGTAGGAGAAGCAGCTGCAGTTACCATTGCTCGGATTTGAGGCGCGAGTCCCCAAATGTATCTTTCTATCATCTTAGATTCCGGAGTGACTAAGTGTGGAACTAGTCTAGCCAGCTCGTGGAATCGGTCAGTATAAGCGGCACGCCTGCCCCCACCATAGCATGATTCCAGAACTCATGCTCAAGCTTCTGCATCTCGTTAAGAGGGCAGTATTCCTCGGTAATCAAGGCTTTGAATTCATCCCAGGTCATCTGCATCGCAGATTCCCATCCCCTAGCTTGCACCTGGGTGTTCCACCAGGTTGGTGCTCTGCCCCGCAGTGAGCACGTAACATACTTGATCCGCTGGCTGTCGAGGCATTCACTGATGTCGATCACAGCCTCCATTTTCTCCAGCCATCTAATCAGGGCTATCGCCCCACCTTTCCTATCGAAATCCCGGGGCTTACAGGCCACAAACTCCTTGTAAGAACAGCCCGTTTGGCGTTAGCAGCCCCAGCTTCATTTCCTGCTGTGCCACCATTTCCAGTCTCCTGATTGCTTTCATTCCCAATCGGGTTCCCAGTGTCCTCGTTCTCATTACCACCATCCCCTGGGGGTGGTTTTGTTGTTGCAGCGCGTCGCTCACCTGAGCTACGATAGTTGGAATCAGGGCAGTCGATTGTTGAGCAATTAAAGCTGCCATATCAGGGTTTCCAGTCCCTTGGTTGTTGCCAGAAGGGCCTTCATTTGCTATTGGAGGTCTACCCCTGCCTCTGCCTCTGCCCCTCGGGGCTTCACTTCCGCTACTATTGTTGCGGGTGGATCTTCGAGGCGGCATGTTCTATTCATACAAGAGGCAACATGTAAGCTTTAGTCACCTTAAGATACACAAGTACTTTACATGTCAAGTTCCAACGTCTCATGTTCCGGTTAGTCAAGATCACCATGCAGCCGATTTTAAGCATATTCTCGGCATATCGGTGGTGTTTATATATAGGGTTCCCCGCAGCGTTCCCACCACACCCACGATGTACCGAGAATGATGCCTAATCCGGTTACATGACATCCGACCTTCCTTCACATCATATCCATAATAATCCATCAAGTCAACTGAGAGCCAAACATGTAATCACGTATAGTCTAGCGGAGGTTGTCTATATCGCGTCCTTGGGAGGGCTCAGACATGGCCTCCTCGGGTCGGTCTCTCAGTGTATGAGGTCAAGCGTGATGTATGATCTGTGAATATCTCTTCGGGTCTCAATACCCGAATTTTTGGCTATGATAACTTGGCGCACAGAGGGAACGGAAGATCCAATAGGAAGCATCTCATAGGGGTCAAGCACAAGGTCTCAAGCACGAAGTAAAAGATCACATAACAGAAGGATAACCAAACATGTAAGGAGGAACACATACACGAGATATAAATGCACACAAGCTTAAGCATGCAAATCTACATGAAGGTTCCTAGGTTATAGTCTAGGTCAAGTGTAATTGCCTAATTCTCTATAACCAATGGCTCTGATACCAGTCTGTCACACCCCCGCTGATAGCGGAAACACGGGGAATGTGAGCTAGACGAGATCGTCATAACACATGGTATGCAATAGAGTAGCAATAATAATATGATGACAAGCGTGTCATGACGACACCCGATCACAATTGGAGACTTGTGTCGTGTATTGTCAAAGATCACGACAGCATAGCCATAAGCACAACATAATGATCACATAATTATTAAGGACAACTTGTAATGTAAATTCCCACAACTCGGGAACAAGTGTTCAAAAGAATGTTAATTGTTTAGTGGACTGCAACAATGTACAAAATGTATGTTCAGTCTCAAAAATGCATCCTAGGGTCTCCACTAAAAGGCAGCACTCCTAGAACTTCAATTACCTTGATCACCTGAAAAGAAATGCTCAAAAAGGTCAACATAATTGTTGGTGAGCTTCGCAGGTTTTAAGTATTAAGAGATATTAAGATGAAAACCATGAGTAAGTTTAATAAAAGTTACCGCGACTACACTTATGTATAGGCGGTTTTATTAGTCATAAATAGCTGCAGCCAAACCTAATGTTCGGTCCCTTACGGGGATTGATGGCTGTATAGAAAGTGTTCTCAAAATTATATAGTCATTATGTCGTAGCAAGATCCACACAGCGCATACGCATAGTTTGTAATCAAACCAATTCTTATGTCCTATTACCGGGGATTAATGATTATATAAAATAAAAGGTTTTCCATATCATAATAAGTTTAACTTGACGTAGCAAGATCCACACAGCGCATACGTGTCAAGTTAAACATGACGTAGCAAGTTCCACTCAGCGCATACGTATAGTTTATAATCAAACCAATCCTTAGGTCCCATTATCGGGATTAATGATTATAATAAAGGTTTTCCATAGCATAATAAGTTTAACTTGACGTAGCAAGATCCACACAGCGCATACGTGTCAAGTTAAACATGACGTAGCAAGATTCACTCAGCGCATACGTATAGGTTCAACCAAACCAGTCCTTAGGTCCCAGTACCGGGATTAATGGTTGTAGTGGATGCTCGGCTTAGAAGAACCAAACAGAAGAACCACACAGAAGAACCACGCGGCCGAGAGCATCCAAGGTCAATGGCATCCACATATAGCATCAATCAACATATAACATCAAGTAGTAGTGCATAGAAGGGTGTTACCACTAAGTCATACATAGGGGTAGCATAGCACATAGATCAAGTTCACATAGTAGCAATCAGACAGGATCATCATGTAACCGGTTTAAGCACATTCTTAGTATACCAGGGATGCTTATATATAGGGTCCTCCGTAGCATTCCCACCACATCCACGATATACTTAGAACGATGCCTAAACCAGTTACATGACATCCGTTTACCCTTAGCATAAATCAACACGTTAAGCAAGATAAGATACTCATCGAGTACTGGCAGTCTTCCACTAGGGAAGATGTTTTTATATCAAGTTAAGTAAGCGAGCATTCTTTTCCCCCAAGTTGAAAACGTTATAAAAGTCATTAAGCGTAAAAAGGGGCCACGAAACTCACTGAACAGATGATAAGCACAATCGATGTAAGATTTCCTCGGATAAGATACTAGGAACCGTCAAACACCTATTGACAGTTACTGATAAGCATTAGTAATGATCATAAAGCATAAGATGATGTTCAAGATTCGGGTAGTTCCGGTTCAGTCGTGGGTAGTATACACACAAGCAGACACACATACCTCAGACCTTATGTAGGTCCAAGCATTTAAAGATAGCCGTCATTGCTATGACATTCGAGCAATGACATTATTTCTGATGTCACCTCATCAACACAAGACACTCAAAAGAAAAATCACACATACACGCATCGTTAATCACATAACCGGACCTGACGCACGACTGACACTCCATTCACACGAGTGGACTTTCAGTCGTACGAATTAGCTACTTTCGTACAATTGAACCTTCATTCGTGTGACTAAGCCTTCTGTCGTACCAGGCAATACCAGCCGCACGACCCAACAGCCAACCGCGCGACTCCACGTCCCTTCGCGCGAATCAGCTTCATTCGCGCGAGTGGACCTTCTTTCGCGCGATAGGCATCTTATCGTGCGACTCACACACGATCGCACACACATACAGTCGCATGGCCCAGTCACGCGACCACCCCTGTCGCGTGACAACTCCAGTCACGTGACAACTCTCTTATTCACACCCACAGACAGCCGCGCGACACAACCGCGCGACTTACCCAATCGCACAGACTCAAGTCGCACACACACACCCAGTCGCATGCCCCATTCGTGCGAAAATCCCATTCGCGCCGACGGGGGTCGCGACTGCAGGAAGTTGTAGGTCGGCCTTCGGCTGCCCGAACATGAGTTTTACCCAACCAGAACCTCCAGAACTCATATTCTAACCTATCTAGACAAGAAGCACACTCAGAAACAAGACATGCAAGCCCACACGACCTCATGTGCTCGGATGAACCCGAGCACCCAAAAACCCTAAAACGCAGCAGCTAAATCAGGCTAAAACGAGGTAAGTGAGGTTATCTACCTCCTAGGAACGAGTATACACGATGATAACCGAGATTTGAAGACGAAAATACGACAAACGGTTCGATTTTTGGTGTAGGCTAGAGAGAGAAAGTGGAGAAGATGAAGATGAAGTGGTGAAGAAGGTGAAAAAGTTTGAAAAATGGCTGGGAAGGGGTATTTATACCCAGCCTAGTTTCTTAAAATATCAAGTTTAGTCCCCGCACTTTGCCCCTGGGTTCCCAAATTTTGTTTCGGTTGAAAACGTTATTAATTAGTCTTGTTTTATTGATGATAAAATTTTATTAATGTTATTTATAAGTTAAAAATGATTTTTATTCGTGACAATTATTTTAATATAAAAAATGACGTGTTTAGTGTTAACGGGGCAAATCTTGGAGAAACGTCTTAAGATAACGACAAGTCAAGCAACGATAACACGCATATAAGGACAACTAAGTAAAACAAATATGGTATCCACGTAGATGGTTTATAAAATTGAGGAATGACTGACAACGAAGGTTAATCGATCACGTTTAAATGACGGACTTTTGGTGACGGATGTCACAGATTTCAAATCAATTCATCAAGTTTTTAGAAATTTCACAAAATTTGAGTTCGTTATGTTCATAAGAACAAGATGAATTTGGCGCATTAGGGTTGAAAACTGCTGAAAATTGCCTAAGTGTTTAGACGCTTGACAACTGTTCAGGTGCTTTACAACAGTTTAAGCGTTTGTTCTACAACTGTTGAGACTCATTTCAACTCTTTGAACACTTTGGAATTAACCAAAACCTAAGTAATTCTAGGCGCATTTCAACTATTTAGGCGCATTAGAACTGTTTGGTTGTTTATACTCCTAGGCGTCTAACAACTGTTTAGGCGCATCACTATTGTTCAGGCGCATCTAAAGTTGGGCGTTTGGCTTTTTTTAGAATTATTCTAAGGCATTCCCTTAGACGTTTCTAGGGCAAATCTAGAAGTATCACAACTGTTGAGGCGTTTCAACACTGTTCAGGCGCATCAACCTTAACACTTAGAAATTTTTCTTAAAAATTTGAAAAATCCAAAAAAATATTTTAATTCATTTCTTTAATTTAAAAACTTGAAAATTAACAAAAAAAAATTTCTTCTATAAAATCAAAATCTAAAAATAGTGAAATCAGGAGATTCTGAAAATAGAGTTCCTAAACATAAAAACAGAGCAGATTTTAAAAATTGGTCACTTAGATTAAAACATCACTTGAATTCCATTGATACTGATATTTGAAAATCTATTGAAAAAGGATCATACATTCCTATAACCACTGATGGGCCTGATAGGGGTTTTGTCTATACCAAAGATTCACCAAAACCCTACCCTGAAGATGGTCTGCTGTAAGGCCCCATTCCCGGGCACCTCACAGTTGGTCATTCATTGCACATAAAACATATTAATATACATCTCATTAAATAAATAGCGGAATTATGTTAGCAAAAGCCATTCTCTATTATTAAAAGATATTGTTGTTAAGCAATACAATAATGTTCAAGTTACAAAAGATTGTTTAATTGCATTACAAAATAACAATATCATAACATAGGAATTGATGTCAGTCTTTCCCTGTCGAGTAGCTTCACCCTCGTGCCATCCTCAACAACAATTACCTACCAACTAAAAATGTATAAAAGTCAGTGTTGCTGAGTGAGTTCTAGTTTTAAAAGTATTGAAAAACCTTATGTAATGTGTATATATATATATATATATGAAAATACTCTTTTATGAAAATACATCTCTTACTCTTGTACGTGAGCACGTATTAACTATACAACAAGGTAATGCTTTCTTTCTTTCTAGTATGCTTTCTTTCACTATCTATGTGGACCAATGAGCAATACCCTAAACTATATGCGCAGGTAAACTGGTGTTGGGCCTCTGGTCTCTCAATGGGCTCTGATTACTATACATAAGGCTGGCCCAGTCACCTAGGGTATGCTGCAAAGGTCCACCAATCTCGATTGATTGGCCCTATGTGCATCCTTTGGGGTATCTACCCGTAACACAGTTGAGCTAACAACAACATGGTCGTGCACCTCCTATATGCTTGCGAGACTTATTAACATTTTAATTAAGTTCCACTTTTCTTTATCATTGCTCTTTCACTTTGTTAAGGATAATACATGCATTTATGATCATAAACACACCACATAAGTCACACATTAATAATTACTAAGACCATAGGAACAACATAATAATAATGCAAATATAATAGCAATAAAAAACCCTAAGTCAAACTTGGTTCAAACTCTAATGATTCTGTTTTACTCAAAATTTTAGAAAATATTCTAAGTGTCCTAGGCGCATGAGGCCCGTTTAGGCGCATGAGGCCCGTTTAGGCGCATGAGGCCCGTTTAGGCGCACGGGCACTATTTTGGTGTTTCTACACTTAGGCGTTTGGACTATCTCAGACGCATGGACATATTTGGATGTTTGGTCCACACTTAGGCGTCTGAGTCAAAATCTTAGACGCATGGGCTACTGTTTAGACGCGTGGGCTTACACTTGGATTTTCTAAGGCATATTCTAAATGGTTGGGGCACTATTTGGGCAGTTGGGCCCTGTTTAGACGTATAGGCTGACTTAGAACTTTCTAAGGTAAATTTTAGGCGGTTGGGGCACTGTTCAGGCGGTTGAGTAACCCGTTTGGCAAATTCTTAACATGTTATCAGATCCAATCATTTTTCTTACATGATCTAAGCTTAATAACACCATTCTAAGTATACCTATCCTATAACAAACATCAAAACATCTTCATAAACACATAGATACATACGGGTATTCAAAATAAACTTTGTAAAAATAGTTTTACATACATTTTCAGCCCCAAAGAACTTATAAAACAAGTAAAAACACAGGGTCTAGAACTCACCGTTTGCAGCTTCCAAGCACAACACTCTCAAAATCGTGAAATCTTGATGTTTCTAGCACCTAAACACCAAGAATACCCGAAAGCATATAGACACATAAGAACATGTAGGTTTTGGTTACATGGTCAAAATCCTTAAAACCGAACTTAATCATGCTAAATCATGCTTACCTTTGAAGATTTCAGCCTCTTCTTCTTGAACAACCGAGAGAAACTTTGGCTTCTGCTTCTCTTTTCTTCTTTTGTCAAAAAAGCAGATGGGATGGGATGGGATGTTATGGGCGCCCATTCCCTTTTAAAACATAAAATAATAATGTTTTGTCCTTTTGACACCTTTTACCCCTCAACTTTCTTATCTTTTAAAATATCCGGGTGTTACATCTGCAAGGTGATGATTTGAGAGAGGTCAGGAATTATATCAAAGCTTACTATCTATTGTGTAAAGGACTACCACTTGAAGTCCTAGCCAGGCTTGATGGTTATTAAACTAGTTACACAATGTATAAAGCTTTAAAGACCATTTGTGAAGGAGGTAAAGAGATACAAAACCTCAAAAAGCAAAAACTAAAAAGGCAGTTAGAGCGTTTTCAACATCTATCTGGTGAGACCATCAACCATATGATGAACAGATATGTGCAGCTTACAATAGAGATGTCAACAGCTAGCATTACACATGATCCTGAAGATCTAAACATTAGACTTCTCAATGCTTTACCATCATCATGGAAACAAACAGTGACATTGTTAAAGCACACAGAGAAATTTCTAATAGATCTAGATCTGTTAATTGCCAAGATTGAATCTGTGGAGATTGATGAGCGTTCAAAGAATAATGACAGAACATCATCAATGTCATAGTATCAATTTGTTGCATCTCCTGCAAACACTGTTGAGAATTCTTTCATGGCTAAGAATGAAACTGTACCTGAAGAAGAGGGAGATTTATTTGTAGGAGCAGGATTCTTCACTGATTCATCATTCACTAGTGCACCTGCTTATGCAACCAAACCACAACCTTAACCATATTCTCCTCCTATTTCTCAGAGTTCAAAGCCACAAACAGAGACTCCATCTATTAGCTCTACTAAATCTAGCAAAGTTAAAGATGTGATAACATCCTATTATAGGATAAAGAGTCTAAAACTACCTTCACTGCCTTCATGGCAAGCTTTCAAGCATATCAAGGTAGTCATCTAACACAGTTAGATCTTGTTTTGCAGGATTTGTTTGAAATGGATCCTGAAGATGTTGAAGAGATGGATCTGAATTGGCAGATGGTAATGATTTCCTACAGAACACAAAAACACTCATATGTCAACAGGAAATATAAGCCTAGTGCTAATAAGACTGTTGGTTTTGATAAGTCAAAGTCAAGGTGTTTCAACTGCAACAGTTATGGGCATTTCTCTAGGGAATGCAAAGCTCTAAGGAATAATGGAGGAAATGCTCAATCAAGTTCTGGCAATCAGAGATTCCAATCAGCTCAGAAGACATTCCAAAAGCCATATCAAAGTCTTCCTATGCCTGAGCTTAAAGATGAATCAAAATCATCTAATGAACCTAAGAAAGCTCTTGTAGTCAGTGTGAAAGATGGATATGATTGGAGTGCCTATGCTGAACAATTTACCAATGATCTAACTTCAAGTTTATCTCTTGTTGCAGAAATCCAAGGGGAAGATTGGTCAGAGGACTGTGAGCCAAAGGTGGAAGGTGAGAATGATGAAGATGAGTATGACTGGAGTGACAAGTCTGATCCTAAAGAGGATTCAGATGAGATTGCTTTGATGGCTCAGTCTGATCAACCCAAGGTTGAAACTTCATCCTCTAACTCTGAAACATCATCCCTAAAATATCCTGAAATACCGTCTGAAGCAAGGGAAAAACTTTGTACCAAATCATGCTTTAAACATGTTGAATACTATCAAAGCTACTCATATAAAATCTACGAGAAACTAAAACAAGAAGAGTCAATGCATAATAAACTAAAATCTGATCATAAAATAGCAGATCAAAAGATCATTTCTCTTCAAACATCTTGGAACAAAACGCTAAAAGAATTAGAAATCGTTTCAAAACAGTTGGAAGAAATGACCAAAAATCTAGAACAGGAGAAGATAGCGCATGCTGCTACTCAAGTAGATCTTGCTAAGGTTAAAAGTTCAAAAATGATTGTTGAAAAACTAGTGAGTGAAAGAAAAGATAAACAAAAAGCAGGTTTAGGATTCACTCATGAACCAATGCCTGATTCAATAACCAACACTCTACCAGAAAACTTTAACACGCATGATCATTCCCCTGAAAACAAAGAAAAACTCAAAGCTTTTCAAAACAAAACCAAGAACTCTAACAATGAAGAAGAAAAGGCTAATGTAGAAATCTTTGTTGAAAAGGACGATGAAAGATCAAAATGGTCATCCCATAAAGATTAAATCATATATACCAAAACAAAAAAGTAAGAAAACTTCTGATCCAACTGATTCTGTGTTAGAAGAAGTGGCAAATTAAAGCAAAGAAAAAGCAAAACTTAAAGAAGAAACATCAGAAGATTCAAATTCTGTTGATCTGAAACTGAAATATAATGAAAAAGAATCTTCACCTAAAGATGTTCAATTTGAAATTAAACCAAGTTCTTCTAAATCAATGAATCAATGAAGAAGAAGAAAAGCAAATAAAGAAAAAACTGAACAAAACAGAAATTCAGAAAATCCAACAAAAAATCAACAAATCAAGCAACTAAACTTAAACGAATAAAATTTGTGTCTTCTGGTTTGTTGAACATGAACTCTTTCCAAGAAGTTAAACTAAGTCCTAAGAACAAATCTCACTCTGATATTCAGATTCTAAGACTTCCACTGTTACTAAAAGATTTGTTCCTAAGGAATCCAAGAAAGAAGTTCATGAACAAAAGATGAAAAGTAATTTGTCAAAGAACAAAATGTCAACTGAAAAGAAAAAAATTGACAAATCAAAAACAACAATTTAACTTTTTGACGCTAAAATATAAACAAGAATCAAATATTGCGTCAATATTAAAAGTTAACAAGCAATTTTTTAAATCTGCACAAAAGTACTGTGAAATATCTGATATGTACAATTACAATACCGCTGAGTGTTTTTCAATAAGTACTGTCACATCTGTGACATGAGGAATCATTCCACAGCAAATTGTTATTTCAACAAATTATGAACCTGTTGTGATGAGAGAACTCATAACACTGAAATTGTTACTCTTGGAAGAGTTCACCTAATAGAGGATTTGCCAATTCAAAGTTGAGCAAGTGTTATGTTAATCCTTAGTATCTGAGAAATCAAACTGATGGATTTCAAAGATTAACTAACCAACCTTCTTTTGATTTGAGGTCTTTCTAAAGGAACAATTATATGAGACCAAGACAAGTTCTGAAAGAGCAATTCATACCAAGAGCTGTAAGAATGACTAATAAAAATGTTGGTAATAAATATTTTTCAAAATTTGGTCAATAAACTGGTATAAATACCTA
Organism: Flaveria linearis; assembly: GCA_024085815.1. Taxonomy (NCBI): domain Eukaryota; kingdom Viridiplantae; phylum Streptophyta; class Magnoliopsida; order Asterales; family Asteraceae; genus Flaveria; species Flaveria linearis. The sequence goes on along the minus strand of CM044003.1, from coordinate 43,557,335 downwards.
CAAAAGTAATCAACAAGAAATGCATAACGAAATTGGTAAATTCATTAAGAACAAGCCATATGTGAATACTCTTCATTTCAAGCAATTTACCATTGTTGATAAATTTGAAAAACCCAAGACCATCTCGGCTTGGGTAGATACCTCCACTTAAATTTCTTTGTTGTGCAGGTGCGCCCGAGAAGACCACTCAATACATGGTACGTGGATAGCGGGTGTAGCCGGCACATGACAGGCAATCATGCCTTAGTGCAAGAATTTAAGTTAAAGGATGGAACGCATGTCGCCTTTGGTGGTGATGCAGGTGGAAAGATAACAGGAGAAGGAACAATATCCAATGGGATAATAAGCTTCGATAAAGTCAACTTATGTTCTGAGTTGAACTTTAATCTTTTAAGCGTATCCCAAATATGTGATAAATCATATTTTTTTCTATTTAATGATTCTTTTTGTTATGTCTTGAAGCCAGGTTTTCAAATAAGCAAGGATTGGGTGATTGTTAAAGCTGAAAGGGATCAAGATGTATAGAAATTGGATATGTCTCAAGTTGATCCATCAATAGAAACAACCTGCCTTATTGCTAAAGCATCAAATGATGAAACTCAGCTTTGGCATAGATGTCTCGGGCATTCCAATTTCAAGAACATGAACAAGCTTGTAGCAGGAAATCATGTCATTGGACTTCCATCCAAGAAGTTTGCAACGACTGATCACTGCTCAGCATGTTTAAAGGGAAAGCAACACAGAGCGTCTTATAAGACCAAGCCGATAAATTAAATTCCAAACCACTCCAGATGTTGCATATGGACCTCTTTGGACCAACAAATGTCAAGAGTATTAGAAGAAATCATATTGTTTAGTTATCATTGATGACTATACAAGATTTTCATGGGTTTTCTTTTTGCATGCTAAATCTAAAACGACTAAATTATTAAAAGAATTCATTATTAAACTTGAAAATCAACTAGATCACAAACTGAAGATAATAAGAAGTGATAATGGTACTGAATTAAAAAATGCTAACATTGACATGTTTTGTGTAGAGAAAGTGATAATGGTACTGAATTAAAAAATGCTAACACTGATTGAGGCTGCATGATCTATGTTAGCAGATGCTAAAATACCAATCACTTTCTGGGATGAAGCTATCTCAACTGCGTGTTTCATCCAGAATCGAATGCTAATCGTGAAAGATAAACGAAAACTCCATACGAGTTGATGTTTGGCAGGAAACCAAACATAGATTTCCTTAAATCTTTTGGTTGTCCAGTCATGATTCTAAATTCCAGTGATCATCTAGGAAAATTTGAAGCAAAATCTGATGATTTTTCGTTGGATATTCATCTGTTTCAAAAGCCTATCGTGTTTATAACTCTAGGACTAATGTTATAATTGAAACATTCAACGTTAAATTCTTGGAAAATTCTTTTCTATCAGTTTGAATGGTCCTGCATGTTTATTTAATTTACATTAATTGTCAAACTCTTTTCATTCTAAGTTGTTTGATCAATCTAACTTGCTTGATTCTACAGGTAAGAACAATGCTCAAGGAGATCTTGGATCTTTGAGTGATGACTCAGATTCAGACGACCTAGATGATCAAAACCTAGATTACCCATTGTTTTCTTTTGTCAAGGATTCAACGACTAGATTTAATGAAAATTATCAATCTAATCAAGATTCAGATCATTCAGTGTCAGAAGGTCAAGATGTTTCTCAACCTATTCCTAATGATGGTACTGAATTTGTGCAACCTGAGTCTGGAGCATCATCCATCTCTGGTGATGCAGTTGATACTGGTAATCTTGATTACTTTATCAACTCACTGACTCAAGTTCAAAATTTCAATCCATATTCTTCTAGCCTACTGCATCAGCTCTCCTACTTGAATCAAACAAATCTGGATGTTAATGTTCAAGGAAATAATATTCTAACATCTCGTATTCACAAGAACCATCCAACGTCTCATATTATTGGTCCATTGAATAAGAGAACAACGAGAAGCAAATCAGAACAAGCAAACCTTTGCTTATACTTGTTTTTTCTTTCTCAATTTGATCCTAAAAACGTTACAGAAACGTTAAAGGACAATGGTTGGATTGAGGCTATACAAGAAGAATTACTGTAATTCCGTAAATAAGAAGTGTGGAATCTTGTGGATTTACCTGAAGGTGAAAATACTATAAGCATAAAATGGTTGTTTCAAGCCAAAACAGATGATCGAGGATTTGTCATTCGAAATAAAGCGAGACTTGTTGCATAAGGATACACACAAGAAGAATGAATTGATTATGACGAAGTATTTGCTCTAGTTGCAAGACTTGAATCCATTTGTGTCTTCCTGGCTTATGCATCATTCATGAAATTCAAATTGTATCAAATAGACGTTAAAGGTGCATTCTTATACGGTCCAATCACTGATGATGTGCACAAGAAGCAACCTCGGGTTTTGAGGATGTAGAATTCCACATCGTAAACAAGCTTAGCAAAGCTCTGTATGGACTCCATCAAGCACCTAGAATCTGGTATGAGACATTGTCACAACACTTAATCCACCGTGGATATACGAGAGGAGAAATCGATCCAACTTTATTCATAAAGAAGGATGCTGATGATCTCTTATGTGTGCAAGTGTATGTTGACGATATCATATTTGGTTCTACAAGTTCAAAGCTGTGCAACGAATTTGAAGAAATCATGAAGTATCAATTTCAAATGAGTTTTATGGGAGAAATAAATTTCTTTCTTGGACTACAAGTTCAATAATATACAGATGGTATTTTCATCAATCAAGAGAAGTTTGTTGACAAGATCTTGAAGAAATTCAAACTGCAAGATTGTCAGTCCATAAGAACTCCAGCTGATGTAAACTCCAAGATTGAGCCTGATCCATAAGGAAAATCAGATGACCAAACCTTATACAGATCTATGATTGGTTCTTTAATGTATCTTACTGCATCTAGACTAGACATAAAGTACGCTATTTGTCTCCGTGCTAGGTATCAATCGGACCCGAAGGAATCCTACTTAATTGCTGTCAGAAGGATATTCAGGTATCTCAAAGGTAAACTGGATTTAGGGCTATGGTATCCTTACGAGGGAAAATTTGAGTTACATGGATATACTGATAGTGATTATGGAAGATGTTGTCATGATAGAAGATCTACTACGGGTGGATGTCAGTTTTTAGGTCCCCGATTAGTCTCATGGCAATGCAAGAAACAAACAAATGTCTTTGTTTCAACCGCAGAAGCTGAGTACATAGTTGCTTCAGTGGGATCTTCTCAAATCCTTTGGTTACAAAACCAACTACTAGATTATGGTTCAATTTTCTTAAAGCACCAATTTACATTGATAACACTGTGGCTATGTTCATTACAGCTAATCCGGTCTAACATTTAGAAACAAAACATATTGAAATTTGATATCATTTTCTCACAGATAACTCTGAAAAAGGTTTAATTATTTTGATTCAAATTGCAACTGAAAAATAGTTGGTAGACCTATTTGCTAAAGCCTTCTTACTAGGACGGATTGAGTATTTAGTGGAGTCAATTGGTCTTATTAACCATGTGTAAAACTAGTTTTTAAGCTTTTTAGTTCTTTGAGTCTTAACATAATCAGAACCCTTCCTTGTCCAAAAGGTCATAGCAAGCAAACCTATCAAAGTTAATTGCCTGATTGTAGTTTGTGTGTGCTTGTTTTCTTATTAAAGAAAAATCAAATACAAAATAGAAAATCAAAAATCAAAGATAAAAATATAAAATAAAAAATACAAAAATAGCATCTTTCTTGTTAATTCATGAATTAGGAATGAATCTGTTTTTGCAACATGTGAGAAATGATAGTACATTAGTGAGATCAGTTCCATATTTCACTCGATAATAAAGTCTAACATGATCAGATATGATGTATAGACAATCTCATGCTACTATACTAAAAGAGTAAATTCTTGTGATTAAACTAAATCATCTCTACATGATTGTGTGTTCATCTTAGTACTAATGAGTAGCATTAGCTTATCAGATTGATTGCTTGTAAAGTTATAACACTCACACCTCGTGGTGATATGACTAACCATGAGATTTGTTACAAGCATCATCTCACTTCTTTGTTATGAGTCATCATAGACCCGAAGTGATGAGATATCCTCTGTTGTAAGTGATTACAGACCTGGATATTCTCCTTTGATGCAAAAGATGGCAATGTGCACAACCCATTCAAATGGATGGTTAGAGTTGATCGGATGGTTTATCCATGATCATTCTCTGCTAAATTATCAACATGAACTCTAGTTACGCATATATATGTCAGGTAATAAGTTGAGAATGTGTGCTTTCTTGCATGTCTTGATGATAGTTGATCTCTCTAAGTCTTTGTATGAGTCACATCATGTCACATCTAATTCTACCCTAATCAATCCAAGAATTGAAAAAGTAAGTGAGCTGATTCTTTTGTCAAAAATACTAGTTGTCTGTCCTTGGATCTTGTGTCTCTTTTGCTGCGAAATCACTGACATGGTACACACCTGATCAGGATTCAATCATTGTCTATGACTATTCACACTTGGTTTTCTTTTAATGTGCTGATCTTAACTGATATGGTCTTACTACAGACATTGACTCTATTGTAAATTATATTTTATTCTTCTTTAATTTCGATTTTATGCATGTTTATATGTGTCGACAATTTAAAAATGATCAGTGTCATCTTTATGTGACAACTTGGGAAACTTCTAAGTTTGAAAATTTAAAAGTTTAGGGGGAGTAATAAAAAGTAAGAGTTTCTAAGAAAATCCAAATTAAAATGTTTGAATGGAAAGGATCAAGCTAAATGTTCAGAGTTTGTGTGTGTTTGATAATGTAAAATTTTGATAATGTAAAAATGAGCCTATAAAATTTTCCAAGTGAAAAGCTTCTTGCAAATTTTTTTAAATGAGATTATTTTGTTTAAATTTGAGACTAAAATGAAGGAAAATTGTCTTTTAAAAAAATTTCAAGAAAGATAAAAGGGTTTAAATGTCAAAAGTTCAAAATTGAGGGTCAAAAATGTAAATTTGGGAAAAAGTTAAAAATATGAAAATTGTTTGAATATTAGTATGTTAACAGTACTAATATGTCTAAACAGTGTCCAGGTGAAAGATGTGAAAAACATACAAGTGTGTGGAAACTCATGCGCCTAAACAGTGGCCATAAGTCCAAATAGGAGCATGATGAGTTTTCAGAAATTTTACTAGTGTTTTAACATTTTTCATATGCTCATGCGCCTGAACACTTGTCATACGTCTGAAAAATTGGTTAAGTGTTGGGCGTTTCAACATGCTCATGCGCCCACACAGTACCAGATGTTTCAAGTGAAAAAAATTCATTAAGTATTGGGCGTTTCATATAGTGTCATGCGCCTTAACAGTGCAAAAGCGCCTGAAAGTGCAAAAGTGCCTAAACAGTGCTTATGCGGCTGAATAGTGCTTTTGCGCCTAACCTCATGCGCACAAACAGTGCTCATGCGCCTGAAAACTTAGTGAAAAATACAACTTCATGCGCACAAACAGTGCTCATGCACCTAGAATTTTCACTTAATATATAAACAACACTTCTTATTTTTCACTCATTCATACTCCCACAATACCCTGAACTCAGTCAACTCTCGGTTTCAATACAATTCACTCATCTTGATTGTATACTCAGAAATACTGTGATCAATAGTGTGTATATTTGATTGTAAACGTAAATCCATAATCAAAATCATACTATTTCAAGTAGATGATTCACAATCAGTTGGGCGTTTCAAAGCTATTTAGGCGTTCCGAACCCTAAAAATCTGAAAAATTTGAAATCTGTGCATTAAACTTGAACTAAGAACTAAAATAGATCATTGATTGTTATTGTACACTTGATTTCGAGCATTTTGATATATAGAACATTTAATTCCATGAATATTGATCGAATGTTGTTCTTCATCAGTCGATTAATGAAGATGAACAGTCTTGAATTTGAATTTGTTTAATAAAAATAAAAATTCATAAAAAGTTCAATTGTTTAATAACTTTGATAAAATTTTAATTGGATTAGTTTTAAAACAAACATACAACAACTTGTATTATTATGATTTGGACAGAATTTTTAATTCTAGAAAAGTTTAAGTACAAGTTGTTGTAAAACAAAATTTCAATGTTTAAAACATAATAATTCATTAAAATTTAAATCAAAATTTGTCAAAATCAAATTGGTTAAAATCAAAGTGTCTAAATTTCTTGTTTTCATTTATGCAGATGGCTGACTTAAAATTTGAGCCGAAGCATAATGTTGTTGCACTGCTCAACGAGGATGTTCAAGATGTAGTTTTATATGAAGAAATGATTAGGTTTTTACTGAGGACCAAGTATGTTTATGCAATGTGTTACCAGCTATAATTTACTCAAGATTGATCAACAAATTCTGGAACACAACCTCAATAGAAATAAATGATAATGGAAGAAAGTTTGTGAGAGGGTTTGTTACAAATGACAGAATGATAGAAGTCTTAGAAGACTCTATCAGATTTGCTCTAAGATTAGGACACAATGATCCAGAAGACATGTCTGAGCTATCTTTCAATGAATGCAGACGTACATTCATGGAAATGGGTCATCCTGATCATTTTCCTAAGAAGCAGTTCTTCATAGCAAGAGTGTATAACCATTGGTAGCTTTTATGCTACATCTTTTAGCATTGCATGTCCAAAAGGAGCGCTGGATGTAATAGAAGATTCAACGTGGCCAAGTGGATTCTAAATGGATTTATCTTCAACCTTGAAAAAGGTATCAGGGACAAGTATCTGATGTATCCAAGGTTCCTGCAAATGATTATAAATGAAGAATATCCAGATATCCAAGTGTATGGTGTTGGTGGTGATATCTTAGAATTGGAGCATATGACTGAGATATCATATAAAAGATTGGTAATGATCACAGGTGCTCCAAATGTACCTATGTTTCAATATATGAGCGATGTGACTAATGATGATGTGGATATCAACTTAGATCACTTCCACTTCATAGAAGGTGAACAATGGATCCTGCTGATCTGAGTGATGATATTCATCAAGTCATATCTGATGATGATGATGAAGACAATGATGATGTTGATGATGAAGGTGATGATAATAATGAAGATCATGATGATGATAGTGAAAGTTCCTCAAGCAGTGATAGTGATGATGATGGTGCTGATGGTGCAGCTGAGGCACATCGATCTGATAGTAGTGAGAAGACTGTTTCAGATCATGGTGCTGAGACACATGATGCTGGTGAAGGAACTTCTGGGGAAATGACTCATGATGAAGCTATGATTAAAACTCAAGTTGGTGAGGAAACAGATGCTAATGTTCAAAATCAAACATTTGATTTTGATTTCATAGATGCTATGTTATTTGAGCCAGTATTTCAAAGCTCCACTCCAATTGAAGCTGAGGAAATTCCAGTTGCTACAGCACACAATGTGTCTGTACAGGCTGATGATATTATTTATATGGATGAGCTGGAAAAGTTAAAAAAAACTAATATGGCTCAAGAAAAGGAAATTGCTGATTTGAAAGAAGAAAAGTTGAAGCTTAAAGAAACTGTTCAAAAGAAGGATGCTGAGATTGTTACTTTGGTGAAAGATAAACATGAAACCATGAAAAATTTTGAGGTTATGATAAGTGATTATGACTTAATGGAGGAAAAATTCAAAAAGCTAACTGAAGAACATGAGGCGATAAAAGTGGAGTTAGCATAACTAAAAGACAATCAAAAGTCTGATTCTCCTAAGCTTGTAATTGTGTCTGAAATCAATCCAATAGACATTGAGGAAACTCCTGTTGTTGACAAGATAAAGAAATTTGATAAGGTAGATGATCCAGTATTACCTGAATCTTCCTCAAAAGTACAAAAGATAGTTCAAAGTCAGGAAGAACAAGAGCAACCTGTTCAAGAAAAGATTGGTGCTCTTGAGGATATTGAAGATGAATTTGGAGATGACTGGTATGATGAAGTTCTTAAAGATGAAGACATAGATGAAGCTACTTTTGAACAGAACTTCACACCAGTTGAAACAACTCAAGATGAGATACCCATTGACTTTAATGATAGATATAATTTTTGATAAGGATGAAGTATAACATGGTATTTCTGGATAGCTTGACTGTTACTCAGATAAATGAAGAATATGAGAAGTGTGTATCAGTTAAGTCAGTAGCCCCAGTTGATCCTAATGAGATAGTGGTTGAGCATGGTGAATGGAATCCTCTACAAGAGAGTATTAATGTTGAGGAGATGCCATCATCAGAATTGCACCATCCTAATCCGGAGGAGATGAGTATTCTAGCTTTGAGATCTTGGTTGCAAGCAATGAATTATCCTTAGAAGAGGCTTAAAAGACTTCAAGGTGAATCTTTGAGGAATCTTGTCAGAAGTTTTCAGGAAACTAAAACGCAATCAAACAAAATGATTATTCTTGATACTGACAATCCTCAATACTTGGAGATCACTAAGAGGACAATGATATTGAAACCACAAGAGATCAGGTAGATGGCTCAAAAGAGTAATATGTATGAGAGGAGAAAAGATCTAATGAAGATGTTTCCTAAATCAGAGAAACAGTCTTATAAAGTTTCTCTCGATCAGAAACAATTGTTCAATAAAGCTAGATCGACTGCAGGCTTGGTTAGAAACGTACTGTAGAAAGGACAATCAATCTCTGAGCTATTAAATGCTATGATTACTCCTGATTCTACAAACCAAGTAAAGATAGTTGCATGGAAGTATGATGAAGTATTTGATGCCATTTTGATGAAGCGAGTTAATGCGGTTTGTGATGTATATCATTTCTACTCGAGCATTATCAAGCTTCCAGTTCAAGACCTCAAGGAGTTGAATAAACCACCTTTGATTAATCTGACTGGTGCAAAAAGAGGAGAAATGTTTGTTGAGCTTTTACACCGAGGGATAACTCAAGCTAGTTCATTTTTGGAAACGAGATGTTCACAAGAAGATAAAGAATATTTTTCTACTTTGAAGAAGAACAGGAAGTTCAAAGGAAAACAATCAGAAGATGAACACTTCTTGATTGAATTTTGTGATCAATACTTTGAAAAAGTGACCACTCTAGGATTAAAATTCATTAAAGGGACTCAAAAGTCTAAACCAATCCTGAGATGGTTCTACAATACAAAAGCATTTGAGCATAAATTGGTCCGGAATCTCGAGAATTGCGATGTGGACATGATCATACTTTTTGGTGTTTTTGAGCTTAAATTGTCACACCCAAGTTACATTTCATTCCTATCAGTCCAAAAGTTTGAACGTGTATCACCTGAAATTGCTGAGAATGACAAGAAATACTTTCTCTCAATCATTAAAGTTATGAATGCAACGATGGAGAGAATATCATTAAGGAAAGCGTTAGCGTATGCGATTATTGTTAAGAAGGACATCAAGGAGATCGAATTTATGAGGATATCAAGTGAAGGTGTGTTGGAGGTATACTCAAAAGGTAGTTCTAGACCTATTGAGTTGTATGCAAATATCAATATTACGGGCCTATCGAAAGATACTCTGGAGTTAATGATCAAGATGGAAATAAAGACAAATGAGGCTAAGCCTGAACAAGGTATCTTAGCAAGCAAGTTCAAATCTACAATTGCTAAGGCCTTGAAAGAACAAGAGCTATACAAGGAGAAGCCCATGTTCAGGATTAAAGAAGAACCGGAGGACTACTTTGAAGTTTAAAGATAGAAGAAAAGAAGACAAGAAGACTAAAGAAAAAAGAAGACAAAAGACTAAAGAAAGAAGAAGACAGAAGACTGAAGAAAAGAGAGACAAAGACTTCAAAGAAGAATGAAGATTAAAGAAAAAGAAGACAAAGCTGAGAAGATAAAAGATTTTGAAGACTGAAGATCATGTAAATCTTAGGGGGGTATTGTTAGTACTTCTTAAAGATTAACATGTTGTCTTTATTTGTCTTTATGTTATAAGTTTTGTCATAGTATAGGGACTAGTTTTGTAAATAGATAGTTCCTTTGTTTATTGATAGTATAAATAGCTTAGACTTGTGTAGGTTAGAAAGACTTTGAATGAACTGCTCTTACACTTGTAATTGTCTTTGCTATTATCAATAAACTTCTATGAATTTTTCCTCATATTGTGCATTGATTTGATTACTGTGTTTGTTTTTGATTGAATTTCCTTCTATATCATCACAGATCTATACATTTGATCCTATCACTTGTATTGTCTTTGCTTACTATCAATGAAAAATTATGAATTTTTCTAATTTGTTTGCAAATTTGATTACTTTGTGTGTTTTGATTGAAATGCATTGCAATATCTTCACAGATTGATCCATTTTGATCCTATCAAAAGATATCAGAGTTGTTGTTCAGTGATTTGAGTTTGTTTCGAACTTTCAAGCTCAAAAAATCATGTGAATCTGTGATTGATAAGCAATTTGATCAAAGAATTGTTGATTTCAGTTGTGTTTTATCAATATAAACATGAATTGAATCACAATTTGCAGTTCAATTCATTCAAAATCAATGAATTGGGCAATTTTGTGTTCGACCTTGTTCTTCATCCTTCGAGCTGAATTTCAATCAATAGATTGAATTGTTGTGTTGTTTGATGACATTGAAGATAAAGGACTGATTATTGATCTAATTACTACTTAACTGGATGTTTTTAGATCAATTAAACAAGTTTCGAAGATTTTGAGAAGATATTTGTTCGTTAAGTTTATATAAATCTGTTGAATTAGGTGCATTAGGTTAAAACACTGCTGAAAATTGCCCAAGTGTCTAGGCGCTTCACAACTATTCAGGCGTTTTACCACTGTTCAAGGGTTTTTGGTTAGGCGTCTGACAACTATTGAGGCGTATCACCACTGTTTGGTCACTTTGTGACTTTTTAGAAACAAAATAATTCTAGGAGCATTACAACTGTTGAGGCGCATTTGAACTGTTTGGGCGTTTTACACCCAGGCGTCTGACAACTATTTGGACATTTCATAACTATTCAGGCGCATTTCAAGTTGGGCATTTTGAGAATTATTCTAAGGCAATCCCTTGGGCGTTTCTATGTCAAAGTCAAAGAAGTTTCACAACTTTTGGGCGCTTCATCACTGTTTAGACGCGTCATCACTGTTGAGGCGCATCAACTCAACACTTAGAAAATTTTTCAAAATTTAAAAATCCAAAAATATTTTCATTTCATTGGTTTAATTCAAAAACTTAAAAACAACAGAAACAAAATTTTCTTAAAATAAAAAATATAAAATGGTGATGTCTGAAGATTCAGAGAACAGAGTTCCTAAGCTAAAGAACAGATCTGATTTTAAAAACTGGTCTCTTATATTGAAGCATCATCTCAATTTTATTGACACAGACTTGTGGAAGTCAATAGAAAAAGGACCTCACATTCCTATTACTTCAGATGGTCCTGATACAGGTTTGTTTACAGAAAAGATTCTACAGAACCATATCCTGAAGATGGATTACAAGGTGATGATCTCAAGAAAGTAAAGAATGGCATCAAAGCCTATTCCTTGATGTGTAAAGATTTACCACTTGAAGTCTTGATTAGACTTGATGGATATCAAATAGGATATACCATGTATAAAACTTTAAAGATAATATGTGAAGGTGGTAAGGAGATCCAAGATCTCAAGAAGCAGAAACTGAAGAGGCAATTAGAGTTGTTTCAGACTTATCTGGTGAAACAATAAACCAAATGATGAATAGATTTGTGCAACTTACAACCGAGATGTCAACTGCTGACATTAAAAATGATCTTAAAAATCTAAATCTGAGGCTTCTAAATGCTCTTCCATCTTCTTGGAAGTAAACAGTAACACTGCTGAAGCATACTGAGAAATTTCCTATGGATCTTGATCTATTAGTTGCCAAGATTGAGTCAGTTGAGATTGATGAAAGCTCAAGAAACAATGATAGAGCAACTTCAATGTCTCAGTACCAATATGTTGCATCTCCAGCTAATACAGTGGAGAGTGCTTTTGTTGTGAAGAATGAGAATTCACTAGAAGAAAAGGGTTACTTGTTTATTGGAGAGGGTTCTTCATAGATTCTTCATATACAAGTGCTCCTGCTTATGCATCTCAACCTCAGTCTCTTCCTAAACCTCAAAGCTCTAAACCTCAAACTGAGACTCCATCTGTTAACTCTGCTAACACTAGCAAAGTTAAAGATGTTATTAACATCCTATTGCAGGATAAAGAGTCCAAAACTACTTTTACCGCCTTTATGGCTAGCTTTAAAGCTTATCAGGGTAGTCATTTGACTTAATTAGATCTTGTTTTGCAGGACTTATTCAAGATGGGTCCAGATGATGTGGAGAAAATGGATCTAAACTGGGAAATGGTGATGGTTGCATGCGGGACTCAAAAACACTCTTATGTCAATAGAAACTACAAGCCAAGTGCTAACAAGTCTGTTGGATTTGACAAGTCAAAATCAAGATGTTTCAACTATAATAGCTATAGACACTTCTCATGGGAATGCAAAGCTCCTAGAAACAAGGGAGGAAATGGCCAAGCTAGTTTAAGTAATAAGAGGCTTCAACAATCATCTCAGAAGACATTCCAAATGCAATATCAAAGTCTACCAATACCTGAACTAAAAGATGAATCTAAGTCATCTGAAGAGCCAAAGAAAGCTCTAGTTATTAGCATTAAGGATGGATATGATTGGAGTCCTTATGCAGATCAATTTACTACTGATCTAACCTCTAGTCTATCTCTTATTGAAGAAGTTCAAGGAGAAGATTGGTTAGAGGATTGTGACCCTAAAGCTGAATGTAATTCTGAGAATTAAGAGGAAGAATATGACTGGAGTGATAAATCTGATCCTTAAGAGGATTCAGAAGAAGTTGCTTTGACAGCATAGTCAGATCAACCAAAGATTGAAAATTCATCTTCTAACTCTGATACTTCTTCACCTAAATATCCTGAACTACCAACTGAAGTCAGAGAGAAACTATGCACTAAATATTGCATTGAACATGTAGAATATTATCGAACTTACTCATACAAAATATTTGAAAAGCTCAAGCAAGAGGAATTAATTCATAACAAACTTAAAACTGAGCATAAAATATCAGATGAAAAGATCGCTTCTCTATAAACTTCATGGAATAAAACTTTAAAAGAATTAGAAATTGCTTCCAAACAACTTGATGAAATGACCAAGACCTTGGAACAGGAGAAAATAGCACATGCTACTACACAAGTTGATCTTGCTAAAGTAAAAAAGTTCAAAAACAATTGTGGAACAATAGGTAAGTGAAAGAAAGGATAAACAAAAAGAAGGGTTAGGTTTTACACACGAACCAATGCTTGAATCTATAACTAACACTTTACTAGAGAATTTCAACACGCATGATCACACTTCTCAAAACAAAGCTAAACTTAAAGCGTTCCAAAACAAAAACAAGATTTTTGATAGTGAATAAGAGAAAACAAATGTAGAAATCTTTGAAGAAAAAGATACTAAAAAGATCAAAAATGGTCATCTGATAAAAGTTAAATCATATGAACTAAAACAGAAAGTAAGAAAATTTTTGTTCCAAAAGGATTTGTATTGGAAGAAGTGATGATAAAAAACAAAGATAAAGCAAAACAAGAACAAGGAACATCAGAGGATTCAAACTCTTGTGATCTAAAAGAGAAAGAAAATGAAAAAGAATCTTCACCTGAAGATGTTTAATCTTAAATAAAATCAAGTTCTTCAAAATCAAGGAACCAAAGAAGAAGAAGCAAATTGACTAAAGCTAAAACTGAACAAAATAAAAGTCAGGAAAATTATACAAATCAAGCAACAAAGTTTAAGCCAATAAAATTTAAGTCTGTAGGTATGTTTAACATGAACTCAATTCAAGAAGTTAAACAAACTCCTAAGAACAAATCAAACTCTGATCTTAAAACAGGTTCAGATTCAAAGTCTTCTACTGTCATTAAAAGATTTATGTCTAAGGAATCAAAGAATGAAGTTCATGTAAAAAAAGCCAAAAATTAAGATGACAAAGAACAAATTATCAAATCAAAAACAAAATTTGTCAAACCAAAAACAACAAGTTAACTTTTTGACGCCTCAATCTAAACAAGGATCATACGTTGCGTCAACATCAAAAGTTAATAAACAGTTGTTCAAAACACCATAGAGGTACTATGAAATTTGTGACATGTATAATCATAATACTGCTGATTGCTTTTTCGACAAATACCGTCATATATGTGATGAGAAATCACTCAACAACAGATTGTTATTTTAATAAGTATTGTACCTTCTATGATGAAAGAACTCACAATACAGAAACTTGTTACTTAAGAAAGAGTTCACCAAGGATAGGATTTGCCAATACACAATTGAGTAAAGGTTATGCTAATCCTTAGTTTTGAAGAAATCAAACTGTTGGGTTTCAAAGATTAACTAACCAACCATCCTTATGTTTTAGATCTTTCAAAAGAGATGATTCTTGATAGGATCAATTTGAGCAATCTGTAACAAATTATATGAACAATTCAAAGAAGTACAAACAATTGTAATCAAATCAAGCAATATCAATAAAATTCAAAGTTCATTGATAGCAAAGACGACTACAAGAGTTAGAAAGCAGTACAAAAATGATACGACTACTGAAATCTACTCTAGTCTAAGCTATATATACTATGAACATGGAAAAGACTATCTATTTACAACTTTAGTCCCTATACTAAGACAAAATTGTAAACTAAGACTAATGTTAATCTTTTAAGAGGACTAACAATACTCCCCTAAGATTTACATTTGTCTTCAGTCTTCAAAAATCATCTGTCTTCATATCTTTGTCTTCTTTTTCTTCAATCATCATTCTTCTCTTTCTTTATCTTCTATTCTTCTGCTCATCCTTGCTATCTATTTTCTTCTATCTTCAGTCTTCTTTCATCTTTAATCTGCAAAGAAATCTTCAGGTTCTTCTTTCACTTTGAACATCGGCTTCTTTTTATACATTTCTATTTCCTTCAACGCATTTTCAATCGCTGACTTAAATTTTCCAGCAAGCACAGCTTGTTCTGGCTTTGATTCATTAGTTTAATTTCCATCATCTTCATTCTTTCTAATGTATCCTTTGAGAGACATGCAATATCAACATTTGCATATAACTCAATAGGATCTCTACTTTCTTTGCAATAAACTTCTAACACTCCTTTTCTTGAAATTCTCATGAATTCAATATCTTTTATTTCTCTTTTCACAATATTAGCATATGCAAGATCTTTTCTCAAAGAAATTCTCTCCATAGCTGCTTTCATCACATTAATGATTGATATAAAGTATTTCTTGTCTTGTTCAGCAGTCTCATTAGCTACTTTCTCAAATTTCTGCACAGATAAGAATGAGATGTAACTTGGATGAAGCAATTTCAACTCAAAAGTACCAAATAATGAGATCATGTCCTCATCCCAGTTTGTGAGATTTCGGACCAATTTCAGCTCAAAAGTTGATGTGTTATAAAACCATCTCAGTATAGGTTTGGTCTTTTGGTTGCCTTCTATCACCTTCAATCCAGGTGTGGTTACCTTCTCAAAGTACTTATCATAAAATTCTATCATGAAGTGCTCTTCTTCAGACTGCAAACCCCTTATCTTCTTGTTTTTCTTAAGCATAGAAAAGTACTCTTTATCCTCTTGATCACATCTAGTTTGAAGGAAGTTACTTGTTCTAGCTAATCCTCTGCTCAAAAGTTCAACAAACATCTTTCCTCTTTTGGCTCCAGACGGGTTTATCAAATCAAGTTTACTCAATTCTTTTAATTCTTGCACTGGAAGTTTAATAATGCAAGAGTAAAAGTGATAAACATCACATACAGCATTAACTCTCTTAATAAGAAAAGCATCAAAGACCTGATCATACTTCCATGCAATAATCTTTACTTGGTTCGTGAAATCAGGTGCAATCATTGCATTCAACAGTTCAACAACTGATTGACCTTTCTGCAGAACATTCCTCACCAAGTCACCTGTTGATCTAGCACTATCAAAGATATGCTTCTGCTCAGCGGTGGCTTTATATACTTGTTGATCTGATTGAGGAAACATTTTCATCAATTCTTTTCTGTGTTCATGCATACTTGATTTTTGAGCCATTTGTTTAATTTCTTGAGGTTTCAAAATCCGAGTTCTCTTTGAAATATCTAAATACTGAGGATTATCAGTATCTAGAATCACCATTTTGTTCGTTTGCTTTTTTGTTTGTTGGAAACTTTTAACTAAATTTCTCAATGACACTCCTTGCAGTTTTTTTTTAGTCTTTTCCATGGATAATTTCTAGCCTGCAACCATGACCTTAAAGCTGTAATGCTCATTTCCTCAGGGTCTGGATGGTGCAATTCAGAGCTAGAAATTTCTTCAACATTTATACTTTCCTATCTTGTATCCCACTCACCATGCTCCAAGCTTATTTCGTTTGGATCCACGGGAGCAAAAGACTCAGCAGCTAGACATTTCTCGTATTCATCATTAATCTGAGAAACTGTCAGTCCATCTAAGAAAACTCTGTTATATTTCATCCTCACAAGATAATTATATCTATCTTCAAAATCATGAGGAATATCATCATGCACTAAGACAGGTTCAAACAAAGAATGAGTTTCAAATTGAGCTTCCTCTATGTCTTCATCATCTAGAACTTCATCATACCAATCATCAGCATATTCTTCTTCTAAATCTTCTAGAGCACCAATTTTGTCTTGACTCATTTGCTCTTGACTTTCTTGATGTTCTTCTTCAATAGATTTTTCAACTCTTTGCACTTTTGAAGAAGTTTCAGGAACAGATTCAGCATCAGCTTCATCTAATTTTCCCTTTCCTTTCTCCCTTTCAGATACTTTTTCAAGATCAATTGGAATGTTTTTAGCAACAATCACAATTTCTGGAGAAGAGGGCTTTGCTGATTCTTTTAACTTTATTAATTCTTCCTTCAATCTTTCATTTTCTTCGGACAGATTCTTGATTTTTTCTTCCAGTAAATCATAGTCTTTGATCATAACCTCAAAATTTTTTATAACATCATCTTTATCTTTAGCATACCCAACAATCTTTTCATCTTTCCTCAAACTTTCTTCTTTTAATTTCTCATTGTTTTCCTTTAGCATATCAAGCTCAGACTTAAGATCAGCAATCTCCTTTTTCTTTTGCTTCATTGTCATTCTTTAATCTTTCAAGTTCATCAATATCCAAAATCTCCTCAGTTTGAACAGACACATGTTGTGTTGTAAAAACTGGAATATCGTGATCAATTTGGAAGGATTCAATGAACCCATAATCAAAAGTTTGATTATCTTCATCAATTTCTTGTTCAGTCTCAATATGAATTTCTTCCTCTTCATGTACATCACCATGAACAGTTCATTACCTTCATCATTCATTGGACCTTCATCATCATGTTGAGCTTCATTTGCTTGGTCAAACATTTGAGTATCATGACTCATATCTTGGTGTGTTTCTGCTACATCACTATCATCATCATCATTATCATCTGAACTTAAAGAACTTTCATCATCAGTATCATCATCATTTTCATCTTCCTCATCTTGATCACCATCCTCAAGAGGAAATACATCAATCAACTATGAGGGATCAAGTGGTTCACCATCTATTAAATGAAAGTGATCCATAGTGATATCCACATCCTCATTTGCTACATTTCTCATGTAGTCAAACATAGGAACATTCTGAGCACCAGTTAACATTGTTAATTTCTTATAAGTAACCTCAGACATGTTTTCCAGAATGAGTCTATCTCCACCTACTCCGTATACATGGATATCTGGATGCTCTTCATTAATAATCATTTGCAGGAACCTGGGGTACATCAGATACTTATGTCTTGTTCCTTTCTCCAGATTGAATATGAATCCATTTAAGATCCATTTAGCCATATTAAATCTTCTATTTCTTGAATATGCCACAATAGGAGATGCTATATCTACTGGGAATGAATTCCACCCAGCACTCCTCTTTGACATACAATGTTGGAAGATATAACATAGAAGCTTCCAATGATTGTATACTCTAGCTCTGAAGATTGTTTCTTTGGAAAATGGTCAGGATGACCCATTGCCATGAATGTCTCTCTACATTCATTGAATGTCAACTCTACCAGATCTTCTGGATCATTGTGACCCAGTCTCAATACAGTTCTAATGGATTCTTTAGAAACTTCAATCATTCTGTCTCTTGTTACAAATCCTCTGAGAACTTTTCTTCCTTCATCAGCTGTTTCAACTCTTGCTTTGTTCAAGAACGGTCTGATGAGTCTATCATAAATTAATGTCTGGTAACACATGGCATATACATATTTGGTTCTTAGAAGAAATCTTATCATCTCTTCATAAGAAACTGCATCTTGAACTTCATCATTAAGCAAAGCAGCAATGTTGTGCTTTGGCACAAACTTTAGATCTGCCATCTGCAAAAGTTTTAAAACAATGATATTAGACACTATGTGAATTTTGAAGCAAATATTTTTAATTCCTGTAATGATGATTTTATTAATTAAAATTTATTATTCATTATTATTTTTATTTAAAAAATATGAATCTGTTCATCTTCTTCATCGAGTTCATCTTCAAACACTACTGTTCATCGATGAACATGAACATTGTTTTCGATCGAATGTCAGATTAAAACAAGTTTAACATAACAACATGATCGAAATCAAATGACAAACAAGATTCAATCATCAATTTCACACATTTTTTCGATTTGACTGAATAAATCTGAAATTTTGACAAGTTTAGGGTTAAACGACCGTACAGGAGTCGAACGCTTATCAAAAATTTCCATTTAAATCACAAATCAGATGAATGTGAATCATATACTTACATTCACAATCACACAAACACTGTCAATAATCTGTGATTTGAGCTTGCAATGATTTTAATCGAATAAAGAGGGTTTGTTTAAGAGTTCGAATGGTCAGAGAAGGGTTTTATGAGGGTTTTTTAAATGGGAATGAAATGAGTTTCACAAGTGTGCTTTTTATACTAAGTAAATTTTTTTTACACTTATGAGCACTGTATAGACGTTTAAGTACTGTTCAGACTCATTAGGTCCTAAATTTTACCAAGTATTGGACATATGAGCACTATTTAGAGATATGAGCCCAGCCGTATTAGAACTGTTCAGCCGTATGAGTACTATTCAGTAGCATGAACACTGTTCAGTAGTATGAGTCCTGTTTAGTAGCATTAGCACTGTGCAGTAGCAAAATGATGCTGAAATGTCCACACACCGACTTCTCAGAAACATAACAACTGTTTAGGGATACAACAACTGTTCAGCCACATAACAACTGTTCAGTCACATAACAACTTGTCAGATGTTTTTGCACTTGTGTTTTTCAAATCTTTCACCTGCACACTGTTTAAACACATTAGCAATATTTCATACTAATATTTAAACAATATTGCATATTTTTTACTTTTCCCTCAAATTTACACTTTTGACCCTCAAAATTGAACTTTATACATTTTGACCCTCAAAATTTAACTTTTTACATTTTGACCCTTCATTTTAGTTTCAAAATGAACAAACCAATTGTTTCAAAATCTCTTGTTTTCAACATTTCAAAGAAGCTTTTCCACTTGCTAAAAATTATGAGATCATTTTATCATAGATAAACACACACATACTTTGAAATTAAAGCATCATCCTTTCAATTCAACATGATCATTTTGATTTTCAGAGAATATTCTTACAGGTTTATTACTCCCCCTAAACTTTTAATTTTTGTAAAACTTATAAGTTTACTAATAGATCATAAGAATAGCACACTTAACATTGTTATATTGCCTGCACAAAAGAAAACATGCATAAAATCAAAATTAAATCAGAATGAAAATCTAATATTTACAATAGAATCATAGATTGCAGTGAGATCATATTAGTAAAGATCAGAACATTAAAAGAAAAAAATATGTGAATAGTCATAGACAATGATTAAATCCTGACCAAGTGTGTTCCAGGTCAATGACATCACAGCAAAGGAGACACAAGATCTAAGGACAGAAAATGAGTGTTTTTGACACAAATTATCAGCTCACTTACTTTTTCAATTCATGGATTCAGTAGGGTAGAATTATATATGACAAGATGTGACTCATACCAAGACTTAGAGGAACAACCATCATCAAGACACACAAGAAAGCACATATTCTCAACTTATCACCTAACAAATATGCATAACCAGAGCTCATGTTACTGAATTGAATAGAGAATGATCATGGATAACCATTTGATCAACTCTAACAATCCATTTGAATGGGTTGTGCACATTGGCATCTTTTGTATCAAAGGAGAATATCCAGGTTTGTAATGACTTACAACAGAGGATATCTCAGCACTTCAGGTCTATGATGACTCATAACAGAGAAGTGAATGATCCTTGTAACAGATCTCATGATTAGTCACATTATCATCAGGTGTGAGTGGGTGTAGCTTAGCAAGCAGTCAATCTGATAAGCTAATACACTCAAAAGTACTTAGAGGAATACACAAACAAGTATTGAGATTTGGTGTAATCACAAGAATTTACTTGTTCAGTATACTAGCATGATATTGTCTACACATCAGATTCTGATCATGTTAGACTTTATTAGCGAGTGAAGTATGCAACTGATCTTACTAATGTACTATCATTTCTCACATGAGGCAAACACAGATTCATTTGTAAAAAAATGAATTAGAAACAAAAAGAACCCTATTTTTGGAGTTTTTTTTATTTATATTTTTTATTTGATTTTGAGTTTTCTAATTTTTTATTTTGTTTTTCTATAAAAGAAAGCACACACACACAACAATCAGGCAAATAACTATGAAAAGTTACCCTTATGAAGATCTGCAGATTTAGGAAAGAATTTGATCATGGAAAGATTCAAATTAGTAACCAGGTTTACACATGGTTAATAAGGCCAATTGACTCCACTAAATACTCAAACCTTCCTGGAAGAAAAGCTTTAGTAAATAGATCTGCCAACTGTTTGTCAGTTGCTATTTGAATCAAAATGATTAAACCTTTTTCAGAATTATCTCTTAGAAAATGATATCGAATTTCGATATGTTTTGTTTTTGAATGTTGAACTGGATTAGCTGTAATGAACATAGCAGCAGTGTTATCAATGTAAATAGGTGTTTTAAGAAAATTGAACCCATAATCTAGCAGTTGGTTTTGCAACCAAAGAATTTGAGAACATCCTACTGATGCAGCTATGTACTCAGCTTCTGCAGTTGAGACGGAAACATTTGTTTGTTTCTTACATTGCCATGAAACTAATCTGGGTCCAAGAAACTGACAACCACCCGTAGTAGATTTTCTGTTTTGATAGCATCCACCATAATCACTATCTGTGTATCCATGTAACTCAAAATTACCCTCGTAAGGATACCAAAGCCCTAAAGCTAGTTTACCTTTGAGATACCTGAATATTCTTTTGACAGCAATTAAGTGAGATTCTTTCGGGTTTTATTGATACCTTGCACAAACACAAACAGCATACATGATGTCTGGTCTTGATGCAGTAAGATACATCAAAGAACCAATCATATATCTGTATAGAGTTTGGTCTACTGATTTTCCTTCAGGATCAGGTTCAATCTTGGTGTTTACGTCAGCTGGAGTTCTTATGGACTGACAATCATGCGGTTTGAATTTCTTCAAGAGTTTATCAACAAAATTCTCTTGATTGATAAAAATACCATCTGCAGATTGTTGAACTTGCAATCCAAGAAAGAAATTGATTTCTCCCATAGAACTCATTTGGAAACGAGATTTCATGATTTCTTCAAATTCATTGCACAATTGAGGACTGGTAGAACCGAATATGATATCATCTACATACACTTGGACACATAAGAGATCATCATTATCCTTCTTTATGAATAAAGTCGGATTGATTTTCCATCTAGTGCATCCATGTTGGATCAAGTGCTGAGATAATGTCTCATACCAAATTCTAGGAGCTTGATGTAGTCCATATAAAGCTTTGCTAAGCTTATACACTCGATGTGGAAATTCTGCATCCTCAAAGCCCGGAGGTTGCTTCACATACACATCATCAGTGATTGGACCGTACAAGAATGTACCTTTGACGTCCATTTGATACACCTTGAATTTCATGAATGATGCATAAGCCAGGAAAACACGAATGGATTCGAGTCTTGCAACTGGAGCAAATACTTCATCATAGTCAATTCCTTCTTCCTGTGTATATCCTTGTGCAACAAGTCTTGCTTTGTTTCTTATAACAATGCCACAATCATCAGTTTTATTTCTGAACAACCATTCCGTGCCTATGGCATTTTCTCCTTCAGTAATTCCACTAACTTCCACACTTCTTGTTTGCGAAATTGAAGAAGTTCTTCTTGCATAGCTTCAATCCAACCATTGTCCTGTAATGCCTCGGTGACATTTTTAGGAACAATCTGAGAAAGAAAACAAGAGTATAAATAAACATTTGCATGTTCAGATTTACTCCTAGTAGTTCTTTCATTCAGAGGACCAATAATCTGTGATGTTGGATGGTTCTTGTGGATACGAGATGTCGGTATCTCAGTTCCATGAACATTAACATCAAGATTGGTTTGGTTCAGATTGAAGAGCTGTTGCAATAAGGTAGAAGAATGTGGAGTGAAATTTGGAACTTGAGTCGGTGAATTGAGAAAGTAATCAAGGTTACTATGATCAATTTCATCTCCAGAGATGGAAGATGTACCAGACTCAGGTTGTCCAATTTCTATACCATCATTAGGAATAGGTTGTGATTCTTCTTGATCTGCTAAAACTGAATGATTTGAAGCTGAAGAAGCATGAACATTGTCATTGAATTGGATTGTTGAATCCTTGACAAATGAGAAGAATGGATAATCTGGGCAAGCATCATCTGAATCATCAGAATCTGAATCATCACTGAAAGATCCAAGATCTCCTCCTGAGTTCTTCTTACCTGTAAAATCATCAGATTGATTAAACAAGTTAGGTTGAAATGAGTTTGACAAAGAATCTATATCAAATAACCATGCAGGACCATTTGAAACTGATGGAAAAGAATTTTCCAGAAATTTAACGCTGAATGTTTCATTAATAGTATTTGTCCTAGAGTTATAAACTCGATAGGCTTTGGAAACTGATGAATATCCAACGAAAAATCCATTATCAGCTTTTTCTTCAAATTTTCCTAAATGATCACTTGAGTTTAAAATCATAACTGGACAACCAAATAATTTTAAAAAGTTTATGTTTGGTTTCCTATCAAACATTAACTCATATGGAGTTTTCTTTTATCTTTAACAAGTAAGATTCTATTCTGAACAAAACAAGCTGTTGATATTGCTTCGTCCCAGAAAGTGATTGGAATTTTGGCATCAGCTAACATAGACCGGGCAGCTTCAATCAGAGTTCTGTTCTTCCTTTCAGTAACTCCATTTTATTGTGGAGTTCTGGGAGTACTGAACTGATGAACTATCCCTTTTTCTGCATAAAACAAATCAATGTTAGCATTTCTAAATTCAGTTCCATTATCACTTCTTATTATATTTACTTTTTGTTCAAGTTGATTTTCAACTTTATTAATGAATTCTTTTAGAAGATCTGCAGTTTCAGATTTAGCATGAAGAAAGAAAACCCATGAAAATCTTGTATAATCATCTATGATGACTAAACAGTATGATTTTCGACCAATACTCCTAACATTAGTTGGTCCAAAAAGGTCCATATGTAACATCTGGAGTGGCTTGGTGTTTGAGTTTATCAGCTTGGACTTATAAGATGCTCTATGTTGTTTTCCCTTCAGACATGCTGAGCAATGATTAGTTGTTGAAAACTTCTTGGAAGGAAGTCCAATAACATGATTTCCTGCTACAAGCTTGTTCATGTTTTGAAGTTTGAATGACCGAGTCGTCTATGCCAAAGCTGGCTTTCATCATTTGATGCTTTAGCAATCTGACAAGTTGTTTCTGTTGCAGGATCCACTTGAGACATATCCAGTTTGTATACATCTCTGTCCCGTGCAGCTTTAACTATTACCCAGTCATTGCTAATCTGAAAACCTGGTTTCAAGACATAACAGTGAGATTCATCAAAAAGAACAGAATAAGATTTGTCACAAATTTGGGATACACTTAGAAGATTAAAGTTCAACTGCGAACAGAAGTTGACTTTATCAAAACTGATAATCCCATTGGACACTGTTCCCTCTCCTGTTATCTTTCCACCTGCATCACCTCCAAAAGCAACATGAGTTCCATATTTTAACTTAAAATCTTGTAACAAGGCTTGATTGCCTGTCATATGCCGGCTACACCACTGTCAACATACCATGAGTTGATTGGTCTTCGCGGGCGTACCTGCATTCAAAAACATTTAAGGTGAGTTAGTAACCCAAGCCGAGATGGTCTTGGGCTTGCCAAACTTATCAACAATTGTAAATTGTTTGAAATGAAGTTTGTTGACATCTGGTTTCTTTTGAATTTTAACATATTCAAATCCTTTTTGAGAAAACAGTTGATTATCTCTTTGTGATTTTGATTCAAAGCATTGTATCTGTTTTCAAGATCATCATCAAGAAAGCTTGAACTCTTATATGAAGCATTTGAG
Organism: Flaveria linearis; assembly: GCA_024085815.1. Classification (NCBI taxonomy): domain Eukaryota; kingdom Viridiplantae; phylum Streptophyta; class Magnoliopsida; order Asterales; family Asteraceae; genus Flaveria; species Flaveria linearis. The sequence continues at coordinate 43,532,678 of CM044003.1, read as the reverse complement.
AATGTTCCTTTGTTTATTCTCACAGATAGTGGAATAAACTTTTCTTGATTATATTGCTATGATTTGACAAAATGTTGATTATCATAATCAGAATTGTTTCTTCTGAAAGATCTCAAACCCAAGGAAGGTTGTTGTTATGAAAATTTAAACCCAATATTTTGATTTCTTATAAATTGTGAGTTTATAAATCCTTGATTACTGAATTCCTTCCTTGTAGAGTTCTTCCTGAAGTAACAATCATTTGTATTATGACTTCTCATCACACAAAGCACAGTATTTGTTAAAGTAACACTCAGCTGTTGTGTGATTTGTCATATCACATATGTAGCAACACTTGTTAAAGTAACATTCTGAAATGTCATGATTTTACATGTTATAGATATCACAATACTTTTCAGAATGTTTGAACAACATTTTGTTAACCCTTGAAGTAGAAGCAACATTTGATTCTTGTTTGAATTTAGGTTAGGCAGATTATTCAGTTGTTTCTTTGGTGTGAATTTGGTCATTTGATTTTTAGTATTTTTCTTTTGAACTTGAACACAATTCTTTGACTCCTTTGATTCAAATCTTTTGTGCATAGCGGAAGTCTTAGGATCTGAACTTGTTTTCAGATCAGAGTTAGATTTGATCTTGGGTTTAGGTGTCATTTTTGTATTTGTGTTCATCTCAAAAGTTCCTGCAGACACAAACTTCACAGGTTTAATTTTAGTATTGTTTTGTGACTGATTGATTGATTCAGCTTTCTTAGCTTTTGCAGCTTGTCTTCTTCTTTGATTTCTTAATCTTGATGATGTTTTCTTGATTTGAGTTTTGATTGAATCTTGAGAAGATTCTTTTTGACACTCTTTTTCTTCATTTTGTTCATTTGAACTTGAATCATCAGAAAAAGAATTTTCTGTTTTAACCTCTTCACATTTTCCTTTCAGTTTGTTATTGACATCAGTAGATTTTTCACTCTTTTGTTCATTCTGTTCAATAACAGTCTCACTTTTTGGTACAAACAGCTTCTTTTGCATTTGTTGAGGTTCATAAGATTTGACTTTGATTGGATGACCATTTTCAATCTTATCTGAGTCAGTTTCTTCATAAACTTCAACATTTTTCTTTTTAAAGTTCTTTTGATCTTGAAATTCTTTAAGTTTAGCTTTGTTTTCCGGTGAATGATCATGAGTATTGAAATTCTCTGGCAATGTGTTTGAGATTGATTCAAGCATAGGTTCATGTGTGAATCCTAGTCCTGTTTTATCTTTGTCATTTCTTCCATTAACCAGTTGCTCAACAATTTTCTTTGAGCTTTTAACTTTGGCTAAATCTATTTGAGTTGCTGCATGTGCTAATTTTTCTTGTTCAAGTGTTTTGTTCATCTCTTCAAGTTGTTTCTTTACAAGTTCAAGTTCTTTAAGAGTTTTGTTCCATGAAGCTTGAAGAGATATGATCTTTTCATCAGCAATTTTGTGATCTGATTTTAGCTTATTATGCTTTGATTCTTCTTGTTTGAGCTTGTCACGTATATTAAATGAGTATGTTCTGTAGTGCTCAACTTGTTCAAAACATGCTTTTGTGCACATTTTCTCTCTCACTTCCACTAGTATTTCAGGATAGGAGTTAGAAGATTCAGTATCAGAAGATGAGGAAACAACCTTTGGTTGTTCTGATTGAGCCATAAGAGCAACTTCTTCAGTGGTATCTTTTGGATCTGATTTGTCGCTCCAATCATACTCTTCTTCTTGATCTGATTCATCATCCTTCTGAGGATCTTTATCTTCAGACCAGTCGTCATTATCAACTTCAGCAACTAGAGCCAGATTAGCAGTGAGATTAGCAGTAAACTGTTCTGCATATGCACTCCAGTCATAGCCATCTTTGATGTTTACAACCAGTGCCTTCTTTGATTCCTCATTATTCTTTTCTTATTTGGGTTCTGGCATAGGTAGGCTTTGGTATGGCTTTTGGAATGTCTTGTTAGCCTGTTGCTAATATTTCTGGCCATTTGAGCTGCCTTGACTATTTCCTCCTTGATTTCTTGGAGCTTTACATTCTCTTGAAAAATGACCATAGCTGTTACAGTTGAAGCATCTTGATTTTGATTTATCAAACCCAACAGTTTTGTTTGCACTGGGTTTGTAATTTCTATTAGCATAAGAGTGCTTTTGTGTCCTGTAAGCTATCATGACCATTTGCCAGTTAAGATCCATTTCTTCTACAGCATCGGGATCCATTTCAAATAGATCTTGTAGAACTAGCTCCATTTGAGTCAGATGACTGCCTTCATAAGCTTGGAAGCTTGCCATGAAAGCTGTGAAAGCAGTTTTTGACTCTTCATCTTGTAAAAGAATGTTAATCACATCTTTCACTTTGCTTGGATTGGGAGAGTTTGAGGAGGATGGCATCTCAGTTGAAGATTTGGGCATTTGAGCTTTAGGAGGAGACTGTGGTTGTGGTTGAGTAGAGTAAGCAGGTGTACTGTGGTTGTGGTTGAGTAGAGTAAGCAGGTGTACTGGTGAAGAATCCTGCTCCCACAAATAAGTCACCTTCATCTTCGGGAGAGATCTGATCTTTTGCCAGAAAGGCATTTTCTACAGTATTTGCTGGAGAAGCAACATACTTATATTGAGATGTTGATGCATGTCTATCATTATTTCTAGAGCTTTCATCAATCTCAACAGATTCAATCTTAGCAATAAGAAGATCAAGATCCATTGGAAACTTTCCAGTATGTTTCAACAAAGTAACAGTCTGTTTCCATGATGATGGAAGTGCATTTAGAAGTCTGTTATTCAAGTCTTCAAGATCATTATTGATTCCCAGAGTAGACATTTCTGTAGTGAGTTGCATAAATCTGTTCATCATCTGATTTATTGTTTCTCCTGAGATGTGCTCAAATAGTTCCAATTGCCTTTTCAGTTTTTGCTTTTTCACATCTTGAATTTCTTTCCCTCCTTCACAGATAACCTTCAGTGCTTTGTACATAGTATATCCAGTTTGATAGTTTTCAAGTCTGGATAGTACTTCCAAAGGTAGCCCTTTACACATGAGAGAATAAGCTTTGACATCATTTTTCACCTTCTTTAAGTCATCTCCATGTAGGTTATCTTCTGGATATGGTTCTTGTGTATCTTTTGTGTACACAAAGCCTCTGTCTGGACCATCAGTAGTCACAGGAATGTAAGGTCCCTTTTCAATTGATTTCCATAGATCAGTGCCTATGGAATTCAAGTGATGTTTCAGCCTAAGAGACCAGTTTTTAAAATCAGCTCTGTTTTTAAGTTTTGGAACTATGTTTTCAGAATCTTTTGATTTTGCCATTTTTTATATTTTTGTTGTTTTTCTAAGCTATTGAATTAAGAAAAGATTAAAAAAATATTTTTGGATTTTTGAATTTTTTAAAAAATTTCTAAGTGTCAATGATGATGAGTCCGAACAGTGGTGATAAGTCCCAACAGTAAGAAACGCCCCAACAGCTGATAAGTCTAAGGGATTGCCTTAGAAAATTTCTAACACAGTGTTAGAACTACCAAACAGTAGTGAAACGCCTTCACAGTTGAAACTCTCGCACAGTGGTTATACGCCCACACAGTAGTTATGCTTCCACACAGTGGTAATATTCCCAAACAAGTTAGACTTCCACACAGTGGTTATAAGTCCACACAGTGGTAATACGTCCAGGGGTAAAAAGTCTGAACAGTTGAGAAAAGTCTAAACAGTTCTCAAACGCCTAAACACTTAGGAAAATTTCAGTATTTTTCAATCCTAATACGCCACATTCATCATGTTCTTATGAATGTAACGAACTCTGAAATTTCAAAATCCTTCAATTGTTGGTGAATTGAACTGAAACTTTGCAATTAGTTCATTATGATGTCCATAATCAATCTTCTAACATCAATTTCAGTAATTATCAACAATTTTTGCTCAATTTCAGAAATCTCAGTTCGTAAACTCAAGAACACTTTTCGAATACTTTTTCACTAAGTCACTCAATTTTTGATGTGATATACTGCAATTTGTGATTCAAATCATGTTTCTGATGATGAAACACAACTCTAATTCACAATATTTCAGTTGAATTGTCAATCTATTACAGATTATTTTTGAAGTTTCTATCTTCGACAGACCTTCAAAAACACTCAACCGAAAGCTCTGATACCAATTGATAGGATCAATTAGAGCAATCTTGGTAACAAATTATATGAACAATTCAAAGAAATACAAACAATTGTAATCAAATCAAGCAATATCAATAAAATTCAGAGTTCATTGATAGCAAAGACGATTACAAGAGTTAGAAAGTAGTACAAAAATGATACGACTACTGAAATCTACTCTAGTCTAAGCTATATATACTATGAACAAGGAAAAGACTATCTATTTACAACTTTAGTCCATATACTAAGACAAAATTGTAAACTAAGACTAATGTTAATCTTTTAAGAGGACTAACAATTCTATAAGACCAAAACAATACTTTCAAGATCAATTCATTCCAAGGTCTGTGAGAATGAAAGATAAAAATGTTAAAAATAAACATTTTTCAAAAGTTGGTCATTCAAATGGTATGAATTTTATTAATAATGATAAAAAATTAATGCATAACAGAATTGGTAAATTCATCAAAAATAAGCCTGACGTGAATAAACTCCATTTCAAGTAATTTACCATCATTGATAAATTTGGAAATCCCAAGACCATCTCGGCTTGGGTAAATAACTCAACTTAATTTCTTTGTTGGGCAGGTATGCCCCAGAAGGCCTATCAACACATGGTATGTGGATAGCGGGCTTAGCTGACACATGACGGGCAATCATGCCTACTATAAGACTTTAAGTTAAAAGATGGTACACATGTTGCTTTCGGTGGTGATGCAAGTGGAAAAATCATAGGAGAGAACAGTATCCAACGGGATAATAAGCTTTAATAAAATCAAATACTACTCGCAGTTGAACTTTAATTTGCTAAGTGTTTCCTGAATTTATGATATGTCCTATTCTGTTTTGTTTGATGATTCTTTTTTCTATGTTTTGAAGATAGGCTTTCAGATTAGCAAAGATTGTGTGATTATTAAAGCTGTTAGGGATCAAGATGTATACAAACTGGATATGTCTCAAGTTGATCCATCAACACGCATGATCACTCTCCTGAAAACAAAGCTAAACTTAAAGCGTTCCCAAACAAAAACAAGATTTCTGATAGTGAAGAAGAGAAAACAAATATAGAAATCTTTAAAGAAAAAGATACTGAAAAGATCAAAAATGTTCATCCGATAAAAGTTAAATCATATGAACCAAAATAGAAAAGTAAGAAAATTTTTGTTCCAAAAGGATTCATATTGGAAGAAGTGATGATCAAAAACAAAGATAAAGCAAAACAAGAAGAAGGAACATCAGAGGATTCAAACTCTTGTGATCTAAAAGAGAAAGAAAATGAAAAAGAATCTACACCTGAAGATGTTCAAACTTAAATAAAATCAAGTTCTTCAAAATCAAGGAACCAAAGAAGAAGAAGCAAATTGACTAAAGCTAAAACTGAACAAAATAAAAGTCAAGAAAATTATACAAATCAAGCAACAAAGTTTAAGCCAATAAAATTTGAGTCTGTAGGTATGTTTAACATGAACTCAATTCAAGAAGTTAAACAAACTCCTAAGAACAAATCAAACTCTGATCTGAAAATAGGTTCAGATTCAAAGTCTTCCGCTGTCATTAAAAGATTTATGTCTAAGTAATCAAAGAATGAAGTTCATGTACAAAAGACAAAAATTAAGATGACAAAGAACAAATTATCAAATCAAAAACAAAATTTGTCAAACCAAAAACAACAAGTTAACTTTTTGACGCCTCAATCTAAACAAGGATCATACGTTGCGTCAACATCAAAAGTTAATAAACTGTTGTTTAAAACACCATAGAGGTACTATGAAATCTGTGACATGTATAATCATAATACTGCTGATTGCTTTTTCAACAAATACCGTCATATATGTGATATGAGAAATCACTTACCAGCATATTGTTATTTTAATAAGTACTGTACCTTCTATGATGAAAGAACTCACAATACAGAAAATTGTTATTTTAGAAAGAGTTCACCAGGGATAGGATTTGTCAATGCACAATTGAGCAAAGGTTATGCTAATCCTTAGTTTCAAAGAAATCAAACTTTTGGTTTTCAAAGATTGAATAACCAACCATCCTTAGGTTTCAGATTTTTCAAAAGAAATGATTCTGTAAGGCCAAAACAATACTTTCAAGATCAATTCATTCCAATGTCTGCGAAAATGAATGATAAAAATACTAAAAATAAATATTTTTCAAAAGTTGGTCATTCAAATGGTATGAATTTTATAAATAATGATCAAAAATTTTTGCATAACAGAATTGAAAAATTCATCAAAAATAATCCTGACGTGAATAAACTCCATTTCGAGCAATTTATGATCGTCAATAAATTTGGAAAACCCAAGACCATCACGGCTTGGGTAGATAACTCAACTTCATTTCTTTGTTGTGTAGGTACGCCCGAGAAGGCATATCAACACATGGTATGTGGATAGCGGGCGTAGCCGACATATGACGGGCAATCATGCCTTACTACAAGACTTTAAATTTAAAGATGGTACACATGTTGCTTTCAGTGGTGATGCAGGAGGAAAAATCTTAGGAGAGAGAACAGTATCTAACGGGATAATAAGCTTTGATAAAGTCAACTACTACTCATAGTTGAACTTTAATTTGTTATGTGTTTCCCATATTTGTGATTTGTCCTATTATATTCTGTTTGATGATTCTTTTTGCTATGTTTTGAAGACAGGTTTTCAGATTAGCAAAGATTGCGTGATTATTAAAGCTGTTAGGGATCAAGATGTATACAAACTCGATATGTCTCAAGATAATCCATCTACAGAAACAACTTGCCTCATTGCTAAAGCTTCAAATGATGAAAGTCAGCTTTGGTATAGACATCTCTGGCATTCCAACTTCAAGAATATGAACAAGCTTGTAGCAGGAAATCATGTTATTGGCCTTCCATCAAAGAAGTTTGCCACTACTGATCACTGCTCAGCATGTTTAAAGGGGATGCAACAAAGAGTATCTTAAAAGCCCAAACAGACAAACTCAAATTCCAAACTGCTTCAAATGTTGCATATGGACCTTTTTGGACCAACCAATGTGAAGAGTATTGGAAGAAAATCTTACTGTTTAGTTATCATTGATGACTTTATAAGATTTTCAAGGGTTTTCTTTTTGAATGCTAAATAAAACTCCACATGAGTTGATGTTTGGAAGGAAACCAAACATACATTTTCTTAAATCTTTTGGTTGTCCAGTTATGATTTTAAACTCAAGTGATTATCTAGAAAAATTTAATACAAAATCTGATGGTGGATTTTTCATTGGATATTCATCTATTTCAAAAGCCTATCGAGTTTATAACTCTAGGAAAAATATTATAATTGAAACATTCAACATTAAATTCTCGGAAAATTCATTTCCATCAGTTTCAAATGGTCCAACATGGTTATTTGATTTAGATTCAGTGCCAAACTCTTTTCAATTTAACTTGTTTGATCAATCTAACTTGCTTGATTCTACAGGTGAAAAGAAAATTCAAGGAGATCTCAGTTCTTTCAACGATGATTCAGATTCTGACGATAATGATGACTCAAGCCTAGATTATCCATTTTTCTCTTTTGTCAAAGATTCAATAATACAGCTTAATAATAATGATCAGTCTTATCAAGATGAAGATCATTCTGTTTCAGAATATCAAAATGTTTCACAACTAATTCCTAATGATGTTACAGAAGTTATACAACTTGAGTCTGGAACATCATCCATTTCTATGATGTAGTTGATTCCGGTAATCTTGATTACTTCCTCAACTTACCGACTCAAGTTCCCAATTTCAATCCACATTCTTCAAGCCTATTGCATCAGCTTTCCAACTTGAATCAAACCAATCTGGATGTTCATGTTCAAGGGAATGAGATTCCAACATCTCGTATTCACAAGAACCATCCAACATCTCAGATTATTGGTCCTTTGAATGAGAGAACTACGAGGAGTAAATCAGAACAAGCAAATCTTTGCTTATACTCATGTTTTTTTCTCAAATTGTTCCTAAAAACGTTACCGAAGCGTTAAAGGACAATAGTTGGATTGAGGCTATGCAAGAATAATTATTGCAATTCCACAAACAAGAAGTGTGGAATCTTATGGATTTATCTGAAGGAGAAAATGCTATTGGCACAAGATTGTTGTTCAGAAACAAAACAGATGATCGAGGTATAGTCATTAGAAATAAAGCAAGACTTGTTGTACAAGGATACACTCAAGAAGAAGGTATTGATTATGATGAAGTATTTGCTCCAGTTCCAATACTTGAATCAATTCGTGTCTTCCTGGCTTATGCATCATTCATGCAATTCAAAGTGTATCTAATGGACGTAAAGGTGCGTTCTTGTATGGACCAATCACCGATGATGTGTATGTAGAGTAACCTTTAGGTATTGAAGATTCGGAATTTCCAAATTGTATCTACAAGCTTACTAAAGCTTTGTATGGACTCCATCAAGCCCCTAGAATCTGGTATCAAACATTGTCACAACACTTATCCAACATGGATACACGCGAGGGAAAATCGATCCAACTTTATTCATAAAAAAGGATGTTGATGATCTCTTATGTGTACAAGTGTATGTTGATGATATCATATTTGGTTCTACAAGTCCAAAGTTGTACAATGAATTTGAAGAGATAATGAAGTCTCGATTTCAAATGAGTTCTATGGGAGAATTAAATTTCTTTCTTGGACTTCAAGTCAAGCAATCTGCATATGGTATTTTTATTAATCAAGAGAAGTTCGTTGACAAGCTCTTGAAGAAATTTAAACTGCATGATTGTCAGTCCATTAGAACTCCAGCTGACGTAAGTACCAAGATTGAGCCTGATCCGAAAGGAAAATCTATAGACCAAACATTATACAGATCTATGATTGGTTCATTGATGTATCTTACTGCATCAAGACCTGACATAATGTATGTTGTTAGTGTCTGTGCTAGGTATCAATTAGACCCGAAGGAATCCCACTTAATTGCTGTTAAAAGAATATTCAGGTATCTCAAAGGTAAATCAGCTTTAAGGCTATGGTATCCTTACCAAGGAAACTTCGGGTTACATGGCTATACTGATAGTGATTATGGATGATGTTGTCAAGATAGAAAATCTACTACGGGTGGTTGTCAGTTTTTAGGACCTAGATTAGTTCCATGGCAATGTAAGAAACAAACAAATGTCTCAGTTTCAACCGCAGAAGCTGAGTACATAGTTGCTTCAGCAGGATATTCTCAAATCCTATGGTTACAAAACCAACTGCTGAATTACGGGTTCAATTTTCTTAAAACTCCAATTTATATTAATAACACTGCTGCTATGTTCATTACAGCTAATCCTGTCCAACATTCAAAAACAAAACATATCAAGATTTGATATCATTTTCTCAGAGATAACTCTAAAAAAGGTTTAATCATTCTGATTCAAATTGCAACTGAAAAACAGTTGGCAGACCTATTTACTAAAGTCTTCTTACAAGGAGGGTTTGAGTATTTGGTAGAGTCAATTGGTCTTATTAACCATGTGTTAAAACTGGTTTTTGATTATTTCAGTTAATTGAGTCTTAATATGATCGGAACCCTCCCTTAACTGAATAGGACATAACAAGAGAAACTGTTAGAGATAATTGTCTGATTGTATTTTATGTGTGCATGTTTCTTAGAAAAAGCAAAACCAAATACAAAAATAGAAAATTAAAATCAAAAGATAAAAAACATAAAGTGAAAATTCAAAAATAGAGTTTTTCTTTATCAATTCATTATTTAGGAATGAATCTGTACTTGCAATATATGAGAAATGATAGTACATTAGTTGGATCAGTTGCATATTTCACTCGATAATAAAGTCTGACATGATCAGATATAATGTGTAGGCAAACTCATGCAATTATACTAAAAAGGTAAATTCTTGTGATTAAACTAAATCATCTTTCTCAAAGACTAGTTGAGGTTCACCGGCAAGATCAAGAATAATAGCACAGAAAGCATCAGGAGACTTTGAGAGACTTTGAGAAGTTGAATTTCAATTTTGACCCATTGTGATTCCCCTTGACCAGCATTAACAGTATATATAAACTGGGACTTTCTTTAAATTTGTTCTGATTTTGCTTTTACCCATTTAGAATTTTAATTCGAAAGTTGAAGTAATTTTGGAACCTTCAAATTTTGACTTTAATTTGAAAGAGGCTCTCGGAAGAATTTTGTAATTCTTGAATGAATTTTGTAATTCTTGAAAGAATTTAGTAATTCTTGGAAGATTTTGATTTGACAGACATATATTGTTAGGATATATGAGGCTGGTGCAACCAAAACCACACTTAATACAACTTTGGTGCAACTGTGATAGACTTCTGAAGACAAAAGCTGCACTTCTGAAGATCAAAGATAAAAGAACTTCCGAAGAGGAATCATGTCTTCCGAAGACATAGTCATCTCTCTTTCGAAGATCAACACTTAGAAGATTTCAAGACATTAACTTCCGAAGCATAAAGTCTTGAAGACCAGCACAAGTGTAGATGAAGTAGACTCTTCCAAAGAATAAGTGGCTTCGAAAGAACTTGTTCTTCTGAAACCAGTTAACCTTCGGAAGAATCTACTATGAACTAGTGGATATTAGCATGGTCCGTCTGACAAGCCGCTGCAAGCTCTGAGATATTGCTTGGTGTTTTCCCATGCCCATGTAGTTGACCATGCTTTAGTTCACCGTTCATTCCTTATCAGTTAGTATAGTTGCTAACTTTAGTCGGTAAACACAGAGGTAAGTCATGGACATGTCATGACTACCTGATCTAGTATAGTATTTTATTCTAGATACCTTACTACTAACAATGTAGTATTTGTAGGATTCTATGTGCCCAAGACACTTAGAATATTGATGTGGTTAGTACGTTATGATCCAAGTCGGGTTATACCCAATAACAAGCTTAGCAAACACCAATTAATATTTAATTGATGATATGATCATGCAATTAAATATTTACACCAAATTTAGAAAATGGGTTTTCTAAATAAGTTGCATATGAGATGGAACAATTTATTAGGATATTTTGTTCAATAATATTATTTGAAGTGTTATTTAAATTAGTTATATAACACCAAATAATAATGAGAGTATACTACTTATACAATTAATTGGTTAATTGTATAAACTAGTTACAATACTAGACAATACATTTGTGTGTGTTAAAACTTATTATTTATAAAAGAAAACTTATTTTTAAAACATCTAAGCCGTCCACCCCCCCCCCATGTGTCTTGGATTCTTTGATTACAAACACACATGCATGCCTTACATGTTTCCACTAGCTTGGCCTTGATAAGTACACACACATGCCTTTTGTCTAGCACCACTAACTAGCATAAGATGCTCTCTTTCTCATCAAAAAGACATGCAACACAAGACCAAAGATCAGCTACTCTATCTCTTTTTCCTCCTCTCAAACCCCACGGGTTTATGCAGCAGAAAAGAAGAGTTTTTCAGCCAAGTTTCAAGCTGAGTTAGAGTGGTTCTTGGTGTGAAGATCATGCACTTCATGAATATGATTCAAGCATGCAACTAACACAAAACAATCAGCTCTCTCTCTCCTTCTAACTTGCGGTTTTCAGCTGCTGAAAAATAGGGTTTTCAGCAAGAAACAAGCTGAGTTTTGAGTCGTTCTTGGTGTAGAATCTTCCTAACAAGAAGGTGTTTGCAATGAGGCTTGGGGTATACAAGCTTGAGGACTTCTACACTTGAAGTCTTAGACATTCTCAGCATCATACAACATCATTTCATTAGAGTTTTTGCTGCTGTAAAAGGTAGTAATCACAGCTCTATGTAGCTGTGATTTTATGTAGTTTTTCACATGTTCATAGCTTGCTAATTCACATAAATGATCCTTTGTTCTTTGGGTTTGTTTTATACATTAATATGGTCATCTAATGAACATATTTTTCAGCTTATAAACACGGTTATAATGCTTTACTTCCGCTGCGTTTTCTGAAAGTTTAAATGGTTAAACTATGATTTTATGTTCTAACAAACCCTACAATGGCATCAAGAGCCGGTTATGTGGATAGCTTGCTTGTTCTTGTCCTTTAAAAATTAGTTTTAGAGGATGATTTTAAACTCATAATAGGCTGATTATGGGCTGCTACATTTCTATTTTGATGAATCCCCAACTTTCAAGATTATATCATACATGCTTGTGATGAAATCTTGAAAGAAATACATGTTGATAAAATGTTGATTGTTTGGACAATATTTAAAACCAAAAATTTCAGTTTATGTTGGCTGAAATTTGGTGGTTTTAAGTAGGGTTTCATTATATGAATAAATGATATGATCATTGGTTGTTAAAGTACATAACCTAGCTTAAGGCCTTGTGTGATTTGGATGGTTTTAATGGTTGTTTTAGTTCATTCAATTGGGTTGTAATATTTATGTTTATTATTTGGGTTGTAATTATTTATTCATTTGGTTATGTATTAAATAGATTAGGTGCATTTCTTTTATTAGAAAAATGTATTAGGATATAATTTTTGTAAAAGGAAGATGCACAAAATGAAGACCCAAAGATGGACATCAAAGACACAAAAACGGGACTTGAAGCATATGGATGCAAGTTCAAGTGCGAGTCTAAGAAGACCTCTATTTTGTGTTGTATTCAACCCTTAGGAAAGACCAAATGATCACACTTGTGATGGCAAACAAGTGTGGTCACAATAGTAGCTATGGTTATGCACATTGTGGTTGTTTATATTATGCTTGTTTGGTTGTTTGTTGTATGATTGTTGTTTGATATTTGGATATGCATAACAAACTCATTAGCAAACTTAACAAGCTGGAAATTTATGGTTTCTTAATCATTAAGTAATTAATAAGAGGTTATTAAAAGGATTAATGATTTAATAAAAGAGGTTTTATTAAAAATAAACCATAAGATACCTTTCATCTATGGTTCTTAATCATTAAGTAATTAATAAGAGGTTATTAAAAGGATTGATGATTTAATAAAAGAGGTTTATTAAAAATGAACCATAGGATACCTTGTATTTGAAAGCATGCAAATACAAGGTACATAGAGTTTTCAAAACTAGAATTAATGAAAACTAAAAATCCCTTTTCAAACAAGTTTAACACCGTCCTTTTGCACAACACTTAAGTCATTTGGAAACTCTTAATGGGATAATGGTCACCTAACCATTTTGAGGGAACTTATGACTTAAGGTGGGAATACCACATTGGTGGGATAAAGGTCACCTAACCACTTGTGTTGGTAAACTCACATGTGTGTGCAAGTAGGGTAACTTGATTTGCAAACCATGTTGAATGGATCACCTAAAATATGGTTTCCAAATGGTGTTGATGGGATTAACATGCCGACTTTACATATGATGTTTAAAGTCGATCCCATACCGCTAGAAGTTGCAAAAGGTTGCAATTGTCAAATGTTGACTACCTTGTTAATTTGAATAATGGGATAAAGGTCACCTAACCATTATTTGAATGTAACGTTGGATTCTAGATTTTAATTATTAATTGTCTATGAGACATAAAGGGTATTAATAATTAAAATAAATTTTTCAGAAATACTAAAAGAACTTTGTAAAATTTATAGAATGACCGCAAACAATAATGCTACCACCCTGACCGTCCATACCCTATCACTGAGAACTATTTTAGAGAGGGATCGTGTGAACCATAATAACCTTATGGACTAGTCTCGAAACTTGAGAATTGTTCTCAAGCAAGAGCAAAGGCGAATGTCCTTGACGATCCTATTCCTAACCAACCCGACCCCGACGATGTTGAGGCCGCCTCGAGAGGCTTAGCTATCCTGTCTCAAAGGAGTTGGCCAAGGATTTGATCCTTAATGGCCCAACTAAAAGTTTGAGACGTTCATAATGAATTACAATATGAATGGATAGGACAAGAGCATTGGTGAGTTTCGCGCAATGCTCACAACAGCTAAGGCAGGGATGGGTAGAAAGGTTCTACCTATTCCCTAGATCAATAAGGGGGGCAATGGAAAGGCCATTCCCGATCCCAAGGCAAATGTTGCCAAAGGAGAGGGCACATCAAAGGCAAAGGGGAAGGGAAGATCAAAGCGGAACCTCCAAAAACTAAGCTTAAGAAGCCTAAGGTAACGAAAAACGATCCATGCTTTGAGTATGGTGAGATAGGTTATTTGAAAGGGAATTGTCCAACCTATCTCAGTGAGTTGAGAAATAAGAGGGATGCTGGGCAAACCTCAAGCACAACTTTCATAATCCATATTGACTTAAATGTTATTTCCTCAAAGCACATGGGTAATTGGATACCACATGTGGAACTCACTATTGCAATCTGTTGAAAGGGTTCAAAAGAAATAAGCACTTTAAGAAAGGAGACTATGTTTTGAAACTTTCAAAAGGTTTGGAAGTTGTTCTTCAAAACATGTTATATGCTCCTAGTTTGACTAGGAACATGATTTAAGTTTCCCTTTTAAAATGATATGGTTATGATTTAAAGTTAGTAAATGATGGTATTTATGTTTATATGGATGATGTATATTATTTCAAGGCTATGCCTTCTAATGATATTTATGAATTGGTTCATGATGATTCGTCCTATAATAACACATTATACCTATCATACACCAAGAGACTTAAAATGGTTTAAGTGACTCTTATTCTTGTCATTGTCATCTTAGTCACATAAACAAGAAACGGACTTAAACACCTTAAAAGAATGGTCTTTTAAAAGCAAATGAAAATTGTTCATTTGATAAGTGTGAATCTTGTTTACAAGGTAAGATGACCAGCACGCCCTTTAGTGGTACTAATGAGAGGGCAAAAAGACTTATTAGGAATCATACATTTGGATGTATGAGGTCCTTTTAATACAATGACAAGGTATGGTGAAACTTACTTCATTACCTTAACCGACGATTATAGTCGCTATGGTTATGTGTACTTGATGGCACATAAACATGAAGAATTTGAAATGTTCAAAAACTTCAAGAATGAAGTAGAAAATCAACTCGATAGAACTACCAAAGTTCTCCGTTTAGATAGAGAAGGTGAATACCTAAATGAGCCTTTTAGGGATCATCTAGGAAGTTGTAAGATTGTCTCACAACTTACTCCTCACAGAACACCATAACATAATGATGTGTCTGAAAGGAGATCGAACCCTATTAGATATGGTTCGACCTATGATGCCTATAAGCTCACTACCTCTATAATTTTGGGGTTTCGCACTACTCTCCAAGGCTCGTATTTTGAATATGGCCCAAACCAAGAAACTGGATTCGACGCCTTTTGAAATATGAAATGGAATAGTTCCATCACCATCATATTTAAAAGTATGGGTTATGAAGCTTATGTTAAGCTTAACACCCAAACCAACTGAAAGTCGATTCACTAAGTGTATATTTGTTGGATATCCAAAAGGATTGTATAGGATACTACTTCTTTGATCCAACAAAGCAAAAGGTATTTATTGCTCAAAAGGCATAGTTCTTGGAAGCCAAGTTCCTTATGGAAGGAATGACGCATAGAACAGTGGAATTTGATGAGGATCAAGATCCACAAGCCGATACACGTTTGGTTGACACTAGCTGTCAACAAGAGGTTGTTGATAATGATCAAGAGGTTGATCAATACACACAAAACGTTCATAGATCTGGTAGAGTTAGCATTCCACCTGAAATATATGGATTTTTCATGGATGGATGCTATGAGATTGACTTCGATGAGCCAACTACATACCATAATGCTATGTCCAATTCGGATTGTGACAAATGGCTGGAAGCCATAAACGTAGAGATGCAATCCATGTATGACAACCAAGTTTATGAATTGGTTGACCCTCCACTTAACTCCAAACCAGTTGGATGCAAGTGGGTTTTCGAGAAGAAAACAAATATGCATGGAAACTTGGATACTGACAAGGCTCATGTGTATAAAAAGGCTAGTGGGAGTGTAATCACAATCTTAGTATTGTATGTTGATGACATATTACATTTTGGGAATGACATTCCAACCATGGAAGGTGTTAAAACCTGGCTTAGAAGTTGTTTTTCCGTAAAAGATCTCGGTGAAGTCGTCTATATTTTGGAAATAAAGATCTATAGGGATAGATCGAGGCGGTTGATAGGGTTAAACCAAAGTGCATGTATTGATAAAATCTTGAAAAGGTTCAAGATGGTAAACTCTAAAAAGGTATAGTACCTATTCAAAGATGGACAATATTGAGTGCATCTTAATGTCCAAACTCAAAGGATGAGCAAGATTATATGATGGACATCCCATATGCGTCTGCTATAGGATCCATCATATATGCGATGATACGCACTAGACTGGACATGTCATGCGCGTTAAGCATAACAAGTAGATATCAGCAGAATCCATGTAACACCCATTGGATGGCTGTTGAAAGTATATTGGAATACCTTAGGAGGACTAAGGATATGTTTCTAATATACGGATCTGATGAAGAGGAACTACTTGTAAAGGGTTACACGAATGCTAGTTTCCAAAACTGATCGAGATGATTCTCGATCACAATCGGGTACGTCTCCATTATGAATAGGGTAGCGTTGTCCACTACAGAATTCGAATACATAGCCGCCTCATTAACAGCTTGGGAAGTTGCATGGATAAAAAGGTTTATCACCAATCTAAGGATGGTCTCTACCACTCAAGACTCCTTAGAAATCTTTGTGATGACGAGGGTGCATTGTTCAGATCAAGGAACCCCGTGCACATCAAAAGATTAGGCACAATGAGCGGAGATTCAACTACATAAGGGATGAAGTTGAAAAGGGAAATATATGTATTCGCAAAGTTCACTTTGATCAAAACATTGCGGATCCACTCACGAAGCTCCTTGAATGGGCAAAGCATGAAAGTCATACCTATGCCTTAGGACTTCGATATTCTAGTGATTGGACTTGATCAAATTTTGTATTTGAATATGTGGAACTCTTTATTATTTAAGTAAAATTATTTGGTTATAATGTCTCAATTAATGTTCCGATTTAGCATGTTTAATCCATGAGTAAATTAATTACTCTAAATGTCCGTAGTCGTTCATACTTGTGGGAACAAGTGTGAGGGTAAGACTATTATGAACTTGGATTGGTTGATATTCATAAGGATGAATATAGAGCAATGGGTTGCTACCAAGGTTCATAGATATTTGTGGGATACAAATATTGGACTAACCCGCATCTCAAATTTTACTACATAGAATCTTATCGATTGATCATAAGTAAATTTGAGTAAAGGCGAATATCATTTGGTATCCTCCGACCTGAGACACATATTGGGTTTTGATATTCACCAAATTTTATACCTTGAGCTAGTTCTTCACTGATATGAAATAACTGTCAGTACATAAGGCTATGTTCAGGTATGACATAAGGTGATTGTGAGAAACGTATGTGGTCAAGATGGGATTTGTTCCTCTTATTCGTTGAGAGTATGATGTCTAAGGCCTGATTAAGTTAAATCGATAAGGAATGATCATTCTGTGTCCTTGGATTTAACATGACATCTGTAACAAAAGGATAGATGATTGATTCACCTAAATCATTTCAAGTAGGGTACTTGAATGGGATGATGTTATTGAATGGCCATAAGTCATGCGTATTAAGGGTAGTAAACCGTTGTTAGGCGTTATTTACTGCTTGCATCAATCTTCTATGAATCTTGGGCAAGTGGGAGATTGTAGGATTCTATGTGCCCAAGACACTTAGAATATTGATGTGGTTAGTACGTTATGATCCAAGTCGGGTTATACCCAATAACAAGCTTAGCAAACACCAATTAATATTTAATTGATGATATGATCATGCAATTAAATATTTACACCAAATTTAGAAAATGGTTTTCTAAATAAGTTGCATATGAGATGGAACAATTTATTAGGATATTTTGTTCAATAATATTATTTGAAGTGTTATTTAAATTAGTTATATAACACCAAATAATAATGAGAGTATACTACTTATACAATTAATTGGTTAATTGTATAAACTAGTTACAATACTAGACAATACATTTGTGTGTGTTAAAACTTATTATTTAAAAAAGAAAACTTATTTTTAAAACATGTAAGCCGTCCCCCCCCCCCAATGTGTCTTGGATTCTTTGAATAAAAACACACATGCATGCCTTACATGTTTCCACTAGCTTGGCCTTGATAAGCACACACACATGCCTTTTGTCTAGCACCACTAACTAGTATAAGATGCTCTCTTTCTCATCAAAAAGACATGCAACACAAGACCAAAGATCAGCTACTCTATCTCTTTTTCCTCCTCTCAAACCTCACGGGTTTATGCAGCAGAAAAGAAGAGTTTTTCAGCCAAGTTTCAAGCTGAGTTAGAGTGGTTCTTGGTGTGAAGATCATGCACTTCATGAATATGATTCAAGCATGCAACTAACACAAAACAATCAGCTCTCTCTCTCCTTCTAACTTGCGGTTTTCAGCTGCTGAAAAATAGGGTTTTCAGCAAGAAACAAGCTGAGTTTTGAGTCGTTCTTGGTGTAGAATCTTCCTAACAAGAAGGTGTTTGCAATGAGGCTTGGGGTATACAAGCTTGAGGACTTCTACACTTGAAGTCTTAGCCATTCTCAGCATCATACAACATCATTTCATTCGAGTTTTTGCTGCTGTAAAAGGTAGTAATCACAGCTCTATGTAGCTGTGATTTTATGTAGTTTTTCACATGTTCATAGCTTGCTAATTCACATAAATGATCCTTTGTTCTTTGGGTTTGTTTTATACATTAATATGGTCATCTAATGAACATATTTTTCAGCTTATAAACACGGTTATAATGCTTTACTTCCGCTGCGTTTTCTGAAAGTTTAAATGGTTAAACTATGATTTTATGTTCTAACAAACCCTACAGTATTTGGTTAGTAAATAAGTTCCAGCTCGTAATCTTTTGTATAACTGGCTGTAGATAGTACTATATATAGTTCTCATTGTAAGCTCATAAGAGCATGCTTGCAAGAGTCTTGTAAAACTTTGAGTTGAGAATTAATATATACAAATATCTTGAAACCTATTTCCTGTGTCTTGCTTACTTAGTATATTATTATCAACTCTTAGAGGATTTTGCTTCCACATTTGAGTGTAACTTAGTGAGTTTAAGAGAGATCACTGGTGTTGAGTGACTTTTATCGATCCTGCAATTAGTATCAGAGCTTTCAGGCTCTGATTGTGAGATCTTACCATCCCAAATAATCTTTGCTTTTCACTCATACACTCACCTCACTCAAAAATGTCCATGAACCAAAAATCACCAGTATTTGAAATAGGAACGATGACTAAAGCTCCGATCATCACACTTGAAAACTTCAGATCCTGGTGTATGCGCATTGAAGGCTTCATTGAGTATCAAGATAGCCAAATGTGGAGATCTATCAATGATAGCCCTTACAAGACAATAGTGGCATCACTGGTTGGTAAAGGTGCCATGATAGAGAAAGCTATTGAAGATTACTCAGATAAAGATCGCAAGAAGACAGATATCAATAGCAAAGCCATGATTGTACTGCTTAAATCCATACCAAACTTCATCATGGTAGGCTTTGAGCATTGCAAGACAACCAAAGAACTCTTTGATGCTTTGACTCAGATGTACTTTGGTTCTAATGACTCAAAGAAAGATTCAATGAAGCAGCAGTTCGAAAACTTCACCTATATTACTGGAGAGACTTTTAGCCAGCAATATTTCAGGTATATGGATCTTATGTCATCATTTTAGCCAGTTGGAGTATCTCCTGATAAAAGAGATCTATCAAGGAAGTTCATGATTGCACTTCCTCAAGAATGGACTCTATCAAGAGAACAGAGAATTTGAACACTCTCACAATGACTGAATTATTCGGCATTCTTGATGGATACCGTGTAGAGATGGAAACTCAAAAAGACCATCAGATGAATAGAATCTGTGGTTCTTCCACTAGCAATGCTCTAGTTGTTGGTGAAGGATCAATAAACCCCAAGTCCCAACCATACCTGACTTACTCCCAACAACAACCATGTTCTTCTAGGCCATATATCACTTTTCCTGAAACATCAAGGTCTCAACAGGCTCAATAAGTCCCTTCCCGAATAAATATGCCTTTCTTTTAGGAAATGAACATTCTAGTGACTTTCAGTTCTGCTTTGACGTTCTAGAATGCTTTAGAAAAGATGATGCTGAATACATGGACATCATCCAACAAATGGCTCTGCTAACTTATAAAGCAAAGAAGTTCTTTTAAGGAACTTGAAGGCAGTTCCCTCAAAACCCAACCAACAGCAAATTCAGGTTTTACAAAACCAAGACCAAGTGCTACAACTGTAATCAACTTGGTCATTTTGCCAGGGAAAGCAAAGCTCCAAATTCCAACCCAGGAGCAACTCAATCCTCCACACATCCTGCACAAATAAAGCTGCTTCAACTGAACAACAAACTACTGTTGTTGCTCAAGAAGTTGACTAGAGCTTCATGATGCATGTTATGACTCCTGCACAAGCACTCATGGCTGGAACTGATGACAGCAAGGTATATGAACATCTTTGGACTCTAGCTTGTATTTCCAAAGTCAAACTGTATCAGGACTGTAACATGGAAATCAAATTGGATATTGAGTCCTTAAACATCTTAAAATTTGATTTTAAAAGGGCAGAATCTGAATATCAAATGAAAATTGAAGAATTAGAGAAAACTGTGTCCTCTTTAAAGCATAAACAATCCAATTACAAGACTCAAATTAAAGATTTAATTTCCAAGTTAAATGAGGCTCAAGCCTAGCTAGTCATAGCTGAGGCTAAACCAAAGAAGTATGCTATGAAAGAGCATAACTTCAAACTAGTCTTGTATCATCCTCCCACTCAAAGATATGTTATCAAAACAAAGGTGGGTTGGGAACCAATGAAATTGCTCCACCATATTCATATGAGTCTATCAGACAGCCAAGATGTGGTACTGAAGATTATGAGAAGAAGAATGATGTAAATCTGGAGACCATTATAGGGAAGGATCAGATAGAGAAATCGATCCTAACCTGTAATGAACAACCTCTAACCACCAAAGCCAGAAGAAACAAAGCCAAGGCAGCCAGAAAAACTGCCAAGAAAGTAGCTGAGTCCAAGCTGAAGATGTAGGATTCTATGTGCCCAAGACACTTAGAATATTGATGTGGTTAGTACGTTATGATCCAAGTCGGGTTATACCCAATAACAAGCTTAGCAAACACCAATTAATATTTAATTGATGATATGATCATGCAATTAAAATATTTACACCAAATTTAGAAAATGGGTTTTCTAAATAAGTTGCATATGAGATGGAACAATTTATTAGGATATTTTGTTCAATGATATTATTTGAAGTGTTATTTAAATTAGTTGTATAACACCAAATAATAATAAGAGTATACTACTTATACAATTAAATGGTTAATTGCATAAACTAGTTACAAGACTAGACAATATATGTGTGTGTTAATATTTGATATTTTATAAAAGAAAACCACATTCTTTTAAAACATATATGCCATCCATGAAGCATGCATGTATATGTTAGTGGTGTTTTTTTTATTCTCTAGAGAAGACAAAAAAACTCAAGCATGCTTTGATGTTTCCACTAACTCTTCTTGAGAAGAACACACACATGCAATGGTCTCCACTAAGTAATCTTATATACTCTCATACTCATTGATTCATATGCACAACACAAGACCAAAAAGTCAGCTCTCTCTCTCTCTCTCAAATTACGAGCAACAGCAGCATTCAAGAGGGTTTTTCTGGACTTGTTTGGTGTCTTCTTCCTAACAAGAAGGTGGTTTGCAAAGTAGCTTGGGGTATAGACACTTGAGGACCTCTACACTTGAGTTCTTGGCCAATTTCAAGCATCCAAAATCACCCATCTTTGGTCGAAATTCTGCTGCAGTAAGGTAGTAAATCACAGCTCACTGAAGCTGTGATTTTATGTACATTTATGTATTGTTCATAGCTTGTTTCATTCACATATATGATCCTTTGATTATGGGTTTGTTTTGTACACTTGTATGGTCATTAAAGAACATAACTTTCAGCTTAAAAATCGGTTTTAAAGCTATATATATCCGCTGCGTTTTCTGAAAGTTTAAACGGTTAAACTATGATTTTATGTTCTAACAAACCCGTCAATGACATCAAGAGCCGGTTATGTGGATGACTTGCTTGTTTTGTCCTTTAAAATTAGTTTTAAAGGATGATAATAAACTAGTTATAGGCTGATTTTGGGCTGTTATAGTTTGTTTGAATGATTCCCCAAACTTTTAAGGTCATATCACACATGCTAGTGATTAGACCTTGAAAGAAACATATTATGAAATGTTGATTGTTTGGACAATATTTAAAACCAAAAATTTCAGTTTATGTTGGCTGAAATTTGGTGGTTTTAAAAGGGGTTTCATTATATGTTTTGATGATATGATCATTGGATGATAGCGTGCATAACCTAGCCATTGACCTTGTGATGTTTGGATGCTTGTGTTGGTTGTAATCATTCATTCAACTGGGTTGTATTATTTGTTGTTTGTGCTTTGTTTCAAATGTAATTTATTTATTATTGGGTTGTAATAAATAGATTAGGTGTATTTTCATTTTACTAGATATCTTGTATTAGGACTTTATATCTTGTAATATGAAGACATACACATTGGAAGCACAAAGGAAGGTCACAAGAGAAACATGGAGCATTTTTGATGCGGTTTCAAGTGGGAGGCTTTTGGAAGCTTTCCATGTGATTGTTTGTGACCCTTAGGAAAGACCTATGGACCACACTTGTGATGGCAAACAAGTGTGGACCACTTTAGATGCTATGGTTATGCACATATGCTTATTGTGGTTGTTATATTATGCTTGATTGATTATGATTTTATGAATGATTGTATGATATTTGGATATGATGAACAATCTAAATAAAAATGATCTTAACAAGCTAATATAAAATGGTTCTTAGTCATTAAGTGTTAATAAATGGTTATTAAAAGGATTAATGATTTTTTAATAAAATGGGTTTTATTAAAAGAACCATAGGGTACCTTGTATTTGAAAGCATACAAATACAAGTACATAGAGTTTTCTAAACTAGAATTATGAAACCTGTAAACATTTAACAAACAAGTTTAACACCGTCCGTTTGCACAACACTTAAGTCATTTGGAAACTCTTAATGGGATAAAGGTCACCTAACCATTTTGAGGGAACTTGTGACTTAAGGTGGGAATACTACATTGGTGGGATAAAGGTCACCTAACCACTTATGTTGGTAAACTCACATGTGTGTGCAAGTAGGGTAACTTGATTTGCAAACCATGTTAAATGGATCACCTAAAATATGGTTTCCAGATGTTGTTGATGGGATTAACATGCCGACTTTGCATATGATGTTTAAAGTCGATCCCATACCTCTAGAAGTTGCAAATGGTTGCAATCGTCAATCGTTGACCACCTTATTAATTTAAATCGTGGGATAAAGGTCACCTAACCACAATTTAAATGTAATGTTGGGTTCTAAATTTTAATATAAAATTGACCTTAAAAGGCATTAATTATTAAAATTAGCAATATCGAAAATACTAAAATTGATCTTTGTTAAATTTTGTAGATGGCCACCAATAATGAAAATCACGAAAATCATCCGCGTCAAACCAATCACTACGAGCGATCCTCCAAAAGGAACGTCTAAATCATAACAAATTTATTGATTGGTATCGAAACTTGAGAATTGTTCTCAAGCAAGAGAGAAGATCATATGTTTTAGACGACCCTATCCCCGATCAACCTAGCGAGGATGATGAGGAGGCCTTTAATGATTGGCTGAAATACACTGAGGACTCAGCCCAAGTGTCTTGTCTCATGCTAGCGAGCATGACTCCAGATCTCCAAAAGGAATATGAACACCACGGAGCTTACGACATGATAACCCAGCTGAAGGAAACGTTCCAACAGCAAGCAAGGGTTGAGCGCTTCGAAACGGTTCGAGCACTCCATGCATGTCGTATGGACGACAACCAATCTGTTTATCTTATGTACTTAAGATGAAAAGTCATATTGACCGCCTCGAGAGGCTAAATTGTCCCGTCTCAAAGGAGTTGGCCACAGATTTGATCCTAAATGGCCTAACCAAGAAGTTCGAGACATTCGTGTTGAACTACAACATGAATGCATGGGACAAAAGCATTGGTGAGCTTCACTCAATGCTTAAAACGGCCGAGGTGGCCATGGGTAAAAGGGTTTTACCTGTTCTCACCATCAATGAAGGTTGGAACAACAAAAGGCCTCATCCCACACCCAAGGCAAAGGTTGCCAAGGGTAAAGGACCCGTTTGGGGAAAAGGGAAAAGGGTGGTAAGGGTACCACCCAAACCACAAGAGAAGAAGCAAAAGGTTGCTACTAATGACCCATGCTTCAAGTGTTGGGAGATAGGACATTGGGCAAGGAATTGTCCTGTCCATCTCCAAGAGTTGAAAGCCAAGAGGGATGCCGGGCAGGCCTCAGGTACAATATACATGATTCATACTGATCTTAATGTTACATCTTCTAACACATGGGTATTGGATACCGGATGTGGAACTCACATTTGCAATTATTGCAGGGGTTCACAAGAAATAGGGACTTCAAACATAGGGATGTTAGCCTCTTCATGGGCAATGGAACTAAAGTCTTAGTAGAAGCTCGTGGGGACTACATCCTAAGACTTCCAAGTGGTTTGGAAGTTATTTTGAAGAATGTTTTGTATGCTCCTAGTTTGACTAGGAACATTATTTCTGTATCCCAATTAAGACATTATGATTATGTATTATCCTTTATTGAAAATGATATTCATGTTTCTTTAAATGGTATGTTCTATTTTAAAGCTATTCCCATTAATGGTATTTTATGAATTGGTTCATGAAAATACTTTAAATAGTTCATTGTACCAAACTAACACCAAGAAACTCAAGTTGGACTTGAGTGATACCTATCTTTGGCATTGTCGTCTTGGTCATATAAACAAGAAACGTTTACAAACACTTCAAAAGAATGGTCTTTTACAAACAAATGAATGTGATTCATTTGATGTTTGTGAATCTTGTTTACAAGGTAAGATGACTAAGGCACCCTTTAGTGGAACTACCAAAAGGGCAAAGATTTATTAGGAATCATACATTCGGATGTGTGTGGTCCTTTTAAACCAATGTCTAGGAATGGTGAAAGATACTTCATTACCTTTACCGATGATTATAGTCGCTATGGGTATGTGTACTTATTAAGGCACAAAGATGAAGCTTTTGAAATGTTCAAAATCTTCAAGAATGAAGTAGAAAATCAACTCAATAAGTCAATTAAAACTCTCCGTACCGATAGAGGAGGTGAATACCTAAGTGATGTTTTTCAAGATCATCTTAGGAGCTGTGGGATTGTCTCACAACTCACTCCACCTGGAACACCACAACATAATGGTGTGTCTGAGAGGAGGAATCGAACCTTATTGGATATGGTCCGATCTATGATGGCTAGAAGCACATTACCTCTATCATTTTGGGGTTTCGTTTTGCTCTCCGCGGCCCGTATTCTAAATATGGCCCCAACCAAAAAGGTGGAAAGGACACCTTTTGAGATATGGCATGGAAGAGTTTCATCCCTAACATACTTAAGAGTTTGGGGATGTGAGGCTTATGTTAAGACTCCCACCCCAAACAAATTGGAAGTCCGATCAACCAAGTGTATCTTTGTTGGATATCCTAGAGATTCTATGGGATATTATTTCTATGATCCACTGGAACAAAAGGTGTTTGTTGCCAGAAAGGGTGAGTTCTTAGAAGCAAAGTTCCTTATGGAAGGAGCTGGCAATAGAACAGTGGATCTTGAAGAGGATCAAGAACCACAACCTGATGCACGTTTGGTTGAAACTAGCACTCAACATGAGGATGTTGAGGATGATCAAGTGGTTGATCAATACACCCAAGACATTCGCAGAAGTGGTATGTTGGACCAAAAGAACCAATGAGCCAAGATCAGGAAAACCTCTAAGTCCCACATGCCACTACAACAACTGCTGAAGACTCCCATCAGTTACAGTGTTCTCTTGCTTGAATGTCAGACTCGAGAACATCTGAAGACTCCCATCAGCTGTTATGACAAAGTCTGAAGAACAAAGTATGAAGATCAAAGAACTGAAGAATATCAGCTGAAGAAGACTCCAAGTACTGAAGTCTGAAGTACTGATCTTACAAGTACTGAAGACTTCAAGTACTGAAGACCAAAGACTGAAGTCTGAAGTACTGATCTTACAAGTACTGAAGACTTCAAGTACTGAAGACAAGTGCTGAAGAATCAAAAGCTGAAGAACTGAAGAACTGAAGACCTTCTACTGAAGCACAAAGTCTGAAGATAAAGACTGAAGACAACAACTGATGATATCTACTGAAGTCATCAGTTGTTATATCATCTGAAGCCAAGTCTGAAGACCAAGTACTGAAGACTCAGAGTTTGTCACAACAACTGAAGAAGTCTTCTTCAGTTGTTGTGGTGGTTTTCCTTTTCAGTAGTTTATTTCATTTCAGTAGTTGTACAACAACTGAAGAGCATGTTCTTCAGTTGTTATAGTATCAGTAGTTATAAACCACTGAAGAGTTTGTTCTTCAGTCGTTGTAGGATTTTAGTAGTTTACTTTTGTCAGCACTTAGGAACTTTTGTAAGAAGATGTCAGTTGTTGACATCTTCAGTAGTTTTATGTTTTTGTCAGTTGTAATTTGAATATTCAGTGATGTCAGAAAAAGGACATCAACCCATCCTTTTGCCGCCTATAAAAGGATGGGTAACCATACTATTTTAATTGCCGAAACGTGCGACCAATAGAACATTTATTGTTTCGCAGAACTCTTCTCTCTCTATGTTTATGCTTTAATTTGAAATATCTTTTATGTTCTTGCTTTAATTGCTAATTAATGTGCTAAATCCGCAGCAAACATAATCTAATTGATCAACCGAGAGGCTAAGATCCTGTCAAATGGTATCAGAGCAGGTTAATCATTGATCGATTTTACTATTGATCATTTGAAACTGCTCTTTTGATCTCTCAGTTTGATCGAATTAGCAATTTGCAAGAATTAGCCATAGAGAGTGAGTTTCTGCTGTTTTCGACCAAAATCTTGAGGTCTTTTGGTGGTTTTGAGTTACTTTTGTCGTGTTTAAACTTGTTTTTGACCAAAACCTGAGATGACAACACCAACCAATGATCCTCACAATACTGGTTCCGCAACCAAGCCTCCGATGCTGGTTAGGAACGAGTATAACATATGGCAAAGACGTATGCTACACCACTTGGCTGTCAACAGTGCTGGTTGTTGGAAGTCAGTGGTGCATGGGCCATACAAGCCTATGGTGAGCGTCCCGGAATCTAATGAACAGGTTGCAAAGAAACCTGAACAATATTCGGACGAAGATCTAAAGCTGTTCGAAATTGATGCTAGAGCCCATGGAATTTTAGCCATGGCCATTCCAAACGAGATATATTCAGGGCTCTTGCATCATGAGTCTGCTCATGACCTATGGGTTGCTCTAAAGGAACAATTTGGAGGAACTGATTCGGTCTTAGCAAACAATAGGGAAATCCTTGCCCAACAATATGAGACTTTCTCATATAGAAAGGGTGAGACTCTAACCCAGCAGTTTGAGCGGTTCTCTTGTTTAATCTCTGAGCTGAAGATGGTTAAACAAGAGTACTCCAAAAGCCAGATGAACAACAGGTTCCGCAGGTCATTGCCTGAGAGATGGGACACATATACCATTGTCCTATGCTCCAGTGCTGACCTGGACACTCTATCTCTCACCCAACTTCATGGGAAATTGCTCACTTTTGAGAGAGAGGTAGAGCAAAAGAGGAAGTTGTCATCTTCTGGCAAACTTGCTGATGACTTTGTTCAAGGTAATGCTGCCTTGATAAGTCATGAGTCAGAATATGCTTCATCAGAAAGTTCTTATGATGAGCATATTGATTTCTCTACAAACTCAGAACAAGCTTTTGTTGGTGTTAGTAGTTCAGGAGGTGGTGGTGACAACTTGTGTTTTCTGATGGAGGATTTGAAGGGCATTCCAGATGATGATCTGGAAGAGATGGATATTTTGAACCAAATGGCAATGATAAATATCCGCTCTCAGAAGTTCTACAAAAGAACTGGTAGGAAATTCCCAGGACTCTCTGGCAAAACCAAAGTTGGTTTTGACAAGAGCAAGTTGAGGTGTCACAAGTGCCAAAGGCTTGGACACTTTGCAAGAGAGTGTAGATCATCTGGATCTAACTCATCTGCACCCTTTGTGACTTTTCCCAGAAGTAGCTCACAGCACAAAGGGCAACCTTCCTACAGTTCTACCCATCCATCTCAAGCACAGGCACCACCTGCTTATTTTGTGCCACAGGGTCATATGCCTTATCCTTACCCCTGTTACTACATGACTCAGCCTGGTCAAACTCAAGCACCCCCGGCTCAACCACCTCATGCTCTTCCAGAGCCTCATTCTTCCCAATCTCATCACCACACACAACCTCAACAACAAAGCTTTTTCACCCCAACTGCTGTTGACTGGAGTAGTCTACCAGAAGAGCTATCTGGTCAGGAACCACTACTCCAAGGTGCTGGTCAACATGGTGGTGATCAACCTTTTGGAAATCTTGCTCTGATGGCCCTTGATTCTGCTGAAGGGTCATCATCTAATGCCTCATCTCAGGTATCCACTGAGGCAAAAGCCAAGCTTTGTTCAGAGTCATGCATAGCAGCATTTGCTTCAATTAGAGAAGCAAATGTAGCTTTAATAGATAAAAATCTTGAGCTTGAGCACACTATTTCCAAAAGAAAAGCTGATTTTGAGGTTGTTCTAAAAGATAAAAATGATGAGATTTACAAGCTTAAATGCCAAATCAAAGATGCTAAAGCTAGGGAAGATGTACTTCTAGAGAAGTACAAAGATCTCAAGGAAACTCTTGCAACCACCCAAGTTGAGTGTGATCGATGGGTGCAATCATGCAAGGGTTTTGAAATGCTTCTTAGCAAGCAAACAGCTTCCAATGTGAAGTTTGGCATTGGTTATAATCACACTGCTCCTCCCACAGACTTCATTTCAAGAGCAGAAGTTGAATCTGATGGGGAGAGCAATAACCAATCCTTCTCATCATGTGACTTACTATCCTCTGAATCAGCATCATCAGAGATAGACTGTCACATGACCAAAAGGCTGATCAACTCAGGAGTTGTCACTAGAAGTACTAAAGGTACTGGAGAGCAAGTGACAACATCTGAAGTTCAAACCTCAAATACTGTTAGCACTAAAGAGAAGAAAACTAACAGTAGGAAAGGTTTGAAGACAGCTAGAGAGGATACCAGGAAAGAAGGCACTAGAAAGAAAACTGCTAGTACTGATGACAAACAGCTGAAGAACAAGTCTTCAGCAGTTAAATCCTCTTCAGCTGATGATCAGCATAGGATGAAGAAAAAGCCATGTGAGATATGTGGCTTGTTCAATCATCTTACTGATGATTGCTGGTACAAAAGGGTTCCAAACTCAAACAGAAGGAGAAAATTACTGAGAGCATCAATAAAATGAAGAATGAGTTTGAAACTAAGTTTGTATTAGCAACATCCAAGCCTGAAATCCCTAAGCCTAAAGCTAAATCTAAAAAGAAGGTAGGGATAACTCAGGCAACAGCTGAGGTTGCTCAGAAAAAGATGGTACAACATAGGAACTCATCATCAGCAAACTCCAATGTGTCTGAAGAGCTGAAAGCCTTATCACAGAATCAGACACAATTGGTGATGATGGTTCAGCAGCTAGTGGGAAGAGTCAACCACTTAGATGCTCCTGTGTTGAAACCACAGAAAAAGAAGCCTAAGCCAAAGGGTTCCTCTTCTGTACCATCTTCTTCACCTCAAGCTGTCACACACAACACAACTGTTAGCGCTGCACCTGTAGCTGAGAACAGACCCAAAACCAAGCAGGTTTGGGTCTCCAAGACAAACTAACACATGGTTGTGTTTGCAGGGTTCTTCAACATGCCATAGAAGCATCTGGTATGTAGACAGTGGAGGATCCATGCACATGACAGGAAGCAGCTCCCTTCTTAATGACTACTCTCAAGGAAAGAAGGGATTTGTTTCTTTTGGCAATGATGCAAAGGGTTACATCATCGGAAAAGGCTTTGTTTCCAACGGGGAAATAAGGTTTGATGATGTTAACCATGTGGAGAATCTCAAGTACAACCTCTTGAGTGTCAGTCAAATGTGTGACAAAGGCCATGTTGCCCTTTTCACAAGCCAGAACTGTCGGATTCTGTCATCCAAAGTTCTGAGTTTGATTGACAAGGCATTGGATGAACACACTATCCTGAAGGCCAACAGGACAGGAAGAGTGTATGCCTTAGATCTTTCCAAAAAGATGGATGTAAAAGGCCATCCTTGCCTATTCTCCAAGGCATCTCCTCAAGAGTCTACACTATGGCATAGAAGGCTGGGTCATGTAAATTTCAAGAACATGAATCAGCTTATAAGCCATGGTTTAGTAAGAGGATTGCCTCTGAAGGAGTTCAAGTGTGAAGATGACTGCACTGCCTGCTTGAAAGGAAAACAACACAAAGTTTCATTCCCTTCAATAGAAGAACCAAAGTCCACTGCCTGCTTACAACTTCTGCACATGGATCTCTTTGGTCCTGTCAGAGTAATGAGCATGGCAAAGAAGAAATACTGCCTGGTAATTATGGATGATTACTCCAGGTTTGTATGGACTTTCTTCTTGCACTCCAAGGATGAAGCAGCAAAGACAATAATGAACTGTGTGTTACAAGTAGAAAAGTAGTATTCCCTACAGGTCAAGTGTGTGAGGAGTAACAATGGAATAGAATTTAGAAACCACACACTTGATGACTTCTACCTGTCCAAGGGAATTAGAAGGCAGTTTAGCATTCCTAGAACTCCTGAGCAGAATGGAGTGGTGGAGAGAAAGAACAGGACCCTCATTGAAGCAGGAAGGTCAATGTTGGCTGACTCTGGGTTGCCACTGACCTTTTGGGCTGAAGCTGTCAATACAGCTTGCTATGTACAAAATAGAGCTTTGGTAAATAAGATGTTGATGAAGACTCCATATGAAGTTCTTCATCATTTGGCTCCTCTTATTTCATTCTTTAGAGCCTTTGGGTGTCCTTGTTTTATTCTCAACACTAGCAACCCACTCCATAAGTTTGCTAGTAAGGTGGATGCAGGGTACTTTGTTGGTTATTCATCAACTTGCAAAGCATACAGAGTCTTCAACTGTAGAACCAAGGGGGTTGAAGAAACTTTGCATGTTAAGTTCAATGAATCTCCAAAGGACAAGATTCCACAAAACCCTGTGGAGTTGTTTGATCTGGACATACTGCAATATGTTCCTTATCAACCTCCATCTGTTGAGCCTGTCAACTGATCACCACCTGGTGGTACTGATGATGATGAAGTCAGTACTCACCTCTTCAGGATCGGTGACAATCTGCCTAAGTTCACTGAACCTGATGCTCCTGTAGCCTCAGCAGCTCCATCCACTACAAATGCTGATGAGATTTCTGCTTGCTCTACTCCATTTGAGCTGCCATCCTCTACATGGTTTCAGGAATCTCCATCACCATCTGTTGCTGCTGATGGGTCTACAAACACTTGCACAGATATTATAGTTTATCAAGAGCTCAAGAATCACCCCACTTCTCAAAACATTGATGATATCCATGCTGGAGTTTCAACCAGGAATCAATTGTCCAACTTCTGCTTCTATGCTCTCTTCATCAGTCAGCAAGAGCCAAAGAACTATCATATTGCTTTAAGAGACAATGGATGGGTGGAAGCTATGCAGCTTGAGCTTCTTCAATTCAAGAAACAGCAAGTGTGGGAGCTTGTTCCATTACCCAAAGATAAGTGTGCTATAGGCACCAAGTGGGTATTCAGGAACAAAACAGATGAGAAGGGCCAAATTGTCAAGAACAAGGCCAGACTGGTTGTCCAAGGGTTTGCACAGGAGGAAGGCATCGATTATGATGAGACCTTTGCACCTGTGGCCAGACTGGAAGCAATCAGACTGTTCTTAGCTTATACTGCCTTTCACAGTCTCAAGGTTTATCAAATGGATGTCAAAAGTGCCTTCCTATATGGAAAAATAAAAGAAGAGGTTTATGTGTGTCAACCACCAGGCTTTGAGGACAATAAACATCCTGATTGGGTGTACAAGCTTGATAAGGCTCTCTATGGGCTGAAGCAAGCACCTAGAGCCTGGTATGAGACACTCTCAACCTTTCTTCTAGAGAATAAGTTCACTAGAGGCACCATTGATAAAACCTTATTCATCAAGACTGTGGGACAACATAAGCTCCTTGTTCAGATTTATGTTGATGACATCATCTTTGCATCATCTGATCCAAAGTTTTATGATGAATTTACAAAGCTTATGAAGCTAAGATTTGAAATGAGTGCTATGGGAGAATTACAGTATTTTCTGGGTTTGCAAATCAAACAACTGGATGATGGAATCTTCATCCATCAGTCCAAGTATACCAAAGAGTTGTTAAATAAGTTTGATTTACAATCCTGTAAGCCCTGTTCTACTCCCATGAGCAGCATCACACAACTAGATGTAGATCAGAAAGGTAAAGCGGTTGATGAAACCCTTTACAGATGTATGATTGGGTCCTTGATGTACCTTACAGCCTCTAGACCAGACATCATGTTTGCAACATGTGCTTGTGCTAGATTTCAGGCTGCACCTAAAGAATCCCATTTGATTGCAGTCAAAAGGATCTTTAGATATCTGTAAGGTACCCAATCACTAGGTCTTTGGTATTCAGCTGGGCATTCTTGCAAATTAGTTGCTTTCTCTCATAGTGACTATGCAGGATGCAAAGTCACCAGAAAATCCACTTCTGGTGGTTGCCAATTCCTAGGCAATTGTTTAGTTTCTTGGCAGAGTAAGAAACAAACATCCATTGCTACATCCACTGCTGAAGCTGAGTATATTGCTGCTGCAAGCTGTACCTCTCAAATACTCTGGCTTCAGAACCAACTTCTGGATTATGGCATTACTGAGACTAAGACTCCATTATTAATGGATAGTGCTTCAGCTCTCTGTATTGTTAAGAATCCAGTCCAGCACTCTAGGACCAAACATATTGAGATCAGACATCATTTTATTAGAGATTGCTATGAGAAAGGTATGTTTGATCCTAAGTTTGTACCTAGTGCTGATGAGCTTGTAGACATTTTTACTAAGCCTTTAGATAGTGCCATATTCCAAAACTTGGTACTAAGGCTTGGTATGCTGCAGCTTGATTGATTTGACCTATGCTGGTATTCTTAGTTCACAACTACTGAAGAGCAAAGGTCAAATACAAGTACTGATGAGTAATTTAGTCTTCAGCTCTTTCACAACTACTGAAGACTAAAATGACTCAAAGTACTGATGTACATTATTTATTGAAAAACAACTGATGTAGTGAGGTGGATTACAACTACTGATGTATGATTTTCAAATAAGTAAGTACTGAAGAACAAATTTTGCTCATAAGTACTGATGTGTAATCTTACACAAATACTGAAGACAAAATTTGTTCACCAGTTCTGAAGAATATTTCATCAGCACTTGTGAACATCTGATCACAAGAGCTGAAGGCATAAATATTCACAAGAGCTGAAGGGTCAATGAAACATCTGAAAATCTGCCAAAGAGCTAATGAGTAAGTGTGGAGGCTAGTATGAAACAACTGATTTGATGGAAACAGCTGCTGAGTAATTTCTCATCAGCTGATAACAACAGCTGATGTTTCATACATAAACAACTGGACAAAAGCATGTCTTCAGTAGTTCACAACTACTGACATCAGTAGTTCACAACTACTGAAGGCTAACATAGTCCTCAGTTGTTTACAACAACTGAAGGACAAAACCATGTCTTTAGTAGTTCATAACTACTGACATCAGTAGTTCACAACTACTGAAGGCTAACACTAAGTCCTCAGTTGTTTACAACAACTGAAGCAATACCATGTCTTCAGTAGTTCACAACTACTGTTCTCAGTAGTTTACAACTACTGAAGGCTAACACCAAGTCTTCAGTTGTTCCAACGTCTGAAGAAGAATACTAAGTCATCAGTAGTTCATAACTACTGACGACTGACAGTAACTCTTCAGACGTTCACAACATCTGAAGGACAAAACCAAGGTCTCAGTAGTTTCAACTACTCAAGACTAATACCAAGTCCTCAGATGTTACAACCACTGAAGGTTAAAACCACGTCATCAGTTGTTACAACAACTGTTAACTAACACCAAAACCTTCAGTAGTTTTCTTTCAACCTTTAACCTGCCCTATATATACCCCACCTTCAAAGCATTTACTCCTCACTTGACCTAATTCTTACAAACCTCTGAAATTCCCATACACCATTAATGGCGAACATGCAACTGAAACCTCGACACAACTGTGTCGCCCACCTTACAAAATCGCCATTATGGCCCAAATTTCACCAAGCCGTCGATCTTATGCACGACTCACCATACAAAACGGCTTTTCTCTTGAACCCTACTATATACACCGACTCGTTGGTGGAGTTTTGGATAAATGTCACCGTCCAAACCGTAGAGCAGAATGCCGAGGTCTCCCTCCGGTCCTCCATCAACGGCAAACCCGTGGTTATCACCCCAGCTACCATACGACAAACCCTAGAGCTGGAGGATGCCACTCACCCAACTTCCTACCCCAAAGGTACCCTGGATCTCTCATTCACATCTCATGACTATCAGGGTAACCTCTCCGCCTCCACCTTGTTGAAGAAACACTTTCCTGACCCTCAACGATTGATCTTCCACATGGTGAATGTATGTCTGGCTCCCAAGACCTCTTCGTGGGACCAGATGTCCACAAGCTGGCAGCAGGTATTGTATTCTATCCTTGAGAAACAACCGTTAAATTTTACTGATCTTTTATTTTTGGAACTCAAGGACATGGCCACAAATCCTTTTTCTAACCGTTGGAACTTGTATCCATGGTTCATAATGGCCATGATCGAAAACCAGCTTCAGGCTGAGGGACTAGTTGGCACTGGGGTCCCTGCCATGGCTGTTCAAGCCGAGGTATACTCCAGGCACAACACTGACCAAACACTCAAACAGGCTGGCCGGCTGCGAAAACCCACGCAGCTGGAACCCACAGCCTCCACCTCCAAATCCAAAGTCCCCACCAAGCCAAAAGCCAAAAAGAAGCCCACAAAGGCTACTCAGGGAGATGAGTCCCCTAAGGATGCCCCTGCCACACAAAGGCAGGATGTGCCTGCTGGTTCGATTCTCCCAGCAGGTACCACGACTCCACCCACCACAACCGCACAGGCTTCCTCTCAACAGGAGCCTGATGCAACCAATTTTGGGGCAACCACATTACTGGGGTCTCTCTCACTTGAGGAGACTGCCATTGAAGAGCACAGTCCTCCCCATGTGCACACTGCTTCTAGCCCACATACTGAGGAGACCGCCCCACTAAGCCCAACATTGGTAATAGCCAAAGTGTTGACCGATCTGAGCACTCCACCCTCTCCCCAGAAACCTATTACAACTGGGGAGACTCCAACCGAAGAGGGGGTGGGTACAAGTGCCGATCGGAGCCCGCAGCACAGAGAATCAGTTCACTCTCCCAGTGTGGCTAGGGAGAGAGAACAATCTGGTGAGGCTGCCACTTCCCCTGCATCAACATCTGAGCAGCGTGAAGCTGGTAACATCACTAAGACCTCACCAGAGGCAATGGCCGATGAAGGATCCAATCCGGAGGCTAGAAGTCCCCAGTACCATGAACAAGGGGCACATGTCATTACTGAGCCACACTCAGGACATGTTCATCCTGACAATGTCAGGAGGTCAGGTGATTCAGCTTATGCTGATGATGACCTGAGCTTCTTCTACGATGTAGTAGCTCAAAACACTATCCTAGAGGATGAGATAAGCAGACTCAAAGAGCTGCTTGCTCAAATGACTCAGGATAGAAGTCCATCTGCCACCGCTACCCCACAAATGGCACCTTCACCCGAAGGTCTCACAAACACTGAGCCACTCCCACAAACTCAGCCACCAGCCCCTGCTTC
This sequence comes from Flaveria linearis, assembly GCA_024085815.1. Classification (NCBI taxonomy): domain Eukaryota; kingdom Viridiplantae; phylum Streptophyta; class Magnoliopsida; order Asterales; family Asteraceae; genus Flaveria; species Flaveria linearis. Next base: position 43,496,432 of record CM044003.1, on the reverse strand, counting down.
TGGCACTAGCTCTCAGGGTCAGAACCCCCCTGAGCAGCTGGATGCTATCCTCCAGAAATCCCTGCCTCTCATCACACCCATCCTTAAAGATATAGTCATTCAAACCCTGGATGAGAGGCTTCCCACATATATACAACCCATGGTGGAGGTTGCCATATCTAAGGCTCTTGCTGATAGTCAAACCCCAACCAATGCACCCAAAAAGGGGGAGACATCAGTGCAAGACAAGAGGAAGAGGGGAGAGGAGGAGAAAGAGGCAGAAAAAGAGGTGGTGGTAGAGAGGGAGATGGCTGAGGAGAGTAGTAGGGTGAGGGAGAAGGGGAAGAGGAAAGAGAGGGAGGTAGAGCAAATAGAAGTGGCTGAAATCCAAAAGGATTTCAGTATCACTAATAAGAAAAAGGGAGAGGGAAAGAAGGTGGCTGATCCTGATCTAGCAGCCTTTGTCAAGGAGGCTGATGCTGAGCATAGCCGTTCAATGAACTCTGTCATTGAACAACTGTTCAGGAAAGGCTTTGACAAGGACACTGCCTTGCTAGATCAAGAGATCAGGAACATGGAGAGGAAAGAGATAAACTACCGATGGTCTACTTATAGCCAAGAGGATCAAAAGAAACTTGAGGCTATGAGTAGATTCATTTCGAAGTACCTGGGCAGACCAGTCCTTGATGTTAAGGCATGGACCAGGGACAGAATCTTGGCAATAACCACCAAGATCTGTTCGGCTGGTGATTTTACTAAGGGACTGGTTGCAGAGGCCCTATCTGAAGCCGGTGCTGGGAACAGGACACTGCTAGTAAAACTGACCAAACCAGCACTTATCTCTAGGCTACTAGCAGTGCCTGCCAACATTCCCACACCAACAACCCAACCACAACCCACAAAACCAACTCCTTTACCACCAAAACCCGCAGCCAATGATCCACCCTTGAAGAAGAAGAGAAGGGTGCTGAGGTTGCAAGATGAAGAAGAGGAGGATGAGGAGGATAGCCTACCACTTTCAGCAGTTATACCTCTACCCAAAGCCAAACCAAAAACCATCACTCCCACCTCACAGCAGGACACTGTGAGGGTAAAGTTAGAAGAGGAGGAGCAGCAAAAGAAACATGATGAGGAAATGCTAAAAAGCATTGACAAATGTTATACTGCTACCACCTCTATAATAAACATGCAGAGAGAAGCTCTGAGATTATTCACCCTCAAACAAACCTTTCAATATGATAAGGAGAGGGTGAGAACTTGGCCTGACCCAAGGGTGTCTCACAGGATAGTCAAGAAGGACATGCCTGTGAGGTACAAGAGCCAACAAAAGAGAATCGTAGATGAAGAGATCTCTGTGGCTATTGTAATCACACCCTGGGAAATAGTAGAGGAATTCGAGAAAGCTTATAGAGCCGGCCAATCACCCTTTTCAATGCTAGATAATAGGGTGGTTAGGAAGGGTCAGGTCTATAAGAAGCTTGAGAATTTCCGTAGGAATGAGCTCAATCTGTTGTTGGAGGGTAAACATCCTGATGAGTTTGCATATAGGCAAATCACAACACTTGAGCTCAAAAATGGAAGACAGGTCAAGTTCATCTCAGAGCTGTACGGTCCGGAGGGATTGTTCGAAGGTGAGCCTGAAGATCTGTCCAAAGAAGAACAAATGATCTTTCTTCAGGCCTACTGTAGAGAATACTACCGGCTTGTACGTGGGAGGTAGATCTCATGGATGGGGCAACAGCTCTGTGTCCAATTCCCCAAGACAGAGCTCCCATCCATACTTAGCCAAACAAACACTTGAGACTACATCTCTGGCCAGTGCTTATCTGGGTCAACTTCTAATCTGATCTAGAAGGAAATAGACCAATCATTATGCCACCAATAAGTGGGACATCCAATAATTAGAGGTTTTGGCTGCATTGGTTCAGGGGGAGTTTGTTGGACCAGAAGAACCAAGAGCCAAGATCAGGAAAACCTCTAAGTCCCACATGCCACTACAACAACTGCTGAAGGCTCCCATCAGTTACAGTGTTCTCTTGCTTGAATGTCAGACTCGAGAACATCTGAAGACTCCCATCAGCTGTTTTGACAAAGTCTGAAGAACAAAGTATGAAGATCAAAGAACTGAAGAATATTAGCTGAAGAAGACTCCAAGTACTAAAGTCTGAAGTACTGATCTTACAAGTACTGAAGACTTCAAGTACTGAAGACCAAAGACTGAAGTCTGAAGTACTGATCTTACAAGTACTGAAGACTTCAAGTACTGAAGACAAGTGCTGAAGAATCAAAAGCTGAAGAACTAAAGAACTGAAGACCTTCTACTGAAGCACAAAGTCTGAAGACAAAGACTGAAGACAACAACTGATGATATCTACTGAAGTCATCAGTTGTTATATCATCTGAAGCCAAGTCTGAAGACCAAGTACTGAAGACTCAGAGTTTGTCACAACAACTGAAGAAGTCTTCTTCAGTTGTTGTGGTGGTTTTCCTTTTCAGTAGTTTATTTCATTTCAGTAGTTGTACAACAACTGAAGAGCATGTTCTTCAGTTGTTATAGTATCAGTAGTTATAAACGACTGAAGAGTTTGTTCTTCAGTCGTTGTAGGATTTCAGTAGTTTACTTTTGTCAGCACTTAGGAACTTTTGTAAGAAGATGTCAGTTGTTGACATCTTCAGTAGTTTTATGTTTTTGTCAGTTGTAATTTGAATATTCAGTGATGTCAGAAAAAGGACATCAACCCATCCTTTTGCCGCCTATAAAAGGATGGGTAACCATACAGTTTTAATTGCCGAAATGTGCGACCAATAGAACATTTATTGTTTCGCAGAACTCTTCTCTCTATGTTTATGCTTTAATTTGAAATATCTTTTATGTTCTTGCTTTAATTGCTAATTAATGTGCTAAATCCGCTGTAAACATAATCTAATTGATCAACCGAGAGGCTGAGATCCTGTCATGGTAGAACTAGTAATCCACCTGAAAGATATGGATTTTTCATGGATGGATGCTATGTGGTAGATTCAGATGAACCGACCACATACCATAATGCAATGTCCAATTCGGATTGTGACAAATGGCTAGAAGCCATGAACGTTGAGATGCAATCCATGTATGACAACCAAGTTTGGGAACTTGTTGTACCACCTCATAATTCCAAGGTAGTTGGAAGTAAGTGGGTTTTCAAGAAGAAAACCGATATGCATGGAAACTTGGATACTTATAAAGCTAGACTTGTAGCAAAGGGTTTCACTCAAACTCAAGGGGTTGATTATGATGAAACATTCTCACCTATTGCGATGCTAAAGTCTATAAGGATATTGTTTGCCATAGCTGCTCATTATGATTATGAGATTTGGCAAATGGATGTCAAAACTCCTTTCCTAAATGGATATCTTGAGGAAGATGTGTATATGGTTCAGCCTGAAGGTTTTGTCGATCCAAAACATCCTAATAAAGTGTGCAAGTTAAAGAAATCAATCTATGGATTGAAACAAGCATCTAGAAGCTGTAATCACCGTTTTGATGAGGAAGTAAAGAAATTTGGCTTCATCAAAAACCCTGATGAGGCTTGTGTGTATAAGAAGGCTAGTGGGAGCATAATAACTTTCCTAGTATTATATTTTGATGACATTCTACTATTTGGAAATGACATTCCAACCTTGGAAGGTGTAAAAACCTGGCTTGGAAGTTGTTTTTCCATTAAGGATCTTGGTGAAGCCGCTTATATTCTGGGAATAAAGATCTATAGGGATAGATCAAGACGGTTGATTGGTTTGAATCAAAGTGCATACATTGATAAGATCTTGAAAAGGTTCAAGATAGAAAACTCTAAGAAAGGTACCGTACCTATTCAAAGAGGAACGATATTGAGTACGACTCAGTGTCCAAGCTCAAAGGATGAGCAAGATAAAATGAAGGCAGTCCCATATGCATCTGCTATTGGATCCATCATGTATGCGATGATATGCACTCGACCGGACGTGTCATGCGCTTTAAGCATGACAAGCCGATACCAGCAAAATCCTGGAGACAGCCATTGGCTGGCTGTTAAGAACATACTTAAGTACCTAAGGAGGACAAAAGATATGTTCCTAATCTATGGATCTGGTGATGAGGAACTCGTTGTAAAAGGTTACACGGATGCGAGTTTCCAAACCGATCGTGATGATTCTCGGTCACAATCGGGATACATCTTCATTCTGAATGGAGGAGTGGTCTCTTGGAAGAGCTCCAAGCAGGATGTCGTGGCTCTATCAACTACAGAATCAGAATACGTCGCCGCCTCATTGGCAGCTCAAGAAGCTGCATGGTTGAAGAAATTCATTGCCGATCTAGGGGTTGTCCCTTCCATTCAGGACCCCCTAAAGATCTTTTATGATAACGAGGGTGCAATTGCTCAAATCAAGGAACCCCGTGCTCATCAAAAGACTAGGCACATTGAGCGGAGATTCAACTACATTCGAGATGAAGTTGAAAAGGGAAAGATATTTATTCGCAAAATTCACACGGATCAAAACATTACGGATCCTCTCACGAAGCTCCTTGAAAAGGCAAAGCATGAAGGTCATACTTGTGCCATGGGACTTCGATATTCTAGTGACTGGATTTGATCTATATATTTTGTATTTGGATAAGTGGAACTCTTTATTATTTGAATAAGATTATTTGGTTATAATGTTTCAATTAATGTTCCAATTTAGCATGTTTAATCCATGAGTAAATTAATTACTCTAAATGTCCGTAGTCGTTCATACTTGTGGGAACAAGTGTGAGGGTAATATTATTATGAACTTTGATTGGTTGATATTCATAAGGATGAATATAGAGCAATGGGTTGCTATCAAGGTTCATAGATATTTGTGGGATACAAATATTGGACTAACCCGCATCTCAAATTTTACTACATGGAATCTTATCGATTGATCATAAGTGAATTTGAGTAAAGGCGAATATCATTTGGTATCCTTCGACCTGAGATACATAATGGGTTTTGATATTCACCAAGTATTATACCTTGAGCTAATTCTTCACTGTCCTGAAATAGTGGACAGTACATAAGGGTATGTTCAGGTATAACACGAGGTGTTTGTGAGAAACGTATGTAGTCAAGATGGAATTTGTTCCTCTTATTCGTTGAGAGTTAGATGTCTAAGGCCTGATTAAGTTAAATCAACAAGGAATGATCATTCTGTGTTCTTGGATTTAACATGACATTTGTAACAAAAGGATAGATGATTGATTCTCCTAAATCATTTCAAGTAGGGTACTTGAATGGGATGATGTTATTGAATGGCCATAAGTCATGCGTATTAAGGGTAGTAAACCGTTGTTAGGCGTCATTTACTGCTTGCATCAATCTTCTATTAATCTTGGGCAAGTGGGAGATTGTAGGATTCTATGTGCCCAAGACACTTAGAATATTGATGTGGTTAGTACGTTATGATCCAAGTCGGGTTATACCCAATAACAAGCTTAGCAAACACCAATTAATATTTAATTGATGATATGATCATGCAATTAAAATATTTACACCAAATTTAGAAAATGGGTTTTCTAAATAAATTGCATATGAGATGGAACAATTTATTAGGATATTTTGTTCAATGATATTATTTGAAGTGTTATTTAAATTAGTTGTATAACACCAAATAATAATGAGAGTATACTACTTATACAATTAAATGGTTAATTGCATAAACTAGTTACAAGACTAGATAATATATGTGTGTGTTAATATTTGATATTTTATAAAAGAAAACCACATTCTTTTAAAACATATATGCCGTCCATGAAGCATGCATGTATATGTTAGTGGTGTTTTTTTTATTCTCTAGAGAAGACAAAAAAACTCAAGCATGCTTTGATGTTTCCACTAACTCTTCTTGAGAAGAAAACACACATGCAATGGTCTCCACTAAGTAATCTTATATACTCTCATACTCATAGATTCATATGCACAACACAAGACCAAAAATTCAGCTCTCTCTCTCTCTCAAAATTACGAGCAGCAGCAGCATTCAAGAGGGTTTTTCTGGACTTGTTTGGTGTCTTCTTCCTAACAAGAAGGTGGTTTGCAAAGTAGCTTGGGGTATAGACACTTGAGAACCTCTACACTTGAGTTCTTGGCCAATTTCAAGCATCCAAAATCACCCATCTTTGGTCGAAATTCTGCTGCAGTAAGGTAGTAAATCACAGCTCACTGAAGCTGTGATTTTATGTACATTTATGTATTGTTCATAGCTTGTTTCATTCACATATATGATCCTTTGATTATGGGTTTGTTTTGTACACTTGTATGGTCATTAAAGAACATAACTTTCAGCTTAAAAATCGGTTTTAAAGCTATATATATCCGCTGCGTTTTCTGAAAGTTTAAACGGTTAAACTATGATTTTATGTTCTAACAAACCTGTCAGAAGATAGACCCAAAGCAAAAGGGTGTGTTTATCTCAATTGGATTCCAAGTGGTTAGAAGATTTGATCCAGGAAAAGAGTGTAGTACCAGCACTTCTATCCAGCTGAAGGATCAGAAACTGAAGGGCAAGACTATTGAGAAATGCAAGAAACAACAGTCATTACACCACATGAAGAGTAACATTGAATTCATAATGTGTGGTCTGCACAATCACATGGCTAAAGATTATTAATATAATCCTGCAAGCATGCATTATGCAAATAATGTAAGAAGGAAGAAGTCAAGGAGGGTTTCATATTTGCACCTTATCACATGGCTAAAGATTATTACCATAATCCTGCAAGCACACATTATGCAAATAATATAAGAAGGAAGAAGTCAAGGACGGTTTCATCTTTGGACCTTATCATATGGTTCAAATGTTAAGAAAAGGAAAACTTGCTTCCGAAGCCAAATTGCTTTTGGAAAAACTCATTCCTCCGATCGGATGACAAGTCAAAGAAAATTCCAAAGAATAAGAGAATTCCTTTGAAACCTTTCAAAAAGAAGATTGCTTCAGAAGAAAAGGTTGTAAAAGCCTCTTCTGAGAAGAAAGAAGCCTCCGAAGAAAGCTATGCTGCTCAAGCTTTATCAAGCTCATCTTTGCCAGTCAACCAAAGGATGAAATGGAAGATCAGAGAAGATGTTGTAGCCCAAACCTCTTCTTCCCAAACCAAAATGGAACCCCCATGCCTACATTTTAGTTCAATTATGTTATCTATATTGGAAGAACCCAAGACCCACAAGGATTGGGTTTCTAATAGTAACTAACTTTCTCACCTTATATGCAGGGGAATCTACATGACAAAAATGGAAATGTATGGATTGTGGACAATGGATGCTCTAGGCACAAGACAGGGAATAGATCTCTTCTTCAACAATTTCAATATTTTGATGGAGGACTTGTTTAGTTTGGAGGTGAAACCGGATGATACATTTCTGGTAGAGGTAATGTATCCAACGGTAAGTTAAAAATTGATAAAGTAAACTTTGTCAAACAGCTTGAGCATAATCTGCTAAGTGTTTCTTAATTCTATAATCAAAAGCACCACATGCTTTTCACAGAACATGAGTGCATTATTCTCAAACCCGGGATGATAATTCCTCAAGAATTGGTGCTTCTTAGATCTCTCAGGAAAGGGTATGTACAAGCTTGATATGAAAAATGCTTCCCCACTGGGTGAAGTATCATGCTTTCTTTCCAAAGCAAATGGTGATGAGTCAACACTATGGCATAAAAGAATGTGTCATGTTAATTTTAAAACCATGAATAATTTGGTTGAAAATAACTTGGTACATGGTATGCCTAAAAAGGAATTTTTCTGTTAGGATAACTGTATTGCATGTCTAAAAGGAAGGCAACACAGGGTCCCTCATAAATCCAAAGATGTTAACTCTATCACCACTCCATTACACTTATTGCACATGGATCTATTTGGTCCCACAAGTATAATGAGTATTGGAAGGAAATCATACTGTCTTTTGATTACTGATGATTTTACTAGATATACATGTGGGTTTGATAGAACACAAAATCGAAGTTTAACCATTTAAACTTTCTGAAAAACGCAGCAGATATATATATGTTTAAACATCATTACAAAACAGAAAAACATGTTCTTTAAGTAATAAACATGTGCATAAACCAAACCCATATTGCAAAGGATCATTCTATGTGAATATGCATGCTATGTGAACATAAAACGACATGATATGACAGCCACAATGGGGCTGCCATATATTACCTTTCAGTAGCTCAAAAGAGTCGAGATGATGATGTTTTGAGTGGTTAATCTTCAAAGGAGAAGACCTCAAACTGTGATACCCCAAGTCCTTCAAACACCTTGCTTGTTAGGATGCAACACCAAAAGAAGAACCTTTTCTTCTTGCTCCTCTAAAACCCGAAATTTCAGCCCCAATTTTCAGCTTCAAACTCGAAAATAGCAGCCAAGTAGAGAGGATTTGCTAATGTGTGTGAGAGAGAATGTTAGGCAAGAATCAATGGATGATTGTTGGTTGCATGTAATCTTGCAAAAAACAAGAAAACCTTGGGTATTCCGTAGGCCCTTGGGCGGCCGAATGGTGGGGTTTTCAAATGGGTTTCCAACCCATTTGTTTTTATAAAAAAACACACTCTCCAAATCATTTGAATTATAAAATTAAAGCTTAGTTTAATTTTATAACATAACACATTTTATATGTCATTATTTAACCAATCTTAAATAATGAAACAAATAAAATTCTCATGAACAAGTTATCCATATAACGTTGCTCTATCACAAAAGCAATATTTAGAAAACCAATTTTCTAAATAGGTGTCAAACATTCATTGTATGATCTCATCAATAATTAAATGTTTGTTGGTGTTTGTATAGCTTGTTATTGGGTATGACCTGACTTGGATCATAACGTACTAACCACATCAATCTTATATGTGCCTTGGGCATATAAGATCCTACAATCTCCCACTTGCACAAGATTCATAGAAGATTGATGCAAGCAGTAAATACCGCCTAACAATAGTTTGCTAGCCTCAATACGTATGACTAAGTGCCATTCAATAACATCATCCTCTTCAGGTATCATACTTGAAATGTTTTTAGGTGAATCAATCATTTATCTTTTTGTCACAGATGTCATGTTAAATCCTAGAGACACGGACAGATCATTCTCCATTGATTTAACTTTATCAGGCCTTAGACATCTTACTCTCAACGAATAAGAGGGAAAAATCCCATCTTGACTACATACGTCTCTCACAATTACCTCATATCAAACCTGAACTCAGACTTATGTTCTGTCATGTTTCAGAATAGCGAATAACTGAGCCAAATTATAATATTTGGTAAATATCAAGACCCAATATGTATCTCAGGTCAGAGGATACCAAATGATGTTCGCCTTTGCTCAAAATTACTTATGATCAACCATGAAGATTCCATGTAGTAATATTTGAGATGCAGGTCAGTCCAATATTTGCATCCCACAAATATCTATGAACCTTGGCAGCAACCTTTTGCTCTATATTCATCCATATGAATATCTACCAATCCAAATTCATAATAATCTTACCCTCATACTTGTTCCCACAAGTATGAACGACTACAGACATTTAGAGTAAACAATTTACCCATGGATTAAACATGCTAAATTGGAACATTAATTGAGACATTATAACCAAATAATTTTATTCAAATAATAAAGAGTTCCACATATCCAAATACAAATTTACAGATCAAATCCAATCACTAGAATATCGAAGTCCCATGGCACAAGTATGACTTTCATGCCTTGCCTTTTCAAGGAGCTTCGTGAGAGGAACCGCAATGTTTTGATCCGTGTGAACTTTGCGAATACATATCTTTCCCTTTTCAACTTCATCTCGTATGTAGTTGAATCTCCGCTCAATGTGCCTAGTCTTTTGTATAGGGTTTGTTAGAACATAAAATCATAGTTTAACCATTTAAACTTTCAGAAAACGCAGCGGAAGTAAAGCATTATAACCATGTTTATAAGCTGAAAAATATGTTCATTAGATGACCATATTAATGTATAAAACAAACCCAAAGAACAAAGGATCATTTATGTGAATTAGCAAGCTATGAACATGTGAAAAACTACATAAAATCACAGCTTCATTGAGCTGTGATATATACCTTTCTGCAGCAGCTAAACTCGACAGAAAAGAGTTGTTAGATGCTCAAGAACTTGGCCAAGACTCCAAAGAAGGAACCCTCAAGCTAGTATACCCCAAGCTCCTTGCAAACACCTTCTCTTGTTAGGTAGAAATCACCAAAACAACACCAAAACCCAGCTTGAAAGCTGCTGAAAACCCTCTTATTAGCTGCTGAATTCGTAGCATTTAGAGAGAGGATGAGAGAGTCTTGTTGTGTTGCATGCATATGAGAAACATGATCATAGAATACAAGAACCTTTCTTGTTATTAGAACACTTGATGAACAACATATGAACACTTCAAGAAGCACACAAATCAGCTCATAATTCCTGCTACATCTTGCTGAAAAATTGTAAGGTTTTTAGAGAGAGGGAGAGATTTCTTGTGTCTTGTGTGTCTTGCATGTGTTGTTTTTAATGATCAAGAGTGGAGCATGTGTTGGTGTTTACAAGGGAATCAAATTGTAGAAACCCATACAAGCATGCAAGCATCACATGCTTGTTATGTCTTCCACTTGAATCCCCTTTAAAGTGGACGGTTTTTGGATCATTTAAAGGAAGAATTCCTTTACAAATAATAATCACACACACACATGTATTTTCTAGTATTTTGACTAGTTTATACAATTAACCAATTAATTGTACAAGTAGTATACTCTCATTATTATTTGGTGTTATATAACTAATTTAAATAACACTTCAAATAATATTATTGAACAATATATCCTAATAAATTGTTCCATCTCATATGCAATCTTATTTAGAAAACCCATTTTCTAAATTTGGTGTAAATATTTAATTGTATGATCATATCATCAATTAAATATTAATTGGTGTTTGCTAAGCTTGTTATTGGGTATAAACCGACTTGGATCATAACGTACTAACCACATCAATATTCTAAGTGTCTTGGGCACATAGAATCCTACAATCTCCCACTTGCCCAAGATTCATAGAAGATTGATGCAAGTAGTAAATGACGCCTAACAACGGTTTACTACCCTTAATACGTATGACTTATGGCCATTCAATTACATCATCCCATTCAAGTACCCTACTTGAAATGATTTAGGTGAATCAATCATCTATCCTTTTGTTACAGATGTCATGTTAAATCCAAGAACACAGAATGATCATTTCTTATTGATTTAACTTAATCAGGCCTTAGACATCTAACTCTCAACGAATAAGAGGAACAAATTCCATCTTGACTACATACGTTTCTCACAAACACCTCGTGTTATACCTGAACATACCTTTATATACTGTCCACTATTTCAGGACAGTGAAGAATTAGCTCAAGTTATAATACTTAGTGAATATCAAAACCCAATCTGTATCTCAGGTCGGAGGATACCAAATGATATTCGCCTTTACTCAAATTTACTTATGATCAATCGATAAGATTCCATGTAGTAAAATTAAGATGCGGGTTAGTCCAATATTCGTATCCCACAAATATCTATGAACCTTGGTAGCAACCCATTGCTCCATATTCATCCTTATGAATATCAACCAATCCAAGTTCATAATAGTCTTACCCTCACACTTGTTCCCATAAGTATGATCGACTACGGACATTTAGAGTAAATAATTTACTCATGGATTAAACATGCTAAATTGGAACATTAATTGAGACATTATAACCAAATAATTTTACTCAAATAATAAAGAGTTCCACATATTCAAATACAAAATTTGATCAAGTACAATCACTAGAATATCGAAGTCCTAAGGCATAGGTATGACTTTCATGCTTTGCTCTTTCGAGAAGCTTCGTGAGTGGATCCGCAATATTTTTTATCAAAGTGAACTTTGCGAATACATACCTTTCCCTTTTCAACTTCATCCCTTATGTAGTTGAATCTCCGCTCATTGTGCCTAATCTTTTGATATGCACGGGGTTCCTTGATTTGAGCAATCATACCCTCGTTATCACAAAAGATTTCTAAGGGGTCTTGAATGGTAGAGACCACCCTTAGATCGGTGATAAACCTTTTATTCATGCAGCTTCCAAAGCTGCTAATGAGGCGGCTATGTATTCTTATTTTGTAGTGGACAATGCTACCCTTATCATAATGGAGACGTACCCCGTTTATGATCGAGGATCATCTCGATTAGTTTGGAAACTAGCATTCGTGTAACCCTTTACAACTAGTTCCTCTTCATCAGATCCGTATATTAGAAACATATCCTTAGTCCTCCTAAGGTATTCCAATATACTTTCAACAGCCATCCAATGGCTGTTACTTGGATTCTGCTGATATCTACTTGTCATGCTTAACGTGCATGACACGTCCAGTCTAGTGCATATTATCGCATACATGATGGATCCTATAGCAGACGCATATGGGATGTCCTTCATACGATGTTGCTCATCCTTTGAGCTTGGACATTGAGATGCACTCAATATTGTCCCTCTTTGAATAGGTACTATACCTTTCTTAGAGTTTTCCATCTTGAACCTTTTCAAGATTTTATCAATGTATGCACTTTGGTTTAACCCTATCAACCGCCTCGATCTATCCCTATAGATCTTTATTTCCAAAATATAGATGGTTTCACCGAGATCTTTTATGGAAAAACAACTTCCAAGCCAGGTTTTAACACCTTCCATGGTTGGAATGTCATTTCCAAAATGTAATATGTCATCAACATACAATACTAAGATTGTCATTACACTCCCACTAGCCTTTTTATACACATGAGCCTTGTCAGTATCCAAGTTTCCATGCATATTTGTTTTCTTCTCGAAAACCCACTTGCATCCAACCGGTTTGGAGTTAAGTGGAGTGTCAACCAATTCCTAAACTTGGTTGTCATACATGGATTGCATCTCTACATTCATGGCTTCCAGCCATTTGTCACAATCCGAATTGGACATTGCATCATGGTATGTAGTTGGCTCATCGAAGTCAACCTCGTAGCATCCATCCATGAAAAATCCATATATTTCAGGTGGAATGCTAACTCTACCAGATCTATGAATGTTTTGTGTGTATTGATCAACCTCTTGATCATTATCAACAACCTCTTGTTGACAGCTAGTGTCAACCAAACGTGTATCGGCTTGTGGATCTTGATCCTCATCAAATTCCACTGTTCTATGCGTCATTCCTTCCATAAGGAACTTGGCTTCCAAGAACTATGCCTTTTGAGCAATAAATACCCTTTGATTTGTTGGATCAAAGAAGTAGTATCCTATACAATCCTTTTGGATATCCAACAAATATACACGTAGTGGATCGACTTTCAAATTTGTTTTGGGTGTTAAGCTTAACATAAGCTTCACTACCCAATACCTTTTAAATATGATAGTGATGGAACTCTTTCCATGCCATATTTCAAAAGGGTGTCGAATCCATTTTCTTGGTTTGGGCCATATTCAAAATACCAGCCGTGGAGATTAGTGTGAAAACCCAAGATGATAAAGGTGGTAAGCTCATAGCCTTAATGAATTGAACCATATCCAAATAGGGTTCAGTTTCTCCTTTATCAGAATGAAGAACTTAGATAGTTATGTAGAGTTGATTTTCTTCTTCATTATTGACGATTTTGAACATTTCAAATTCTTCATGTTTATGTGCCATCAAGTACACATGACCATGGCGACCATAATCGTCAGTAAAAGTAATGAAGTAAGTTTCATCATACCTTGTCATTGTTTTAAAAGGACCTCATACGTCCAAATGTATGACTCCTAATAAATCTTTTGCCCTCTCATTAGTACCACTAAAGGGTGAGTTGGTCATCTTACCTTGTAAACAAGATTCACATTTATCAAATGAACAATTTTCATTTGTTTTCAAAAGACCATTCTTTTAAAGTGTTTAAATCCAATTCTTGTTTATATAACCAAGATGACAATGACAAGAATAAGAGTCACTTAAACCATTTTAAGTCTCTTGGTGTATGATAGGTATAATGTGTTATTATAGGACGAATCATCATGAACCAATTCATAAATATCATTAGAAGGCATAGCCTTGAAATAATATACATCATCCATATAAACATAAATACCATCATTTACCAACTTTAAATCATAACCATATCGTTTTAAAAGGGAAACTTAAATCATGTTCCTAGTCAAGCTTGGAGCATATAACATGTTTTGAACAACTTCCAAGCCTTTTGAAAGTTTCAAAACATAGTCTCCTTTCTTAAAGTGCTTATTCCTTTTGATCCCTTGCAATAGATTGCAATAGTGAGTTGCACATGTGGTATCCAATTACCATGTGCTTTGAGGAAATAACATTTAAGTCAATATGGATTATGAAAGTTGTGCTTGAGGTTTGCCCAGCATCCCTCTTATTTCTCAACTCATTGAGATAGGTTGGATAAATCCCTTTCAAACGACCTATCTCACCATACTCAAAGCATGGATCGTTTTTGGTTACCTTAGGCTTCATAAGCTTAGGTTTTGGAGGTTCCGCTTTGATCTTCCCTTCCCCTTTGCCTTTGATGTGCCCCTCTCCTTTGGCAACATTTACCTTGGGATCGGGAATGGCCTTTCCATTGCCTCTCTTATTGATCTAGAGTATAGGTAGAACCTATCTACCCATCCCTGCCTTAGCTGTTGTGAGCATTACGTGAAACTCACCAATGCTCTTGTCCTATCCATTCATATTGTAATTCATTATGAATGTCTCAAACTTTTAGTTAGGCCATTAAGGATCAAATCCTTGGCCAACTCCTTTGAGACAGGACAGCTAAGCCTCTCGAGGCGGCCTCAACATCGTCGGGGTCGGGTTGGTTAGGAATAGGATCGTCAAGGACATTTGCCTTTGCTGTTGCTTGAGAACAATTCTCAAGTTTCAAGACCAGTCCATAAGGTTATTATGGTACAGACGATCCCTCTCTAAAATTGTTCTCAGTGATAGGGTATGGACGGTCGGGGTGGTAGCATTATTATTTGCGGCCATTCTACAAATTTTACAAAGTTCCTTTTAGTATTTCTGAAAAATTTCATTTTAATTATTAATACCCTTTATGTCTCATAGACAATTAATAATTAAAATCTAGAATCCAACGTTACATTCAAATAATGGTTAGGTGACCTTTATCCCACTATTCAAATTAACAAGGTAGTCAACATTTGACAATTGCAACCTTTTGCAACTTCTACCGGTATGGGATCGACTTTAAACATCATATGTAAAGTCGGCATGTTAATCCCATCAACACCATTTGGAAACCATATTTTAGGTGATCCATTCAACATGGTTTGCAAATCAAGTTACCCTACTTGCACACACATGTGAGTTTACCAACACAAGTGGTTAGGTGACCTTTATCCCACCAATGTGGTATTCCCACCTTAAGTCATAAGTTCCCTCAAAATGGTTAGGTGACCTTTATCCCATTAAGAGTTTCCAAATGACTTAAGTGTTGTGCAAAAGGACGGTGTTAAACTTGTTTGAAAAGGGATTTTTAGTTTTCATTGATTCTAGTTTGAAAACTCTATTTAGTATTTGCATGCTTTCAAATAGAAGGTATCCTATGGTTCATTTTTAATAAAACCTCTTTTATTAAATCATCAATCCTTTTAATAACCTCTAATTAATCACTTAATGATTAAGAACCATAGATGCAAGGTATCTTATGGTTTATTTTTAATAAAACCTCTTTTATTAAATCATTAATCCTTTTAATAACCTCTTATTAACCACTTAATGATTAGAAACCATAAATTTTCAGCTTGTTAAGTTTGCTAATGAGTTTGTTATGCATATCCAAATATCAAACAACAATCATACAACAACAACCAAACAAGCATATGTGCATATGTGCATAACCATAGCATCTAAAGTGGTCCACACTTGTTTGCCATCACAAGTGTGGTCCATAGGTCTTTCCTAAGGGTCACAAACAATCATATGGAAAGCTTCCAAAAGCCTCCCACTTGAAACCGCATCCAAAATGCTCCATGTTTCTCTTGTGACGTTCCTTTGTGCTTCCAATGTGTATGTCTTCATATTACAAGATATAAAGTCCTAATACAAGATATCTAGTAAAATGAAAATACACCTAATCTATTTATTACAACCTAATAATAAATAAATTACATTTGAAATAAAGCACAAATAACAAATAATACAACCCAATTGAATGAATGAATACAACCATCATAAATATCCAAACAATCACAAGGTCAATGGCTAGGTTATGCACTAAAACATCCAATGATCAAATCATCAAAATATATAATGAAACCCCACTTAAAAGCTTCAAATTTCAGCCAACATAAACTGAAATTTTGGTTTTAAATATTGTCCAAACAATCAACATATCAACATACATATCTTTCAAGGTTTAATCACAAGCATGTGTAATGTAACCTTGAAAGTTGGGGTTTCAACAAGACATAATATTCCAGCCCAAAAACAGCCTATAACATGTCTAATAACATCTTTTAAAACCAATTTCAAAAGATAAAATAAGCAAGTCATCCACATAACCGGCTCTTGATACCATTGTAGGGTTTGTTAGAACATAAAATCATAGTTTAACCATTTAAACTTTCAGAAAACGCAGCGGAAGTAAAGCATTATAACCATGTTTATAAGCTGAAAAATATGTTCATTAGATGACCATATTAATGTATAAAACAAACCCAAAGAACAAAGGATCATTTATGTGAATTAGCAAGCTATGAACATGTGAAAAACTACATAAAATCACAGCTTCATTGAGCTGTGATATATACCTTTCTGCAGCAGCAAAACTCGATAGAAAAGAGTTGTTAGATGCTCAAGAACTTGGCCAAAACTCCAAAGAAGGAGCCCTCAAGCTAGTATACCCCAAGCTCCTTGCAAACACCTTCTCTTGTTAGGTAGAAATCACCAAAACAACACCAAAACCCAGCTTGAAAGCTGCTGAAAACCCTCTTATTAGCTGCTGAATTCGTAGCATTTAGAGAGAGGATGAGAGAGTCTTATTGTGTTGCATGCATATGAGAAACATGATCATAGAATACAAGAACCTTTCTTGTTATTAGAACACTTGATGAACAACATATGAACACTTCAAGAAGCACACAAATCAGCTCATAATTCCTGCTACATCTTGCTGAAAAACCGTAAGGTTTTTAGAGAGAGGGAGAGATTTCTTGTGTCTTGTGTGTCTTGCATGTGTTGTTTTTAATGATCAAGTTAGTGGAGCATGTGTTGGTGTTTACAAGGGAATCAAATTGTAGAAACCCATACAAGCATGCAAGCATCACATGCTTGTTATGTCTTCCACTTGAATCCCCTTTAAAGTGGACGGTTTTTGGATCATTTAAAGGAAGAATTCCTTTACAAATAATAATCACACACACACATGTATTTTCTAGTATTTTGACTAGTTTATACAATTAACCAATTAATTGTATAAGTAGTATACTCTCATTATTATTTAGTGTTATATAACTAATTTAAATAACACTTCAAATAATATTATTGAACAAGATATCCTAATAAATTGTTCCATCTCATATGCAATCTTATTTAGAAAACCCATTTTCTAAATTTGGTGTAAATATTTAATTGCATGATCATATCATCAATTAAATATTAATTGGTGTTTGCTAAGCTTGTTATTGGGTATAACCCGACTTGGATCATAACGTAATAACCACATCAATATTCTAAGTGTCTTGGGCACATAGAATCCTACATGTTGATGAGCACGGGGTTCCTTGATTTGAGCAATCGCACCCTCGTTATCACAAAAGATCTCTAGGGGGTCCTGAATGGAAGGGACAACCCCTAGATCGGTAATGAATTTCTTCAACCATGCAGCTTCTTGAGCTGCCAATGAGGCGGCGACGTATTCTGATTCTGTAGTTGATAAAGCCATCACATCCTGCTTGGAGCTCTTCCAAGAGACCGCTCCTCCATTCAGAATGAAAATGTATCACGATTATGACCGTGAATCGTCACGATCGGTTTGGAAACTCGCATCCGTGTAACCTTTTACAACGAGTTCCTCATCACCAGATCCATAGATTAGGAACATATCTCTTGTCCTCCTTAGGTATTTAAGTATGTTCTTAACAACCATCCAATGACCGTTTCAAGGATTTTGCTGGTATCGGCTTGTATGCTTAGGGCGCATAACACGTCCGGTCGAGTGCATATCATCGCATACATGATGGATCCAATAGGTATGGTACCTTTCTTAGAGTTCTCCATCTTAAACCTTTTCAAGATTTTATCAATATATGCACTTTGATTTAAACCAATCAACTGCCTTGATCTATCCCTATAGATCTTTATTCCTAGAATATAGGCGGCTTCACCAAGATCCTTAATGGAAAAGCAACTTCCAAGCCAGGTTTTTACACCTTCCAAGGTTGGAATGTCATTTCCAAATTGTAGTATGTCATCAACATACAATACTAGGAAAGTTATTGTGCTCCCACTAGCCTTCTTATACACACAAGCCTCATCAGCGTTTTTGATGAAGCCAAATTTCTTTACTTCCTCATCAAAACGGTGATACCAGCTTCTCGATGCTTGTTTCAATCCATAGATTGATTTCTTTAACTTGCATACTTTATTAGGATGTTTTGGATTGACAAAACCTTCAGGCTGAACCATATAGACATCTTCCTCAAGATATCCATTTAGGAAAGCGGTTTTGACATCCATTTGCCAAATCTCATAATCATAATGAGCAGCTATGGCAAACAATATCCTTATAGACTTTAGCATCGCAACCGGTGAGAAGGTTTCATCATAATCAACCCCTTGAGTTTGAGTGAAACCTTTTGCTACAAGTCTAGCTTTATAAGTATCCAAGTTTCCATGCATATCGGTTTTCTTCTTGAAAACCCACTTACTTCCAACTACCTTGGAATTAAGAGGTGGTACAACAAGTTCCCAAACTTGATTGTCATACATGGATTGCATCTCAACGTTCATGTCTTCAAGCCATTCGTCACAATCCGAATTGGACACTGCATTATGGTATGTGGTTGGTTCATCTGAATCTACCACATAGCATCCATCCATGAAAAATCCGTATCTTTCAGGTGGATTACTAGTTCTACCACTTCTGCGAACGTCTTGTGTGTATTGATCAACCCCTTGATCATCCTCAACATCCTCATGTTGAGTGCTAGTTTCAACCAGACGTGCATCGGGTTGTGGTTCTTGATCATCTTCAAGATCCACTGTTCTACTGCCAGCTCCTTCCATAAGGAACTTTGCTTCTAAGAACTCACCCTTTCTGGCAGCAAACACCTTTTGTTCCAGTGGATCATAGAAATAATATCCTATAGAATCTCTAGGATATCCAATAAAGATACACTTGGTGGATCGGACATCCAATTTGTTTGGGGTGGGAGTCTTAACATAAGCCTCACAACCCCAGACCCTTAAGTATGATAGGATGGAACTCTTTCATGCCATATCTCAAAAGGTGTCCTTTCCACCTTTTTGGTTTGGGCCATATTTAGAATACGGGCCGCGGAGAGCAAAGCGAAACCCCAAAATGATAGAGGTAATGTGCTTCTAGCCATTTTAGATCGGACCATATCCAATAAGGTTCGATTTCTCCTTTCAAACACACCATTATGTTGTGGTGTTCTAGGTGGAGTGAGTTGTGAGACAATCCCACAACTCCTAAGATGATCTTGGAAAACATCACTTAGGTATTCACCTCCTCTGTCGGTGCGGAGAACTTTAATCGACTTGTTGAGTTGATTTTCTACTTCATTCTTGAAGATTTTGAATATTTCAAAAGCTTCATCTTTGTGCCTTAATAAGTACACATACCCATAGCGACTATAATCGTCAGTAAAGGTAATGAAGTATCTTTCACCATTCCTAGTCATTGGCTTAAAAGGACCACATACATCCGAATGTATGATTCCTAATAAATCTTTTGCCCTTTCGTTAGTTCCACTAAAGGGCGCCTTAGTCATTTTTCCTTGTAAACAAGATTCACATACTTCAAATGAATCACATTCATTTATTTTTAAAAGAAAATTCTTTTGAAGTGTTTGTATACGTTTCTTGTTTATATGACCAAGACGACAATGCCAAAGATAGGTATCACTCAAATCCAACTTGAGTTTCTTGGTGTTAGTGTGGTACAATGAACTATTTAATGCATTTTCATGAACCAATTCATAAATACCATTAATGGGAATAGCTTTAAAATAGAACATATCATTTAAAGAAACATGAATATCATTTTCAACAAAAGATAATACATAATCATAATGTCTTAATTTGGATACAGAAATAATGTTCCTAGTCAAACTAGGAGCATACAAAACATTCTTCAAAACAACATCCAAGCCACTTGGAAGTTTTAGGATGTAGTCCCCATTAGCTTCAACTAAGACTTTAGTTCCATTGCCCATGAGGAGGCTAACATCCCCTTGTTTGAAGTCCCTATTTCTTGTGAACCCCTGCAACAATTGCAAATGTGAGTTCCACATCCGGTATCCAATACCCATGTGTTAGAAGATGTAACATAAGATCAATATGAATCATGTATATTGTACCTGAGGTCTGCCCGGCATCCCTCTTTGCTTTCAACTCTTGGAGATGGACAGGACACTTCCTTGCCCAATGTCCTATCTCCCCACACTTAAATCAAGGGTCATTAGTAGTAACCTTTTGCTTCTTCTCTTGTGGTTTGGGTGGTACCCTTACCACCCCTTTCCCTTTTCCCCAAATGGGTCCCTTACCCTTGGCAACCTTTTCCTTGGGTGCGGGATAAGGCCTTTTCTTGTTCCCACCTTCATTGATGGTGAGAACGGGTAAAACGCTTTTACCCACGGCCGCCTCGGCCGTTTTAAGCATTGAGTGTAGCTCACCAATGCTCTTGTCCCATGCATTCATGTTGTAATTCAACACAAATGTCTCGAACTTCTTGGTAAGGCCATTTAGGATCAAATCCATGGCCAATTCCTTCGAGACTGGACAATTAAGCCTCTCGAGGCGGTCAATATGACTTTTCATCTTAAGTACATAAGATGAAACCGACTGGTTGTTGTCCATACGACATGCATGGAGTGCTCGAACCGTTTCGAAGCGCTCAACCCTTGCTTGCTGTTGGAACGTTTCCTTCAGCTGGGTTATCATGTCATAAGCTCGGTGATGTTCATACTCCTTTTGGAGATCCAGAGTCATGCTCGCTAGTGATAGGATCAATTAGAGCAATCTGTAACAATTATATGAACAATTTAAAGCAAAATACAATCAATTGTAATCAAATCATGCAAAATCAACAAAATTCATATTTCATTGATAGCAAAGACGATTACAAAAGATAGAGAGCAGTTCTCATAAAAACATACAAAAACTTGCAATCTATACTACGTCTATGCTATTTATACTAGAACCTAAGGAACTAAATTTACACAAAAAGTCCCTATACTAGTATAAAATACAAAACTTAGACAATAAAGACTAAATGTTAATCTTTTAAGGGACCTAACAATACTCCCCCTAAGATTTACGTTGTCTTCTGTCTTCAGTTCAGCTCCATCCTTTCTTTTCTTCTTTTATCTTCAATCTTGTCTTTGTCTTTATCTTATCTTCTCTGCATTCTTTGACTTATACTTTTCTTGATCTTCTCTCATCATTCTTCAATCTGCAAAGAAATCCTCAGGCTCTTCTTTTACTTTGAACATTGGCTTCTGCTTGTACATTTCAATTTCCTTCAATGCATTCTCAATTGCTGACTTGAATTTCTTTGCTAGAACAGCTTGCTCTGGTTTTGATTAATTGGTTTTTATATCTAACTGCTTCATTCTTTCCAACGTGTTCTTTGACAAACATGCTATATCAACATCAGCATATAGTTCAATTGGAATTCCGCAGTCTTTTGTATACAATTCAAGCACACCTTTTCTTGATATTCTCATAAATTCAATATCTGGAATATCTTTCTTCACGATGTTTGCATATGCAAGAGCCTTTCTCAATGAAATTCGCTCCATTGCAGCATTCATTACATTAATGATTGAGATAAAGTATTTCTTATCTTGTTCTGCAATTTCAGGAATCACCTTCTCAAACTTTTGTACAGCCAAGAATGAAATATAACTCGGGTGAAGTAGTTTTAGTTCAAAAGTACCAAACAATGAAATCATGTCCTCATCCCAGTTTGTGAGATTTCGGACCAACTTCAACTCAAAAGTTGAGGTGTTATAGAACCATCTCAAAATTGGTTTTGTCTTCTGATTTCCTTCAATAACCTTCAATCCCGGTGAAGTTACTTTTTCGAAATACTTATCAGAAAATTCAATCATAAAATGTTCTTCTTCTGTTTGTAAACCCCTTAACTTTTTGTTTTTCTTTAGCAAAGCAAAGTACTCCTTATCTTCCTGATCATATCTTGTTTCAAGAAAGTTACTAGTCCTTGCTAATCCTCTTCTCAAGAGTTCTACAAACATTGATCCTCTTTTTGATTCAGTAGGGTTTATCAAGTCAAGCTTACTTAACTCTTTCAGATCTTGCACTGGAAGTTTAATAATGCTCGAGTAGAAGTGATATACATCACACACAGCATTTACTCGTTTTATCAAAAATGCATCAAAAATCTCATCATACTTCCATGCTATGATTTTAACTTGATTCGTAAAATCTGGAGCAATCATTGCATTTAAAAGCTCAGCAACTGATTGTCCTCTCTGTAAAACATTTCTCACTAGATCACCAGTTGATCTAGACTTATCAAAATTTGAATTTGATCAGAAGAAGCTTTGTATACTTGTTTTTCTGTTTGAGGAAACATGCTCATCAATTCTTTCCTTCTTTCAAGCATACTAGATTTTTGAGCCATCTGTTTGATTTCTTGGGGTTTCAAGATCCGAGTTCTTTTTGTAATGTCTAAATACTAAGGATTATCAGTATCTAGAATGATCATTTTGTTCGATTGTTTTTCAGTCAATTGAAAACTTTTTACTAAATTCCTCAAAGATTCTCCTTGTAATCTCTTCAATCTTTTCCATGGATAATTCCTAGCTTGCAACCATGTTCGTAAAGCAGTTATGCTCATCTCATCTGGATCTGTATGGTGCAATTCAGAACTAGAAATTTCTTCAATGTTTATGCTCTCCTGTCTTCTATCCCATTCACCATGTTCCAAACTTATTTCATTTGGATCAACAGGTGCAGAAGACTCAGCAGCTAAGCACTTCTCATATTCATCGTTAATTTTAGAAACAGTTAGTCCATCTAAGAACACTCTGTTGTACTTCATTTTCACCAAGAAGTTATACCTTTCCTCAAAATCTGTTGGAATGTCATCAACTCCTTGATCATGTTCCAAAGGAAGATTTTCAAATTCTTCATTCAAATCTTCATCATCAAGAACTTCATTATACCACTTATCATCAAATTCATCTTCCAAGTCTTCCAAAGCACCAATTTTATCTTGAGTACTTGGTTCTTGGCTTTCTTGAATTTCTTCTTCAATTAACTCTTCAGTTCTCTGAACCTTTGAAGATGATTCAGGTACAACTTCTACATCTATTTCATCTATTTTTCTCTTCTCTTTCTCCATTACAGATACCTTCTCAACATCAATTGGAATATTTTCTGAAACGATCACTAATTCAGGAGAATTGGGTTTTTCAGATTCTTTTGACTTCAAGTTTTCTTTCAAACTTTCATTTTCTTAAGTCAATTTCTTGAATTTTTCTTCAAGAAGATCATAGTCTTTTATCATCACCTCAAATTTTTTAATCACATCTTCTTTGTCTTTAGCATAAGCCACAATCTTTTCATCTTTGCTAAGACTTTCTTCTTTCAATTTCTCATTTTGTTTCTTTATCATCTTAATCTCAGCCTTTAGATCAGCAATCTCCTTTTCTTTTGCTTTATTTTCATCTTTTAATCTATCAAGTTCATCAACATCTACAATCTCATCAGTTTGAACTGCCACATGAGTTGTAGAAACCGGTATATTTTGATCAATTTGAAATGAATCAATGAATTCATAATCAAAAATTTGATTATCAACATTCATATCATGATCTATCTCTGTTTGAGCCTCTGCCTCTTCATGCTCAATTTCCTGATCAACTTCATCATGCTCACTTTCCTGATTATGAACTTCATCATCAACTATTTCTTCATCTTCATTTTGAGCTTCATTTTCATGCTCAGACATTGGTGGTTCATGACTTATATCTTGGTGTGTCTCAGCTACACCACCATCATCATCATCATTATCATCATCTTGATCATTATCATCTTGATCATCGTCATCTTGATCATTATTACCTTGATCATTATCATCTTGATCACCTTCCTCATCTTGATCATCTTCCTCTATAGGAAACTAATCTATCAGATCAGCAGGATCAATTGGTTCACCCTCTAACAAATGATAATGCTCTACAGTAATGTCAACTTCATCATTTGCTACATTTAACATGTAGTCAAACATAGGAACATTCTGAGCACCTGTTATCATTGTTAACTTCTTATATGTCATTTCAGACATATTTTCCAATTCCAACCGATCTCCACCAACACCATAAACATGTATATCTGGATATTCCTCATTGATGATCATTTGGAGGAATCTTGGATACATCAAGTATTTGTGCCTTGTTCCTTTCTCTAAATTAAACACAAATCCATTAAGAATCCATCTTGACATATTAAATCTTCGATTTGTGATTAAGGCAACAATAGGTGATGCAATGTCCACAGAAAATGAATTCCATCCCGCACTTCTTTTGGACAAGCAATGTTGAAAGACATAGCATAAAAGTTTCCAGTGTTATAGACTCTTGCTCTATAAAATTGCTGTTTAGGAAATTGGTTTGGATGACCCATAGCCATGAAAGTTTCTCTGCATTCATCAAAAGTCAATTCACAGAGATCTTCAGGATCATTTGGACCTAGTCTTAGAGCATTTCTGATAGAAGGTTCAGACACTTCAATCATTCTATCTCTGGTCACAAACCCTCTAAGAACTTTTCTGCCTTCATCACTTATTTCAACTCTGGCAGTATTCCAGAATTGTCTAATCAGTCTGTCATAGATCACAGTTTTGTAGCACATTGCATATATATATTTTGTTCTGAGAAGAAATCTTATCATCTCTTCATAAGATAATGCATCTTGTGCTTCTTTATCAAGCAATGTAGAAATATTATGCTTTGGTGCAAACTTTAACTTATTAGACAATCTGTGTATTTGAAGCAAATGATTTAATGTGAGTATAGAAATATAATGATTTAAGATATTATAAACTGAAGTGTTAAAATTCATTTGAATTTTAAAATCAACTTGAAACTTTAATTTTAAGTGTAAACACTTAATTTTAATAAAAGATGAATTTTCAAAATTGATTTTGATTTAAAAATTAACACTTTTGTTTATTTTATCTCATATCATTTTATTAAAACTCTTAAGTTCCTGAATTGATGATTTTTTATCAATTTGAATTGATTTTTCATTTTTTATTTAAAAAAAATTCATGAATCTGTTCATCTTCTTCATCGGGTTCTTCATCTCCAGTTACTGTTCATCGAAGAACATCAACAGGGTATTCAATCAAATGTCAGATTAAAACAAGTTTAACCTAATATCATGATAGAAATCACCAGATAAACAAGATTCAATCATCAACTTTGTGAGACATATGAGCACTATTCAGTATTAAACGACCAGTCGTATGAGAACTGTTTGGTCGTACAAGTTCAGTCGTATGACAACTATTCAGACATATAAGGACTGTTCAGTCGTATAAGCACTGTTCAGTCATATAATGATGCTGAATTGTCCACAAACCAACTTCTCATACACAACAATTGTTTGAACATACGACAACTGTTCAGCCATATAACAACTGTTCAGCCATATAACAACTGTTCATGCATTTTTGCACTTGTATTTTTCAAATCTTCCACCTGCACACTGTTTAAACACATTAGTAATATTTCATACTAATATTTAAACAATATAACATATTTTTATTTTTCCCTCCAATTTACACTTTTGACCCTTAAAAATGAACTTTTTACATTTTTGACCCTCAAAATTTCAAATTTACAATTTTAACCTTCAAAGTTTAAAATTTTACATTTTGACCCTTCATCTTAGTTTCAAAATGAACAACCAAATATTTCCACCGTGATCGCCATAGTATAGATTGCATGTTTTGTATGTTTTTATGAGAACTGCTCTCTATCTTTTGTAATCGTCTTTGCTATCAATGAAATATGAATTTTGTTGATTTTGCATGATTTGATTACAATTGATTGTATTTTGCTTTAAATTGTTCATATAATTGTTACAGATTGCTCTAATTGATCCTATCAATTGGTATCAGAGCTCTCGGTTGAGTGTTTTTGAAGGTTCTGTCGAAGATAGAAACTTCAAAAATCCACTGAAATCTGTAATCAATCGACAATTCAAGTGAAATATTGTGAATCGAAGCTGTGTTTCATCATCAGAAACATGTTTTTAATCACAAATTGCAGTTTATCTCATAAAAATCGAGTGAATTAGTGAAAAACAGTTCGAATAAGTGTTCTTGAGTGTTGGACTTTGAATCTCCAAAATTCATCGAAATCTGTTGATAATTACTGAAATTGAGGTTATAGGATTGATTATCGGTATAATCATGAACTAGTTGTGAAATTTCAGCTCAATTCATCAACAATTGAAGGATTTTGAGATTTCTGAGTTCGTTAAATTCATAAGAATCTGATGAATGTGTCGTATTAGGGCTGAAAAACACTTAAATTTGCCTAAGTGTTTGATCGTTTGAGAACTGTACAGTCGTTTGAGAACTGTGCAGTCGTTTTACCCCTGGACATATTACCACTGTGGAGTCGTATTACCACTGTGTGGTAGTCTCACTGGTTGGACATACTACCACTGTGTAGTCGTATTACCTCTAGTCGTATTACCACTGTGGAGTCGTATTACCACTGTGATAGTTTCACTTGTTGGACATATCAACACTGTGTGGTCGTATCACTACTGTGTGGACATACAACCACTGTGCGATAGTTTCTATTGTGTTGGAAATTTTCTAAGGCATTCCCACAGACATATCAGCTGGTCGTTTTACACTGTTGAGACGTTTTACACTGTTGAGACGTATCACCACTGTTCGGACATATCAGCCTTGACACTTGGAAATTTTTCATAAAATTTCAAAAATCCAAAAATATTTTTTTAAGTCTTTTTCTTAATTCAAAAGCTTAGAAAAACAACAAAAATATAAAAAATGGTGAAATTAGAAGATTCTGAGAACAGAGTTCCAAAACTTAAAAACAGAGCTGATTTTAAAAACTGGTCTCTTAGACTGAAACATCATTTGAATTCCATAGACACAGATCTGTGGAAATCAATTGAAAAGGGACCATACATTCCTGTGACTACTGATGGTCCAGACAGAGGATTTGTGTATACAAAAGATACACAAGAGCCATATCCAGAAGATAACCTACATGGAGAAGAATTAAAGAGGGTGAAAAATGATGTTAAAGCCTATTCTCTCATGTGCAAAGGGTTACCTTTGGAAGTATTATCCAGACTTGAAAGCTACCAAACTGGATATACAATGTATAAAGCTTTGAAGATCATATGTGAAGGAGGGAAAGAAATCCAAGATCTGAAAAAGCAAAAACTGAAAAGGCAATTGGAATTATTTAAGCACATCTCAGGAGAAATAATAAATCAAATGATGAATAGGTTTGTGCAATTAATCACAGAAATGTCTAATTTGGGAATCAAGAATGATCTTGAGGACCTAAAAAACAGACTTCTGAATGCACTACCATCTTCTTGGAAACAAACTGTTACTTTACTGAAACATACTGAGAAGTTTCCAATGGATCTTGACCTTCTCATTGCTAAAATTCAATCTGTAGAGATTAATGAGAGCTCAAGAAACAATGATAGACATGCATCAACAACTCAGTATAAGTATGTTGCTTCACCAGCAAATACTGTAGGGAATGTATTTTTGGCTAAAGACCAATCAACTCCTGAAGATGAAGGTGATCTGTTTGTGGGAGCAGGATTCTTCACCAGTACACCTGCTTACTCCACTCAACCACAACCACATTCTTCACCTAAAGCTCAAATGCCTAAACCTCCAACTGAGATGCCATCTTCCTCAAACTCTCCCAATCCAAGTAAAGTGAAAGATGTGATCAACATTCTTTTACAAGATGAAGAGTCAAAAACTGCTTTCACTGCTTTCATGGCAAGCTTTCAAGCTTATCAAGGCAGTCATCTGACTCAAATGGAGCTAGTTTTACAAGATTTGTTTGAAATGGATCCAGATGATGTAGAAGAAATGGATCTTAACTGGCAAATGGTCATGATAGCATACAGAACACAAAAGCATTCCTATTCTAACAGAAATTACAAACCCAGTGCAAACAAAACTGTTGGGTTTGATAAATCAAAATCAAGATGCTTTAAATGTAACAGCTATGGTCATTTTTCAAGAGAATGTAAAGCTCCAAGAAACCAAGGAGGAAATACTCAAGGCAGCTCAAATGGTCAAAAATATCAGCAACATGCTAACAAGACTTTTGAGAAGCCATATCAAAGTCTACCAATGCCAGAACCCAAAGAAGAGAAGAAAAGTGAGGAAACTAAGAAGGCACTGGTTGTAAACATCAAAGATGGTTATGACTGGAGTGCATATGCAGAGCAATTTACAGCTGATCTCACTGCTAATCTGGCGCTAGTTGCAAAAGTTGATGATGAAGACTGGTCTAAAGTTAAAGATCCTAAATATGATGAATTAGATCAAGAAGAAGAGTATGATTGGAGCGACAAATCAGACCCAAAAGATACTACTGAAGAAGTTGCTCTTATGGCTCAATCAGAACAACCAAAGGTTGTTAACTCTTCTGATACTGAATTTTCAAACTCATATCCTGAAATACCAGTAGACGTGAGAGAGAAAATATGCACAAAAGCATGTTTTGAACTAGTTGAACACTACAGAACATATTCATTCAAAATATGTGACAAGCTCAAAAAGAAGAATCAAGGCACAATAAACTAAAATCAGATCACAAAATTGCTGATGAAAAGATAATGTCTCTTCAAGCTTCATGGAACAAAACTATTAAAGAACTTGAACTTGCAAAGAAACAACTTAAAGAGATGAACAAAACACTTGAACAAGAAAAAATGGCACATGCAGCAACTCAAATAGATTTAGCCAAAGTTAAAAGCTCAAAGAAAATTGTTAAGCAACTGGTGAATGGAAGAAATGACAAAGATAAAACAGGACTAGGATTCACACATGAGCCTATGCCTGAATCAATCTCAAAAACATTACCAGAGAATTTCAATACACATGATCATTCACCGGAAAACAAAGCTAAACTGAAAGAATTTCAAGATCAAAAGAACTTTAAAAAGAAAAATGTTGAAGTTTATAAAGAAACTGACTTAGACAAGATCAAAAATGGTCATCAAATCAAAGTCAAATCGTATGAACCTCAACAAAAGCAAAAGAAGCTATTTGTACCAAAAGGTGAAACTATTATTGAAAAAAGTGAACAAATGAGTGAAAAATCTACTGAATACAATAACAAACTTAAAGGAAAATATGAAGAAGCTAAAACAGATAATAATATGTCTGATGATTCAAGTTCTAATGAACTAACTGAAGTACAAGAGTGTCAAAAGGAATCTTCTCAAGACTCAACTAAACTTCAAAGCAAGAAAACTTCATCAAGATTGAGAAATCAAAGACGAAGAAAAGCTGCAAAAGCAAAGAAAACTGAATCAATTAATCAGTCACAGAACAATACTCAAATTAAACCTGTGAAGTTTGTGTCTGCAGGAACTTTTGACTTGAACATAAACACAAAAATAACAACTGCACCTAAGATCAAATCTAACTCTGATCTGAGAACAAGTTCAGATCATAAGACTTCCGCTGTGTATAAAAGATTTGAATCAAAGGAGTCAAAGAATTTTGTTCAAGTTCAAAAGAAAAATCCTAAAGATCAAAAGACCAAATTCACACCAATTAAACAACAAATTAAATTGCCTAATCCAAAATTTAAACAAGAATCAAATATTGCTTCAACATCAAGGGTTAATAAAATGTTGTTTAAACATTCTGAAAAGTATTGTGATATCTGTGACATGTACAATCATGACATTTCAGAATGTTACTTTAACAAGTATTGCTACATATGTGATATGACAAATCACACCACAGCTGAGTGTTATTTTAACAAATACTGTGCTTTGTGTGATGAAAGAAATCACAATACCAATGATTGTTATTTCAGGAAGAACTCTTTAAGGAAGGAATTCAATAATCAAGGCTTTGTAATTCCACAATTTATAAGAAATCAAAATATTGGATTTAAATTTTCACAACAACAACCTTCCTTGGGTTTGAGATCTTTCAGAAGAAATAATTCTGATTTTGTCAAATCACAGCAATACAATCAAGAAAAGTTTATTCCTCGATCTGTGAGAATAAACCAAGGAACATTCTCAAATGATTCATACAAGAGTTCAAGATTTCTTGATAATTCTTTGAAATCAAAATCACAAAGATATAATCAGTTTGTTTCTCAAAAAGGATTTGAACATGTTAAAATTCAAAAGAAACCAGATGTCAACAAACTTCATTTCAAACAATTTACAATTGTTGACAAGTTTGGCAAGCCCAAGACCATCTCGGCTCGGGTTACTAACTCACCTTAAATGTTTGTGACTGCAGGTACGCCCGCGAAGACCAATCAACTCATGGTATGTTGACAGTGGGTGTAGCCGGCATATGACAGGCAATCAAGCCTTGTTGCAAGACTTTAAGTTAAAGGATGGTACTCATGTTGCTTTTGGAGGTGATGCAGGTGGAAAGATAACAGGAGAGGGAACAGTGTCCAACGGGATTATCAGTTTTGATAAAGTCAACTTTTGCTCACAGTTGAACTTTAATCTTCTAAGTGCATCCCAAATTTGTGACAAATCTTATTCTGTTCTTTTTGATGAATCTCACTATTATGTCTTGAAACCAGGTTTTCAGATTAGCAATGACTGGGTGATAGTTAAAGCTGCTCGAGACAGAGATGTATACAAATTGGATATGTCTCAAGTGGATCCTGCAACTGAAACTACTTTCCTGATTGCTAAAGCTTCAAATGATGAAAGCCAGCTTTGGCATAGACGTCTTGGTCATTCCAACTTCAAAAACATGAACAAGCTTGTAGCAGGAAATCATGTTATTGGACATCCTTCCAAGAAGTTTTCAACAACTGATCATTGCTCAGCATGTCTGAAGGGAAAACAACATAGAGCGTCTTATAAGTCCAAACTGATAAACTCAAACACCAAACCACTCCAGATGTTACATATGGACCTTTTTGGACCAACTAATGTTAGGAGTATTGGTCGAAAATAATATTGTTTAGTCATCATAGATGATTATACAAGATTTTCATAGGTTTTCTTTCTTCAAGCTAAATCTAAAACTGCAGATCTTCTAAAAGAATTCATTAATAAAGTTGAAAATCAACTTGAACAAAAAGTAAAGATAATAAGAAGTGATAATGGAACTGAATTTAAAAATGCTAACATTGATTTGTTTTGTGCAGAAAAAGGGATAGTTCATCAGTTCAGTGCTCCCAGAACTCCACAACAAAATGGAGTTGCTGAAAGGAAGAACCGAACTCTGATTGAAGCTGCCCGATCTATGTTAGCTGATGCTAAAATTCCAATCACTTTCTGGGACGAAGCGATATCAACAGCATGTTTTGTTCAGAATAGAATCTTACTTGTTAAAGATAAAAAGAAAACTCCATATGAGTTAATGTTTGACAGGAAACCAAACATAAACTTTTTAAAATCATTTGGTTGTCCAGTTATGATTTTAAACTCAAGTGATCATTTAGGAAAATTTGAAGAAAAAGCTGATCATGGATTTTTCGTTGGATATTCATCAGTTTCAAAAGCCTATCGAGTTTATAACTCTAGGACAAATAATATTAGTGAAACATTCAACGTTAAATTTCTGGAAAATTCTTTTCCATCAAGTTCAAATGGTCTTGCATGGTTATTTGATATAGATTCTTTGTCAAACTCATTTCAATCTCACTTGTTTAATCAATCTGATGATTTTTCAGGTAAGAAGAACTCAAGAGGAGATATTGGATCTTTCAGTGATGATTCAGATTCTGATGATTCAGATGATACTCGCCCAAATTATCCATTTTTTTCATTTGTCAAGGATTCAACAATCCAATTTAATGACAATGTTCATGATGCTTCAGCTTCAGATCATTCAGTTTCAGCAGATCAAGAAGAATCACAACCTATTCCTAATGATGGTACAGAAATTGGACATCCTGAGTCTGGCACATCTTCCATTTCTGGAGATGCAATTGATCATAGTAACTTGGATTACTTTCTCAATTCACCGACTCAAGTTCCAAATTTCACTCCACATTCTTCTACCTTATTGCGACAGCTCTCCAATTTGAACCAAACTAATCTGGATGTTAATGTTCAAGGAACTGAGATTCCGACATCTTGTATCCACAAGAACCATCCAACATCACAGATTATTGGTCCTCTGAATGAAAGAACTACTAGGAGTAAATCTGAACATGAAAATGTTTGTTTATACTCTTGTTTCCTTTCTCAGAGTGTTCCTAAAAATGTCACCGAGGTATTACAGGACAATGGTTGGATTGAAGCTATGCAAGAAGAACTTCTTCAATTTCGAAAACAGGAAGTGTGGAAGTTAGTGGAATTACCTGAAGGAGAAAACGCCATAGGCATAAAATGGTTGTTCAGAAATAAAACTGATGATCGTGGCATTGTAATAAGAAATAAAGCAAGACTTGTTGCACAAGGATACACACAGGAAGAAGGAATTGACTATGATGAAGTATTTGCTCCAGTTGCAAGACTCGAATCTATTCTTGTTTTCCTGGCTTATGCATCATTCATGAAATTCAAGGTGTATCAAATGGACGTCAAAGGTGCATTCTTGTATGGTCCAATTACTGATGATGTGTATGTGAAGCAACCTCCGGGCTTTGAGGATGCAAAATTTCCACATCGAGTGTGTAAGCTTAGCAAAGCTTTATATGGCCTACATCAAGCTCCTAGAATTTGGTATGAGACATTATCTCAACACTTGATCCAACATGGATACATAAGAGGAAAAATCGATCCTACTTTATTCATAAAGAAGGATAATGATGATCTCTTATGTGTGCAAGTGTATGTAGATGATATCATATTTGGTTCTACCAGTCCAACTTTGTGCAATGAATTTGAAGAAATCATGAAATCTCATTTCCAAATGAGTTCTATGGGAGAAATCAATTTCTTTCTTGGATTACAAGTTCAACAATCTGCAATGGTATTTTTATCAATCAGGAGAAATTTATTGATAAACTTTTGAAGAAATTCAAACTGCATGATTGTCAGTCCATAAGAACTCCAGCTGACGTAAACACCAAGATTGAGCCTGATCCAAAAGGAAAATCAGTAGACCAAACATTATACAGATCTATGATTGGTTCTTTGATGTATCTTACTGCATCAAGACCAGACATCATGTATGCTGTATGTGTTCGTGCTAGGTATCAATCAGACCCGAAAGAATCTCACTTAATTGTTGTCAAAAGAATATTCAGGTATCTCAAAGGTAAACCAGCTTTAGGGCTTTGGTATCCTTACGAAGGTACTTTTGAGTTACATGGATACACAGATAGTGATTATGGTGGATGTTGTCAAGACAGAAAATCTACAACGGGTGGTTGTCAGTTTCTTGGACCCAGATTAGTTTCATGGCAATGTAAGAAACAAACAAATGTTTCTGTCTCAACTGCAGAAGCTGAGTACATAGCTGCATCAGCAGGATGTTCTCAAATACTTTGGTTGCAAAACCAACTGCTAGATTATGGGTTCAATTTTCTTAAAACACCTATTTACATTGATAACACTGCTTCTATGTTTATTACAGCTAATCCAGTTCAACATTCAAAAACAAAACATATCGAAATTCGATATCATTTTTTAAGAGATAATTCTGAAAAAGGTTTAATCATTTTGATTCAAATAGCAACTGAAAAACAGTTGGCAGACCTATTTACTAAAGCTTTTCTACCAGGAAGGTTTGAGTATTTAATGGAGTCAATTGGCCTTATTAACCATGTGTAAACCTGGTTACAAATTTGAATTCTTTCATGATCAAATACTTTCCTAAATTTGATATTTTCATAAGGGTAACGTTTCATAGTTATTTGCCTGATTGTTTGTGTGTGTGTGCTTTCTTTTATAGAAAAACAAATACAAAATTAGAAAACTCAAAATTCAAATAGAAAATTATAAATCAAAAAAAAATGATAGAGTTTATACGGCTAACATTTTTTTACTTAGTGTGAGACATATGAGCACTATTCAGTATTAAACGACCAGTCGTATGAGAACTGTTTGGTCGTATAAGTTCAGTCGTATGACAACTATTCAGACATATAAGGACTGTTCAGTCGTATAAGCATTGTTCAGTCATATAATGATGCTGAATTGTCCACAAACCAACTTCTCACACACAACGATTGTTTGAACATACGACAACTGTTCAGCCATATAACAACTGTTCATGCATTTTTGCACTTGTATTTTTCAAATCTTCCACCTGCACACTGTTTAAACACATTAGTATAAGAATTCAATCGACAAGTGTTAGGTCCCTTAAAAGATTAACATTTAGTCTTTATTGTTTAGTGTCTATTTTGTATTTTATACTAGTGTAGGGACTAGTTGTGTAAATTTAGTTCCTTAGTTCAAGTATAAATAGCATAGACGTAGTGTAGTTTAAGGAGTTTTGCATATGTTTTATGAGAACTGCTTTCTATCACTTGTAATCGTCTTTTGCTATCAATGAAATATGAATTTTATTGATTTTGCTTGAGTTGATTACAATTGCTCGTATTTTGCTTTGAATTGTTCATAAAATTGTTACAAATTGCTCTAATTGATCCTATCAATTGGTATCAGAGCTTTCGGTTGAGTGTTTTTGAGGTTCTGTCGAAGATAGAAACTTCAAAAATCCACTGAAATCTGTAATCAATTGACAATTCAAGTGAAATATTGTGAATCGAAGCAGTGTTTCATCATCAGAAACATGTTTTGAATCACAATTTGCAATTTATCTCATAAAAATCGAGTAAATTAGTGAAAAACAGTTCGACTGAGTGTTCTTGAGTGTTCGACCTAAAATCTCTGAAATTCATAGAAAGTTGTTGATAATCACTCAAATTGAGGTTATAGGATTGATTATCGGTATAATCATGAACTAATTGCGAAATTTCAGCTCAATTCATCAACAATTGAAGGATTTTGAGATTTCTGAGTTCGTTACATTCATATGAATCTGATGAATGTGCCGTATTAGGGATGAAAAACACTGAAATTTGCCTAAGTGATTGGTCGTTTGACAACTGTTGGACTTTTCTCAACTGTTTCAGTCGTTTTACCTTAGCCGTATAACCACTGTTAGTCTTATAACCACTGTTGGTCGTTTCAGCTTGTGGTCGTATAACTACTGTTGGTAGTTTCAGCATTGTGTTGAAAATTTTTCTAAGGCAATCCCTTAGACTCATCAGCTGTTGGACTTATCACCACTGTTGGACGTTTTATTGCTGGACGTATCACCACTGTTGGACGTTTGACTACTGTTTCGGACTTTTCAGCCTTAACACTTAGAAATTTTTCATAAAATTTCAAAAATCCAAAAATATTTTTTTTCTTAATTCAAAAGATTAGAAAAATAAAAAAAATATAAAAATGGCTAAATCAGAAGATTCTGAGAATAGAGTTCCAAAACTTAAAAACAGAGCTGATTTTAAAAATTGGTCTCTTAGGCTGAAACATCATTTGAATTCCATAGACACTGATCTGTGGAAATCAATTGAAAAGGGTCCTTACATTCCTGTGACTACTGATGGTCCAGACAGAGGATTCGTGTATTCTAAAGATTCACAAGAGCCTTATCCAGAAGATAATCTTCATGGTGATGATTTAAAGAAAGTAAAGAATGACATCAAAGCATATTCTCTCATGTGTAAAGGACTACCACTGGAAGTTCTTTCAAGGCTTGAAAACTATCAGACTGGATATACTATGTATAAAGCCTTGAAGATTATATGTGAAGGAGGAAAAGAGATTCAAGATCAGAAAAAGCAGAAACTGAAAAGGCAATTGGAACTTTTTGAGCACATCTCAGGAGAAACAATAAATCAAATGATGAACAGGTTTGTGCAATTAATCACAGAAATGTCTAATTTGGGAATCAAGAATGATCTTGAGGACCTAAACAACAGACTTCTGAATGCACTACCATCTTCTTGGAAACAAACTGTCACTTTGTTGAAACATACTGAGAAGTTTCCAATGGATCTTGATCTGCTCATTGCTAAAATTGAATCTGTAGAAATTGATGAGAGCTCAAGAAACAATGATCGACATGCATCAACAACTCAGTATAAGTATGTTGCTTCACCAGCAAATACTATTGAAAATGCATTTCTAGCTAAAGACCAATCCACTCCTGAAGATGAAGGTGATCTATTTGTGGGAGCAGGATTCTTCACTAGTACACCTGCTTACTCAACTCAATCACAACCACAATCTTCACCTAAAGCTCAAATGCCTAAACCTTCAACTGAGAGGCCATCCTCCTCAAACTCTCCCAATCCAAGCAAAGTGAAAGATGTGATCAACATTCTTTTACAAGATGAAGAGTCAAAAACTGCTTTCACTGCTTTCATGGCAAGCTTTCAAGCTTATCAAGGCAGTCATCTGACTCAAATGGAGCTAGTTTTACAAGATTTGTTTGAAATGGATCCAGATGATGTAGAAGAAATGGATCTTAACTGGCAAATGGTCATGATAGCATACAGAACACCAAAGCATTCCTATTCTAACAGAAATTACAAACCCAGTGCAAACAAAACTGTTGGGTTTGATAAATCGAAATCAAGATGCTTTAACTGTAACAGCTATGGTCATTTTTCAAGAGAATGTAAAGCTCCAAGAAACCAAGGAGGAAATAATCAAGGCAACTCAAATGGTCAGAAGTATCAGCAACAGGCAAACAAGACTTTTCAGAAGCCATACCAAGTCTACCAATGCCAGAACCCAAAGAAGAGAAGAAAAGTGAGGAAACTAAGAAGGCACTGGTTGTAAACATCAAAGATGGTTATGACTGGAGTGCATATGCAGAGCAATTTACTGCTGATCTCACTGCTAATCTGGCATTAGTTGCTGAAGTTGATGATGAAGACTGGTCTGAAATTAAAGATCCTAAATATGATGAATCAGATCAAGAAGAAGAGTATGATTGGAGCGACAAATCAGACCCAAAAGATACTACTAAAGAAGTTGCTCTTATGGCTCAATCAGAACAACCAAAGGTTGTCAACTCTTCTGATACTGAATCTTCACACTCATATCCTGAAATACCAGTAGACGTGAGAGAGAAAATGTGCACAAAAGCATGTTTTGAGCTAGTTGAACACTACAGAACATATTCATTCAAAATTTGTGACAAGCTCAAACAAGAAGAATCAAAACACAATAAGCTAAAATCGGATCACAAAATTGCTGATGAAAAGATCATGTCTCTTCAAGCTTCATGGAACAAAACCATTAAAGAACTTGAACTAGTCAAGCAACAACTTGAAGAGATGAACAAAACTCTTGAAAAAGAAAAATTGGCACATGCAGCAACTCAAATAGACTTAGCCAAAGTTAAAAGCTCAAAGAAAATTGTTGAGCAACTGGTGAATGGAAGGAATGATAAAGATAAAACAGGATTAGGATTCACACATGAACCAATGCCTGAATCAATCTCAAAAACATTACCTGATAATTTCAATACTCATGATCAAAAGAACCTTCAAAAGAAAATGTTGAAGTTTATGAAGAAACTGACTTAAACAAGATCAAAAATGGTCATCCAATCAAAGTTAAATCTTATGAACCTCAACAAAAACAAAAGAAGCTGTTTGTACCAAAAAGTGAAAATGTTATTGAACAAACTGAACTAAAGAGTGAAAATTCTGATGTCAATAACAAACTGAAAGAAAAATATGAAGAGGTTAAATCAGATAACAATAATTCTGATGATTCTAGTTCTAATGAACTAACTGAAGTGAAAGAATGTCAAAAGGAATCTTCTCAAGATTCAACAAAATTCAAAGCAAGAAATCTTCATCAAGATTAAGAAATCAAAGACAAAGAAAAGCTGCAAAAGCAAAGAAAACTGAATCAACTAATCAGTCACAGAACAATACTCAAATTAAACCTGTGAAGTTTGTGTCTGTAGGAACTTTTGATTTGAACACAAACACAAAAATGACACCTACATCTAAAATCAAATCTATCTCTGATCTGAAAACAAGTTCAGATCATAAGACTTCCACTGTGCATAAAAGATTTGAATCAAAAGAGTCAAAGAATGTTGTTCAAGTTAAAAAGAAAAATCCAAAAGATCAAAAGACCAATTTCACACCAGTTAAACAACAAATTAACTTGCCTAACCCAAAAGTTAAACAAGAATCAAATGTTGCTTCAACATCAAGGGTTAATAAAATGTTGTTTAAACATTCTGAAAAGTATTGTGATATCTGTGACATGTACAATCATGACATTTCAAAATGTTACTTTAACAAGTATTGCTACATATGTGATATGACAAATCACACCACAGCTGAGTGTTATTTTAACAAATATTGTGCTTTGTGTGATGAAAGAAATCACAATACCAATGATTGTTACTTCTGGAAGAACTCTTCAAGGAAGGAATTTAATAATCAAGGCTTTGTAAATCCATAATTTATAAGAAATCAAAATATTGGATTTAAATCTTCACAACAACAATCTTCCTTGGTTTTGAGATCTTTCAGAAGAAACAATTCAGATTTTGTCAAATCACAGCAATACCATCAAGAAAAGTTTATTCCTCGATCTGTGAGAATAAACCAAGGAACATTCTCAAATGATTCATACAAGAGTTCAAGATTTCTTGATAATGCTTTGAAATCAAAATCTCAAAGAGATAATCAGTTAGTTTCTCAAAAAGGATTTGAACATGTTAAAATTCAAAAGAAACCAGATGTCAACAAACTTCATTTCAAACAATTTACTATTATTGACAAGTTGGGCAAGCCCAAGACCATCTCGGCTTGGGTTACTAACTCACCTTAAATGTTTGTGACTGCAGGTACGCCCGCGGAGACCAATCAACTCATGGTATGTTGACAGTGGGTGTAGCCGGCATATGACAGGCAATCAAGCCTTGTTGCAAGACTTTAAGTTAAAGGACGGTACTCATGTTGCTTTTGGAAGAGATGCAGGTGGAAAGATAACAGGAGAGGGAACAGTGTCCAATGGGATTATCAGTTTTGATAAAGTCAACTTTTGCTCACAGTTGAACTTTAATCTTCTAAGTGTATCCCAAATTTGTGACAAATCTTATTCTGTTCTTTTTGTGAATCTCACTGTTATGTCTTGAAACCAGGTTTTCAAATTAGCAATGACAGGGTGATAGTTAAAGCTGCTAGAGACAGAGATGTATACAAATTGGATATGTCTCAAGTGGATCCTGCAACTGAAACTACTTGCCTGATTGCTAAAGCTTCAAATGATGAAAGCCAGCTTTGGCATAGACGTCTTGGTCATTCCAACTTCAAAAACATGAACAAGCTTGTAGTAGGAAATCATGTTATTGGACTTCCTTCTAAGAAGTTTTCAACAACTGATTATTGCTCAGCATGTCTGAAGGGAAAACAACATAGAGCGTCTTATAAGTCCAAACTAATAAACTCAAACACCAAACCACTCCAGATGTTACATATGGACCTTTTTGGACCAACTAATGTTGGAGTATTGGTCGAAAATCATATTGTTTAGTCATCATAGATGATTATACAAGATTTTTATGGGTTTTCTTTCTTCAAGCTAAATCTGAAACTGCAGATCTTCTAAAAGAATTTATTAATAAAGTTGAAAATCAACTTGATCAAAAAGTAAAAATAATAAGAAGTGATAAAGGAACTGAATTTAAAAATGCTAACATTGATTTGTTTTGTGCAGAAAAAAGGATAGTTCATCAGTTCAGTGCTCCCAGAACTCCACAACAAAATGGAGTTGCTGAAAGGAAGAACCGAACTTTGATTGAAGCTGCCCGTTCTATGTTAGCAGATGCTAAACTTCCAATCACTTTCTGGGACAAAGCAATATCCACAGCAAGTTTTGTTCAGAACAGAATCTTGCTTGTTAAATATAAAAAGAAAACTCCATATGAGTTGATGTTTGACAGGAAACCAAACATAAATTTTTTAAAATCATTTGGTTGTCCATTTATGATTCTTAACTCAAGTGATCATTTAGGAAAATTTGAAGAAAAAGCTGATAATGGATTTTTCGTTGGATATTCATCTGTTTCAAAAGCTTATCGAGTGTATAACTCTAGGACAAACATGATTAATGAAACATTCAACGTTAAATTTTTGGAAAATTCTTTTCCATCAGTTTCAAATGGTCCTGCATGGTTATTTGATTTGGATTCTTTGTCAAACTCATTTCAGTCTAACTTGTTTAATCAATTTGATGATTTTTCAGGTAAGAAGAACTCGAGAGGTGATCTTGGATCTTTCAGTGATGATTCAGATTCTGATGATTCAGATGATGCTCGTCCAGATAATCCATTTTTTTCATTTGTCAAGGATTCAACAATCCAAATTCATGACAATGTTCCTGATTCTTCAGCTTTAGATCATTCTGTTTCAGCTGCTCAAGAAGCATCACAACCATTTCCTAATGATGGTACAGAAATTGGACATCCTGAGTATGGCACATCTTCTATCTCTGGAGATGCAATTGATCATAGTAACTTTGATTACTTTCTCAATTCACCAACTCAAGTTCCAAATTTCACTCCACATTCTTCTACCTATTGCAACAGCTCTCCAATCTAAACCAAACAAATCTTGATGTTACTGTTCAAGGAAATGAGATTCCGATATCTCGTATCCACCGGAACCATCCAACATCACAGATTATTGGTCCTCTGAATGAAAGAACTACTATAAGTAAATCTGAACATGCAAATATTTGTTTATACTCTTGTTTCCTTTCTCAGACTGTTCCTAAAAATGCCACCGAGGCATTACAGGACAATGGTTGGATTGAAGCTATACTGGAGGAACTTCTACAATTTCGAAAACAAAAAGTGTGGAATTTGGTGGAATTACCTGAAGGAGAAAATGCCATAGGCACCAAATGGTTGTTCAGAAATAAAACTGATGATCATGGCATTGTAATCAGAAACAAAGCAAGACTTGTTGCACAAGGATACACACAGGAATAAGGAATTGATTATGATGAAGTATTTGCTCCAGTTGCAAGACTCGAATCTATTCGTGTTTTCCTGGCTTATGCATCATTCATGAGATTCAAGGTGTATCAAATGCACGTAAAAGGTGCATTTCTGTATGGTCCAATCACTGATGATGTGTATGTCAAGCAACCTCCGGGCTTTGAGGATGCAGAATTTCCACATCGTGTGTATAAGCTTAGCAAAGCTTTATATGGCCTACATCAAGCTCCTAGAATTTGGTATGAGACATTATCTCAACACTTGATCCAACATGGATATACAAGAGGGAAAATCGATCCAACTTTATTCATAAAGAAGGATAATGATGCTCTCTTATGTGTGCAAGTGTATGTAGATGATATCATATTTGGTTCCACCAGTCCACCTTTGTGCAAAGAATTTAAAGAGATCATGAAATCTCGGTTTCAAATGAGTTCTATGGGAGAAATCAATTTCTTTCTTGGATTGCAAGTTCAACAATCTGCAGATGGTATTTTTATTAATCAAGAGAAGTTCGTTGATAAACTCTTGAAGAAATTTAAACTGCATGATTGTCAATCCATAAGAACTCCAGCTGACGTAAACACCAAGATTGAACCTGATCCTAAAGGAAAATCAGTAGACCAAACTTTATACAGATCTATGATTGGTTCTTTGATGTATCTTACTGCATCACGACCAGACATTATGTATGTTGTTTGTGTCTGTTCAAGGTATCAATCAGACCCGAAAGAATCTCACTTAATTGCTGTCAAAAGAATATTCAGGTATCTCAAAGGTAAACCAGCCTTAGGGCTTTGGTATCCTTACGAGGGTAATTTTGAGTTACATGGATACACAGATAGTGATTATGGTGGATGTTGTCAAGATAGAAAATCTACAACGGGTGGTTGTCAGTTTCTTGGACCCAGATTAGTTTCATGGCAATGTAAGAAACAAACAAACGTTTCTGTCTCAACTGCAGAAGCTGAGTACATAGCTGCATCAGCAGGATGTTCTCAAATCCTTTGGTTGCAAAACCAATTGCTAGATTATGGGTTCAATTTTCTTAAAACACCTATTTACATTGATAACACTGCTGCTATGTTCATTACAGCTAATCCAGTTCAACACTCAAAAACAAAACATATCGAAATTCGATATCATTTTCTAAGAGATAATTCTGAAAAATGTTTAATCATTTTGATTCAAATAGCAACTGAAAAACAGTTGGCAGACCTATTTACTAAAGCTTTTCTACCAGGAAGGTTTGAGTATTTAGTGGAGTCAATTGGCCTTATTAACCATGTGTAAACCTGGGTAAAATTTGACTCTTTTCATGATCAAATACTTTCCTAACTCTGAAAATTTTCATAAGGATAACTTTTCATCGTTATTTGCCTAATTGTTTGTGTGTGTGTGCTTTCTCTTATAGAAAAACAAATACAAAAGTAGAAAACCCCAAAATCAAATAGAAAAATACAAATCAAAAATCCAAAAATAGAGTGCTTTTCATTTTTCATTCATTGTTTTAGGAATGAATCTATGATTGCCTTATGTGAGAAATGATAGTACATTAGTAAGATCAGTTGCATACTTCACTCGCTAATAAAGTCTGACATGATCAGGATTTGTTGTGTAGACACTATCATGCTAGTATACTGAACAAGTAAATTCTTGTGATTATCCCATATCCATATGCTTGTTTGTGTATTCATCTAAGTACTTCTGAGTGTATTAGCTTATCAGATTGACTGCTTGCTAAGCTACACCTACTCACACCTGATGGTAATGTGACTAATCATGAGATCTGTTACAAGCATCATTCACTTCTCTATTATGAGTCATCATAGACCTGAAGTGCTGAGATATCCTCTGTTGTAAGTCATTACAGACCTGGATATTCTCTTTTGATGCAAAAAGATGCCAATGTGCACAACCCATTCAAATGAATGGTTAGAATTGATCAAATGGTTATCCATGATCATTCTCTATTATATTAAGTAACATGAACTCTGATTATGCATATTTGTTAGGTAATAAGTTGAGAATGAGTGCTTTCTTGCATGTCTTGATGATGGTTGAACCTCTAAGTCTTGGTATGAGTCACATCTTGTCATATATATTTCTACCTTACTCAATCCAAGAATTGAAAAAGTAAGTGAGCTGATAATTTGTGTCAAAAACACTCATTTGCTGTCCTTAGATCTTGTGTCTCCTTTGCTGTGATATCACTGACCTGGAACACACTTGATCAGGATTTAATCATTGTCTATGACCATCCACATATTTTTTATTTTAATGTTCTGATCTTATCTAATATGATCTCACTGCATTCAAAGATTCTAGTGTAAATATTAGATTTTTATTCTGCTTTAATTTTGATTTCATGCATGTTTTCTTGTGTGCAGGCAATATAACAATGTTAAGTATGATATTCTTATGATCTCTTAGTAAACTTCAAAGTTTTATAAAACTTAAAAGTTTAGGGGGAGTAATAAACCAATAAGAATAGTCTTAGAAAATCAAAATGAAAATGCTCATGTTGAATTGAACTGATGACGCTTTAATTTCAGAGTATGTGTGTTTTATCAATGATAAAAATGATCTCATAATTTTTAGCAAGGAAAAGCTTCTTTGAAAAGTTGAAATCAAGACAGATTCTGACATATTTGGTTGTTCATTCTGAAACTAAGATGAAGGGTCGAAATTGTAAAAAGTTCAAATTTGAGGGTAAAAAATGTAAATTTGAATGTTTGAGGGTCAAAAGTGTAAAATTGAGGGAAAAGTAAAAATATGCAATATTGTTTGAATATTAGTATGAAATATTACTAATGTGTTTGAACAGTATGCAGGTGGAAGATTTGAAAAATCCAAGTGCAAAAATGCATGAACAGTTGTTTGTGTTCAAACAGTTGTCGTATGACCAACAGTTGTTGTATGCCTGATCAGTTGATGTGTGGACATTTCAGATTCATTTTGCTACTAATAGTGCTTATGCTACTGAAACAGTGCTTATGCTACTGAAACAGTGCTTATGCTACTAACAGTTCTCATAAGTCTGAAACAGTTCTCATACGGCTAACCTCATGTGTCTAACAGTGCTAATACGACTGGACTCACAAGGCTGTATAGTGCTCATATGTCTAAATACTTGATAAAATTTATGACCTAATGAGTCTGAACAGTCCTGAAACGACTAACAGTACTCATACGTCTAAAATTTTTTTTAAGTATAAATAGAACACTTGTGATATTCAACTCATTCTCATTTCAAAAACCCTCACAAAACCCTCTGAACTATCGAACTCTCGAACTTTCTT
Source organism: Flaveria linearis (assembly GCA_024085815.1). Lineage (NCBI taxonomy): Eukaryota > Viridiplantae > Streptophyta > Magnoliopsida > Asterales > Asteraceae > Flaveria > Flaveria linearis. The sequence goes on along the minus strand of CM044003.1, from coordinate 43,451,656 downwards.
CAACCAAAACCCTTATTCTTCGATTGAATCCATTTTGAACAAAAATTCCAGATTGTTGATAGTATTCTTGTGATTGTGAATGTAAGTGAATGATTCGCATTTAACTGATTTCATTTTTAAATGAAACTTTTTGATGGTCGTTCGATCACTGTACGGTCGTATGAACCCTAACACTTGTAAAATCATAGATTACTTCAAATCGAGAAAAAATGTGAAAAATTGATGATTGATTCTTGTTCATTTGATGATTTCGATCATGATATTAGGTTAAGCTTGTGATAATTTGATATTTGATTGAAGTTTTGATTCATGGTCATCGATGAACATTCTCGGTGATGATGAACTTGATGAAGAAGATGAACAGTTTCATAATTTTCAAAATAAAATAAAACAAAATTCAAATTAAAATTAAAATTGATAAAAATCATCATATCAGGAACTTCAGAGTTTTTAATAAAGTGATATAAGATAACATAAACAGAAGTGTTAAACTGTTAATCAAAATCAATCTTGAAAATTCATCTTTTATCAAAATTAAGTGTTTACACTTAAAATTAAAATTCAAGTTATTTTTAAAATTCAAATTCAATTTAACACATCAGTTTATAATATCTTAAATCATCATAATTTTAAACTCACAATTAATCATTTGCTTCAAAATACACAGTGCCTAACATCATTATGTTTAAATTTTGCAGATGGCTGAATTGAAGTTTGTTCCTAAGCACAACATTGCTGTATTTTTGAATGATGAAGCTCAAGATGCTTTTTCTTATGAAGAAATGATCAGATTTCTTCTAAGAACAAAATATCTTTATGCAATGTGTTACCAAACTGTAATCTATGACAGACTTATTAGACAGTTTTGGAACACTGCACGGGTTGAAGAAGAGGATGGAAGAAAAGTTGTAAGAGGCTTTGTGACCAGAGATAGAATGATAGAAGTGTCTGAAGATTCTATCAGAAATGCTCTAAGATTGGGTGAAAATGATCAAGAAGATCGATGTGAATTTTCTTTTGATGAATGCAGAGAAATTTTTATGGCTATGGGTCATCCTGATCAGTTTCCTAAGAAACAATTCTTTAGAGCAAGGGTCTATAATCACTGGAAGCTTCTTTGTTACATCTTCCAACACTGTTTGTCCAAAAGGAGTGCTTGAATTGTACACAAAAGACTGCGGAATTCCAATTGAACTATACGCTAATGTTGATATAGCATGTTTGTCAAAGAACACGTTGGAAAGAATGAGGCAGTTAGATATAAAAACCAATGAATCAAAACCAGAGCAAGCTGTTCTAGCAAATAAATTCAAGTCAGCGATTGAGAATGCATTGAAGGAAATTGAAATGTACAAGCAGAAGCCAATGTTTAAAGTAAAAGAAGTGCCTGAGGATTTTTTTGCAGATTGAAGAATGAAGAGAGAAGAGTGAAGATAAAAGAAGAAGTCAAAGGATGCAGAGAAGCTAAGGTGAAGACAAAGACAAGATTGAAGATAAAAGAAGAAAAGTTAGGATGGAGCTGAACTGAAGACTGAAGATAATGTAAATCTTAAAGGGAGTATTGTTAGGTCCCTTAAAAGATTAACATTTAGTCTTTATTGTTTAGTGTCTATTTTGTATTTTATACTAGTGTAGGGACTAGTTGTGTAAATTTAGTTCCTTAGTTCTAGTATAAATAGCATAGACATAGTGTAGTTTAAGGAGTTTTTGCATATGTTTTATGAGAACTGCTTTCTATCACTTGTAATCGTCTTTTGCTATCAATGAAATAAGAATTTTATTGATTTTGCTTGAGTTGATTACAATTGCTTGTATTTTGCTTTGAATTGTTCATAAAATTGTTACAGATTGCTCTAATTGATCCTATCAACATGAAACATGTAATAACTTGAAGGGTGAACACCGTTATCCAGATATCGACGATATTGTTCCAGCCAGTCAAGCTTAGGCATGGATCTTGAACTCAAAAGAGGTCTTTGTCACCTTAGTGTAACCCTAGTTCTAAGCCTGGAACATTTAAATTTTAAATCGATTTCTTATCTCGCGCTTTTATGTTTCAATTTGACGTTTGATCTAGCTTTATGGAACCATTTTATCGACAATCATTCTAAGTTATCATCAAAACCTAATTGCACGATGATGACACTCCTAAAACGATCTTTCGTACAAGATAAAGTCATTATAGATCTATGTCATGTTTTTCTAGTAAAACCAATGTATGGTTATAGTCATGGGTATGATGAATCTCGTGTGAAAGCCGTACTTGGAAAGCTACTTGTGATTGTATTTATCGTTGATATTCTGAATTATTTAAATTCTGATCCGATCATGAATGACATGTTTGTTTCAATCATTACCCAAAATTAAGAATTCAATTCCCATTATTTTGGATAATCGTTGAACTTCTAATCTTGAAAATCTCTAAATCTATATCTTGATTACGACTCACAAGACTTGTTGTTACATTCATTCTGATGTGGACAAAACGGATCATGAATTTCCGTAATTGGTATTCTTGGTTTGGCATAAGGGAAAAGTGGACATAGCTTGGTGTATGTTAGGACCGAGTACGAACAGGTACTAACCGAATCTAAGTGAAACCAGATCAAGTAGTGCTCAATCCTATTTGATTAGGAATTGATTAGGAATGATCAGAAACGCTCTATGAAGTTGGAAGGGATGACTTGGACGTTCTGGGACGGCTAGGGTTGTGAATTCTCGAAGTGCTTTATTTTTCCACGAATTAAGTGGTATTTATAGGTTTGCAGTCTTCATTCGTGCTACTGAACCATCAGCATGGTTCAGTCATGCGACTGAAGCATGCGGTTGATCCATCCGCATGACTGAAGGTCCAGTCGTGCGACTTAATCAATCTCATGTTACAATCGTGCGACTGATCCAGTCTCCTGGTTCAGTCGTGCGACTGGTCCATTAGCATGAAGTGTTCATGCGTATGGTCCATTAGCATGGTCCATTCGCATAAAAACTTCATACAATTCACAAACCTATATAGTTAGTTCAATATGCATTATCACACAATAAACAATGAAACATTAAACACTATAAACATCAACCACATATTTCTATTTCATTTATACTCATTCAATAATACATATTCAATCATTCAAGAGTCTTTCATTACAAATATCAAACGATTACATCAATGAAACAAAATGAAAGTCATTAAACATTTAAGTACATTTGAACTAGAACGAGGGACATGTGTACCAACAAACTCCCCCTTGGACCTAGTTCTACCTATTCTTTGACTTCCTTTGCAAACTCTTCATATCTCTTGATTCTTTCTTCCTTTGAAACCCCAGCATGAATATCAAATGCAAAGCATAAACGTATAACTTGTGGAAACTAAAGTGCTTGCACGATATCCTGAGTATAGAAAAATAGGTGCCACTTGTACAAAGTATCTACATCATTTGCGGACAAGTTCATGAGCCACATTGGGCGAACAACCTTATTGCCTCCAAATTCCCCTTTCTATCCAAAACAATGACGGCTTCTCCAGTACGCCAATCATAGAACCACCATTTAAAATAGGGTGTAAAGTCTTGTGGCTTCTCCATCATAGGTATACGAGACATCATGCGCGGAGGTTGCCATTTCAAGACAACTGTCGGCCTTCCGGTAATGGGATTGGCCTCAGACCTTTTGATATACCTTGTCGGTTATTGAGGTCTGAAGTTAAACCACTTGGTGTAGTACTTTTTTTTAACGTAGCCTCAAACCAGCCTGACATCTTCTTCGGGTCGGCATATAGCAGCTTTAGGCGTGCCAGCTGGTTTAGCTCAAAACCGGGAATAGTCTTTAGATCATGTGGAAATGTAAAAGTACTCTATTCACCTCTCCCTCTTCACTACGTAAACACTCAGATCCTCAAAATATGCCCACGCTATGATCTTGCCTGACACCTTGAGATGCTTCTTCACTTTGTAAAGCTTGGTGTAGGAACTTGGCTTTGGTGCGGCGCGCTGGGCTCGGATCTCTGCAAAACAAGCCGCCCATTCAGCCTTTCTGATGTCTACATCGGCATCTGAGGCTTGGGCTTGGCTTGTTGATGTCTTTGCTTCCTTTTCCATCTGATTCAGATTCTCACATGTATCACTGCTGAGAGTACTTCCCAAGTTGGGAACCACATTTCCCTCTCGGTTAGAGTACTCTGGATAATGCTAGGCTGTGACATCCTGAAGCTGTATCTCGTCCACATCGTTGAGCTCATCGTCACTAGCCACATCAACAGTTGGAGCGTCCTTGATAATCTTATCCAGGTTCAGCCGGAACATCTCAGCAAGTTGCTCGTCAGTAAGGTTGAAACCCTAATTGCCATACTTTACTATTTATAGTAAATGAAAATTTACTAATGACAATTAGGACCCTAAACTATGACAATTAGAAATTACAAATAAAACCCAAAATGTCTAAAAACAAGATTAAATATATTTTATCGACACAAAATATATTTATTAACAATAAACATCCTAGACAAATATATCTTCAACGTCTTGTCTCTAATCTTCGTCCCGAACGCATCGTGTTGACTTTCTCCGTTGACTTTGACCGTTGACGTTGACTTTGTTGATTTTGACTGTATTGATAATATTAGACTATCTTTCAGACCCAACAATATTCCCCCTTAGTCTACTATTATCAACGTCTTTCATCGTGATCAGTACCGATAAGTCAACTAAACTTGATCTTCAATTTGGTAAGCTTCAGTCTTAATATTGAGGTCTAACAATATTCCCCCTAGACTGATGCTTCCCAAATTTTGTTGCTGAAGATCTTTATCTCACAAGTTCCCTCTTTTTGCATGCTCCCCTTTGTTGTGTGCATCCTCTTGATTATAATGGAAACACTTTCTTGAATCTCTGAGTGGTTCAGAAGATGTAGGAGGAAGGTTCCTAGCTCGGTATCTTCTGTAAATTTGAGGAACAGGATCCCTGGTCTGGTTCATTGCTCATGTGATGATCGGCCATCACTTGTAGCAAAATCTGCAAGACAATCACAAACACATTCTCGACATTTCTAATTAGATCATTTCAACAAAACAAATAAACCCGTGTTTATCTGTTTATGAAAACAAGCGAACCCGTGTTCGTTTATGTGTGCAATTTCCCGTGAAATGCATGAAAATGATAAAATTGTAACAGCATAATATGGAAGACCTAAAAGAATTTTGAAATGAAAATTTATTATATTTTATTATTATATATATATATATTTTTTTTTTTAATTAATTTTTTTTAATTTTATATATCTATTAATTTTTATAACCGAGATCTGAATCGATCATGAGATCACATCCTCAAAATATACTTTAGCATAAAGATGAAATTAATCATCGACAAGCAATGAGATCATACTGATAACTGAATCCAATCACAGTCTTTGAATGATTTGAAATTCTCAAACAGATCAATAACGATTGCTGATATGTTTGTCCACTTAAACCCATGCCCTATCTTTTTCAACAAGCAGCAGATGATTCGTTAAGGTTTGATTAAGCACTTTAGAATGCTAGGACCCACAATCATTTGGCAAAAACCATCACCCAACCTCAGGCTTTCTTGAATTTTATTAAAATTTTTATGGAAGAAGGCTTGTGCATTAGTGTGCAAGTGATTATGAACAGAATATTATATTCTGTGATGAATTCATCTTTAGATGATTTGACACTACTTAGATTAAAATGATGAGAGCTCCAGGTCCATACTCATGTATAACAAAGGAGATGACCATTTAATCATGTGCCGATGAGAGCTCCAGGTCAGTACTATCGTACAGCAAAGGAGAGCATCACTCCAGGTCAGTACTTCCGTACAGCAGAGGAGATTAGCACAAACACAAGACACATAAATACACCAAACATTGCAAAAAGATAGAGATATAGCTTATCATCATGGTGGGTGAAAGATCAATTCTCAATCCAATTTTTGTCGGGAATCAGTTTTCGTGCAGGACAAAATGATTGCGTAAATCCAGACATCCATAAGCATATATTTAATTTAAATCATCATGCTGCTGTCTACTTTATTCTTCAGGCTGAGCCTACCAAGCATATCATTAAAAAATCTGTTTGTTTTTCTATTATTTGCAATTAAAATAAGATGTAAATCAGATAACAGCATCAGTTACTATCATTTCTCATTTTAAAAACGCAAGTCATGCAAAAACAAACATTTCAAGAAGATATACAATCATTTCTCAATCATCTCGAATCAAGTTCCCAGTTCTCTTTTCATTTTTATTTACTTATACTCTTCCCCTAAATTTTTATTTTTGACAAACCTATTATAATTTTTTTTACTTTTGTTAATATTTTTTAAGTTTTTTTATATTTTTAAACTGTACAAAAATATAAATTTACAAAAAAAGATCTTCCAAACTACACTGATTATCAAGAGAAAAATGAATTATCAAGAAATATGCAATGACTATTTGTTCCTCCTCAAATTTGAATTAGGAACAATCCCTGTCAGTAAACCGGATTACTAACAGTCCTCCTGAATTGTTCCTGCACTCATAAACAGATTAGTTAGAAAGAGGAACCCAGGCCATCGTAGTCCTGGAAGTTCCTTTTTCATCAAGATAAGTAACAAGCTTCTGCACACAACCGTTTAAACAATCGGGGATTTCTGTATCCTTCTTTTTAATTTGCCAAATTTGTTTCGGTTTAATTAACTTGGATTTTAATGAATTAAATTTGGAAGTCATTTTCTGTTTAAGACTAGAAGGAAAAGAATTTGGTTTTGAACCTTTGGTCATTTTCATCTTTGAATCATGTGAAATCGGCTTCACATGAAAAGGTTTGGATGGTGGGTTTTTCATCCAACCATTCAAAGATGTGTGCTTTTTACCTCTTGATCCAGAGAAGCAACCCGTGTTGCCCTTACCGTCTGGAACTTTCCTCTGAACCTGAGGGCACTTCTTTAGCACGTGACCTTCTTTTCCAAATCTAAAACAAGCCTTGAAAGGCTTTTGGTTCTTTGTAGTCCCATGGTCATCAGGAGAGGGTGGATCCTCCTTTGAGGTTGTTGCAGCTTGTTGACAACCTTGAATCTTCTTCTTTTGGATATCAGGAGAGTGAACCTTTTGAGGCTTTTTCAATGTGGATTTCAAACTGGGTTGTGATTTGAAGTGTGATACTTGAGGAGATGAAATCTGAGCATTCTCCCGAGAACCCTTTTGTATGACTAGGGACTTGGCACACTTTGAGGTGGATTTGTGACAAGCTTGATGGATAGTAGATGAAGATTGTAAGTGCTTCTGCTGAGTTTTGGATGAATGGATGGTTTGTTTTGCGGTTGGATATAAAATCCGTATTGGTCTTGATTCAGGTTTTAGAAGCTTTTGAGATTTGAAAGCTTCAGATAACATATTGATCTCTGAATCTCCAGGACTTTCCTTTGTCTTTGATTCATCATCTAAACTTTTCCAGTCTTCAATAGGCACCTCTACTTCCAGTGGATCTTTATTAATAGGATTTGAATGTGTTGCTGTTGTTGTAGCTTGATGACTAGGTGATTCCTGAACAATCTCTTCTTTCACACTCCTGACAGGCTCATAAGTAGGAATTTCACCTGCTTTAAACTTATCAAAGAAGTTAGAAGAAACAACTGTTACAGGTTTGCAAACAACAGGAACTGACCAATCATTAGCTTGACTGTCAGCATCCGGTTTACAGTATCCCATACCAATAGGAGAATCATAATCATCTCGCACCTCTTTAAGTTTAACCCCTTCTAATCCTGCATGCAAACTATTAGTATCCTTCTGAATAATCTCTTGAATCAACTCATTTGTAGGATGAGGAGTGGGTGTAGGAGAATAACAGAAAGTACTAGGTGGAGGATAAACATATGCTTTATCTTCATGACCCAAACCGGTCTTGATTTTAGCCCCCCTTTGTCTTTTGCATAATTCCTCCTGTTTCATACCCGAAAGAGTCCATTTTTCCAACTTATTTTTAAGTTTTCTTGTTTCAAACTTAGCAAATGTAACTTGTTCAGTCAAGTAATTGACTTCACAGTTCTTTTCCAAAAGAGTTCTCTTCAAATGTTCGTTTTCTTTCAAAGCTTCTCTCAATTTCATGAAATATTTTGATTCATTCATTTTAAGCACTTTGTTATTTCGTTTCAATTCATTTTCATTTTCTATTAACAACCTATTAGCCTTGTATATTCCAACTAGACGGATTTTGCATGCAGAGGAACACATGTCTTCAATAATATCATAAGGAAGACCCATTACCAGTTTTTCTGCCGTGAGAGCACGATCACATTCGCAATAAGGAGTGTTCCTTTTGTACTCCTCCACAGCTGCTTTCTTGGCTTCCTCAATCACTACTTCCATCTTCATTTTTGTCTTCTCAGCTTCATAACCCTCAGCTCTTATACCCTCAGCAGCATACATAGCTTCGTCAGTGACAACCTGTTTCTTAACAACATCCCTAGGCACCTGCCTAACTGTTTCCTTCTGAACCACAACTTCACATACTAACCCTTCTTGAACAATAGTTTTTCCAACCAGCTCCTCACCAATCTCACAATCCTTGACCTGTTGAACTTCACACGGGCTTGACCAAACATTATCAGCGGCAGCTTCTCCATGAGCTTCACACCAGAATTCTTTGAATGGATCAAAGTTTTTAATGAAGTCATCATCACTTTCAACCACTTCAGCAACCAAAGCATGATGGATTTCTTCTTCTGATTCCTTGATTTCAGCACTTCCATCAAAGTTTATGAGTAGTGTTGTTTCATTCTTTGTATCTGCAAAACAGTCAAACCGACTTTGTGCCATTGTGAGATTATCTGATTTAAAGTCTTCTGAAGATGACATTTTTGAACAATTGAACGACCCAAAAATATTTTTCCCAAAAATTGTAAAATAATTCTCCCCCAGGAAAAATAATTTTTTTAAATGTCACGCTAAAAAACCTTAGCAACTGGGGTCAAGCTGCCATGTCAGCTTGTTTTTGTTTTTATAAATGTTTTAAAATTGTTGAATATTTCTTTATCGGGTTAAACGTATTACAACCCGTTCAACAATTGTTTAATCAATAAATCTGTTGGATCATGATAAGGCTGGTGCAACCAAAACCACTTCACATAGTCATTTTCGGTACTACATTCAAAGGCTTCCGAAGCTGAGCATGAGATCTTCCGAGAGTCTAAAGAACAACAGCTGAAGCCAACAGCTGAAGACAAAGTCTGAGCTTCCAAAGACAAAGTCTGATGAAAGAGCTGAAGACAAAGTCTGAAAGCTTCCGAAGACAAAGTCTGATGAAAGAGCTGAAGACAAAGTCTGCTTTCGAAGACAAAGAAGACACCAAGCCTCGGAAGAAGCAATCTTCCGAAGTATAAGTGCCTTCGGAAGAAGTTATACTTCCGAAGCACTTTATCCTTCAGAAGACATTGCTATGTCCAGCAGATAAAAGTATGGTCCCTGACAGTCCGCTGCAGACCTCTGATACAGCATGGCATCTTCCTAAAGAGCCATGTTGTTGACCATACTTTCTTCTACTGTTCACATTTTTATGATAGTAGGCAAAATGTCTAAAAGACCTCACCTAGAGTCTTGTAGTATAGATTTAAGGTTAGAGGTGTCCAGTTGGTATCAAAGTATATCCGGCTGTAGGTAGTATTATATATATCTTCTCCTTGTAACTCTTAAAAAAGAGATTTTGAGTCCAAGAGTCTTGTAATCCTTTGAGTTGAGAGGCAATATATAAAAGTACCTTGAAAATTTACTTGCTGTGTTTATTTTCTTACTGCTTGCTACTTGGTATATTGTGATCAACTCTTTACAGACTACTTGCTGAGGGTTATTCGCAGTGAGTTGAGAGAAAAACCACCCATAATCGTTCCTGCAATTGGTATCAGAGCTCCAGGCTCTTACCATCCAAATCAACATGTTTTTCACTCCTCACTTCAAACCACTCACTCAAATGGCCGCTCTCTCCAAGGCTAATATAGAAACCGGTACCATGACCAAATCCCCAATGATCAACCCTGAAGACTTTGACACATAGTGTATCAGAATGGAAGGCTTCATCAAGTGTCAAGATTCAAGGATGTGGGACTCCATTGTCAATGGTCCTTTCATACCAAGCACTACTTCTGCTACTGGTAATCGCATCATTCCAAAAGATGTTGATGATTACTCAGAGGAAGACAGGTAAAGAATAGAACTAGATCAAAGGGCTATGACTTCTCTCCAAACTGCTCTGCCCAACTCCGTCTATAGACGCTTCAAGAAGTGCAAGACTGCTAAAGATTTATGGGAAGCATTGAAGCTGATGTACGAAGGATCCAAGGAAACCCAAGAGAACAAGAAGGATCTCTTGAAGCAGCAGTTTGAGAACTTTACTTTCAAGGCCAGTGAGACCTTGACTTAACAATACTTCAGGTATGTTGAGATAGTAGATACTCTGGTGGATATTGGAGTAGCTCTAGAGAATAGAGACGTAGTTAGGAAGTTCATGTCTTCCCTTCCTAAACTATGGACTCACTACTGTGTTGTCATCAAGAGAACTTCAAACCTTTAGACTCTTACTCTCATAGAGTTGTATGGTATCCTGAGTGCATTCCAGATGGAGATGAACATGCAGAACTCCTCTGATCACTCCAATAACCAGCTGAGTTCAGCCCTTCATGTGGTTGAAAGGGAAATCATAGACCCACAACATCAGTTGCTATGTTACCCTGACAACTCACATAGTGGACCCTACATTACTCTACCTGAGACTCCAAAGTCTCAAAAGGTTCAACATAACTCCTTTCAGGATAGTTATGCCTTTGTCTCTGGAAGTGGACACTCTGGTGATTTTCAATACTGCTTTGATGATCTTGAGTGCTTCAGTCCAGATGATGTGGAGTATGTGGACATCGTTCAGCAGATGGCTCTTTTAACTTACCGAGCGAAGAAGTTCTTCAAGAGAACTGGAAGGCAATTCCCTCAAAACCCAGTCAACAACAAGTTTGGGTTTGATAAGAGCAAAGCAAAGTGTTACAACTGCAACCAACTTGGTCACTCTGCTAGGGAATGCAAGGCTCCCAAGAACAACTCGGGAACCCCACTGGCCTCCACACATCCCACTGCTTCAAAACATGAAGAGAAGTCAACTGAAACAGCTGCTGTTGCTCAAGAAGTTGACTGGAGCTTCATGGTACAGGATGTGACTCCCGCTCAAGCACTCATGGCCGGAACAGATGATGATCAGGTATATGAACATCTTTGTACTGCTGCCTGTATTACTAAAGTTAAACTTTATAAGGATTACATTTCGGAAATCAGATCTGAGGTTGAGTCTATAAATGTGCTAAAATCTGATTTTAAGAGAGCTGAATCTGACTATCAAAAGAAAATTGAGTAGTTAGAGAAAACTGTGTCTCTTTTAAAACATGAAAACACTAATTATAAGCCTCAAATTAAAGATCTAATATCCAAACTATCTGAGGTTCAAGCCCAGTTGGTCACAGCTGAGGCTCAGGCCAGGAAGCAAGCTGTTGCTGAGCAAAGCTTCCAAAATATTCTTGTATCAACCTCTCATTCCAAAATGTTTTATCAAACAAAGAAGGGTTGGGAACTAATGAAATAGCTCCACCACACTCTTATGAGTCTATTAGACTACCTAGATGTGGTACTGAAGAGCAAGAGGTTCTAACTGCTGACCCTTCTCCATTGGAACAAAAGGATGAGGCAAGAATAGTGGCCACCACAGGGGAGAAACAGGAGGATACACCCATCTCCACCTATGAAGACCAAATCCTAACCACCAAGGCAAGAAGAAGCAGAGCTAAAGCTGCTAGAAGGACTGCCAAGAAGGTTGCAGAGTCCAAGCTTAAGATTGACCCTAAGCAAAGGGGTGTCTTCATTTCTGCCGGATTTCAAGTGGTAGGTACTCCTGATTCAGGAAAGGAGTGTAGTACCAGCACTCCTATCCTACCAAAGGATCAGAAGTTGAAAGGGAAAGTTGCTGATGAAGAGAAGAAACCCAAGAAACAGCAACCTGCAAGTTCTCAGAAGACTAACATTGCCTGCATAATGTGTGGTCTGCACAACCACATGGCTAAATATTGTTACTACAATCCAGCAAGCACACATTATGCAAATAATGTTAGAAAAGAAGGAGTTAGAGAAGGTTTCTCAGTTGGACCACTTCAAAAAGGGCCAAATGATGAAAAAGGGAAAGTTGGTCTCGGAAGCCAAGTTGCTTTCGGAAGGAAGTACTCCTTCCGAAGGGAAAATGGCTTCGGAAGCCAAACCTTCTAAGGTTCGGAAGAACAAGAAGGCTCCCTTGAAACCATTTCAGAAGAAGACTACTTCGGAAGAAAAGGTGGTGAAGGCTTCTTCCGAAAAGAAAGAAGCTTCGGAAGAAGACCATGATGCAAAAGCTTCAACAAGCTCATCCTCAAAGATCGACCAAGGGATGGATTGGAAGATCAAGGAAGATGCTGCAGCCCGAACCTCTTCTTCAACAACCTCTATTGAACCCCAATACATATCTTTTGGTTCAATAATGTCACTATCTTTGGAAGAGCCCAAGACCAGCAAGGCTTGGGCTTCCAAACAAAACTAACCATCTCATCTTATGTGCAGGGACGTCCATTTGACAAGAACAACAATGTCTGGATTGTAGATAGTGGATGCTCCAGGCACATGACAGGGAACAGATCTCTCCTTCAACAATTCCAGAACTTTGATGGAGGGCCTGTCCAATTTGGAGGTGAGGCCGGAGGATATATTTCTGGAAGAGGAAGTATATCCAATGGAAGAATAAACATTGACAAAGTTCACTTTGTCAAACAACTTGAGCATAATCTGTTAAGTGTTTCTCAATTCTATGACCAGAAGCATCAGATGCTTTTCACAGAACATGAGTGCATTATCCTCAAACCAGGATGACAATTCCTCCGGAATTGGTGCTTCTTAGATCTCCTAGGAAAGGGGATATGTACAAGCTAGATATGAACAATGCTTCTCTTATGGGTGAAGTATCATGCTTTCTTTCCAAAGCTGATAGTGATGAGTCAACACTATGGCATAAACACATGTGTCATCTGAATTTTAAAACAATGAATAAATTGGCAAAAATAACTTAGTACATGGTTTGCCTAAAAGGAATTTTTCTGCAAAGATAACCGTGTTGCATGCCTGACAGGGAAACAACACAGATCATCTCATAAATCCAAATGTGTTAACTCTATCACTACTCCATTACACTTATTGCACATGGATGTCTTTGGTCCCACAAGTATAATGAGCATTGGAAGGAAATCATACTGCCTTGTGATAGTTGATGATTTTACAAGATTTACATGGGTATTCTTTTTAAGAAGTAAAGATGAAACTGCTGAAACTTTAAAATCTTTTATTCTTAAAATAGAAAATCAAATTGATCACAAGGTTAAGATCATTAGAAGTGATCAAGGGACTGAGTTTAAGAACTTTGTTCTTGACTCATTCTGTGACTCAAAAGGGATTGCCAGACAATATAGTGCTCCCATAACTCCTCAACAAAACGGTGTTGCTGAGAGGACGAACAGGACACTTATTGAGGCTGCTCGAACCATGTTAGCTGATTCAAAGCTGCCTCTAACATTCTGGGCAGAGGCAGTCAGCACTGCATGCTATGTGCAGAACAGGGTTCTTGTAGTTAAGCCCCATGGAAAAACCCCTTATGAGTTATGGAATAAGAGGCCACCGTTCATTGGCTTTCTAAGGTCCTTTGGCTGCAGGTGTACCATACTTAACACAAAAGACAACTTAGCAAAGTTTGCTGAGAAGTCGGATGATGCTATCTTTGTTGGATACTCTTCTAGCTCCAAAGCTTATAGAGTATACAACATCAAGAATCAACAATTTGAGGAGTCATCCAATATAGTTGTTAATGAGCACACTCCTTGTGTTAGGGGGAATGGACCTGAGTATATCTTTGATTTAGAGTTGTTTCCAAACTATTCTAAACAATCTTGTGAGAATGTTTCAGCTGGAACAGGTGCTAAAGGTGATGCTGATGCTGATGCAGATCAACTATTTGAGCTTCCCAGACCTCTTCCAAATTCTCCAAGAGCTGAAAGGCAACAAGCTTCAACCATTCACAGGTCTGATAGTGTAACTATCTCCAGGAATAGTGAAGCTTCAACAAGTGAATCACTTGATTAACCACAAAGCTCTTCAGGTTATCCACTATAACACCAGGTTGAGGGAAGTAGTATTCTGAAGGAACAGGCAACTGTTAATACTATTTCACAACCAACCATTGATGATGTTTCTCAATCACTCAATCAGTCCTCATTGAATGACTTTGAAACAGCAGTTGGGCAGAGTAATCTAGTTCCTGATCAGAATATGTCCAATCTGGACTTATCTCTGCAACTGGAAGTGATTCCTCGCCTTAGGATTCACAACACTCATCCAACTGAGAACATTATAGGGAATGTCTCTGAGGGTGTGAGAACAAGAGGACAAACTCATCATGGGAATGTCTGCTTGTACTCATGCTTCTTGTCTCAAATAGAGCCAAAGAAGGTAGAAGATGCCTTAAAGGATAGTAGTTGGGTTGAATCGATGCAGGAGGAGCTGCTTCAATTCAGAAGACAAAAGGTCTGGAATCTATGCCCACTACCATCTGGTCAAGTACCCATAGGCACTAAATGGGTATTCAGGAACAAGAAAGATGATAGAGGCTTGATTATCAAGAACAAGGCAAGACTAGTAGTTCAGGGATACACCCAGGAGGAAGGAATTGATTATACTGATGTCTTTGCACCTGTTGCAAGACTTGAGGCAGTTAGGATCTTCCTTGCTTATGCTGCATCCAAAAACTTCACGGTCTACCAACTTGATGTCAAGTGTGCTTTTCTATATGGGGATATAGATAGGGAAATCTATGTATGTCAACCTCCAGGAATTGAAGACCCACAGCACCCCAACTATGTGTGCAAACTTGATAAAGCTCTATATGGGCTACACCAAGCACCTAGGTTGTGGTATGAGACCTTGTCTCAGTTTCTCCTGAAGAATGGATACACTAGAGGTACCATTGACAAGACTCTTTTCATCAGAAAGAGTGGAGAATACATTTTGCTTGTACAAGTCTATGTTGATGACATCATATTTTGTTCATCAAACGACCAAATGTGCAAGGACTTTGAAAGCATTATGAAGTAGAAGTTTGAGATGAGTTCCATGGGAAAAATGGACTTTTTCCTTGGAATTCAGGTGAAACAGATGAAGGAAGGGTTCTTCATAAGTCAATCTAAGTATGTCTCAGACATCTTAGATAGATTTGAAATGAAGGATTGTAAACCAGCCAAGACACCCATACCCAGAAACCATAATCTTTGCCCTGACCTTGAGGGGGAGGATACTGATCAACATCAGTATAGAGCAATCATTGGTTCTCTGATGTATCTCACTGCTAGTAGACCAGATATCATGTTTGCCACATGCATTTGTGCAAGATATCAGGCCGCTCCAAAGGTGTCTCACCTAGCTGCTGCAAAGAGAATCCTCAGATACCTCAAAGGAGCACCTAAACTAGGTCTCTGGTATCAAAGAAAGAATGATTTCAATCTCCATGGATATTCTGACAGTGACTATGGTGGCTGCAACATTGACAAGAAATCAACATCAGGAGGATGTCAATTTCTTGGTGGAAGGATTATCTTATGGCAATGCAAGAAACAATCCTGTGTCTCTACATCAACTGCTGAAGCTGAATACATTGCTGCTGCTAGCTGCTGTGCTCAACTGCTCTGGATTCAAAATCAGATGTTAGACTATGGATTCAACTTTACGACTACTCCTATCCATATTGACAACAATAGTGCTATCTCCATTACTGAGAATCCGGTGAAGCACTCCAAGACAAAGCACATCGATATCAGGTATCATTTCATTAGAGATATTCATGAGAAACATCTGATCAAGTTAATCAAAGTTGACTCAAATGAACAATATGTTGATTTGTTCACAAAGGCATTTGAAGAACAAAGATTTAAGTATCTCATATCAGCTATTGGGATGATAAATATTGATTAACTACCTCTTTTGAAAAAGCTTTTTAAATATGTAATGTCTTGTGTCAATACAATTTAAGCCCTGTTACAAAAGATCTTTAAATTATTCTAAGTGTAAATTCCTTCCGAAGAGGAACTAACTCTCGGAAGATATTCTTGAATATCTTCCGAAGCCAAAATTCCTCAATGGAAATTATCTTCTCGGAAGAATTTTTGGTCTCGGAAGAAGCGATTGATTTTACATCAGATCTACTTTCGAAGCTTATAAAACTCTCCATTCGGAAAGATAACTTTACCTTCGAAAGCAATGCTTTGCTTCGAAAGAGAAAGTATCTTTAAAAGACCATTTTACCTTCGGAAGCAATGCCTTGCTTTGGAAGAGATTTTGACTTCGGAAGACAATTACCTTCGGAAATGTTTTACATTCGGAAGTAAAGGTTTTTATATGTAACGGATATCTTTTGGGCCCCACTCTGTAAAAAGTAAAGATTTTGTTCATGATGGTCAGATTATTTAAAATTATCCTTTGCCGCCACTATCATTTCTCCGCTGTAAACCACCATACCACCCACAGTAACCCCAAACAGTTACACTATTACCGCCACTACCACAATTCATCCCCTTTTAAAATAATCTTGACTAATCAATTTCATCTTCTTTTACCAATTTACTGCCCTAACTATTCCCTTCACTGTCAAACCTGCAACTTCACCCAAATTTCAAGCTTACCTTTTCTTCAATGGCGCTAAACCCTCAGCACAACCAAGTCGCATTACTTGATTCGTCAAGGGAAGCCGACTTCACCCAAATCATCACCTTTCTTACCAAATCCACATACCTCACTGCACTTACAGTTAATCCCACCGTATACTCCAACCATATATCCGAATTCTGGAGCAACGGTCAAACTGCAGTTCTGAATGGGATTCGAGTCCTGAGAACCCGAATTTGTGGCCAAGAGTTGGTCATCACTGAACAGCTCATCAGGGAGCATCTCGAGCTCCATGATGATGGGGCTACTACTGAGTTCCCCAAAGAAGACTTGGAAGGCACCTATATCCTCATGGGATATGGAGGGGATGTAAGAAGGTCTACCATCTACAAGTTTAACTTCTCTTACCATTGGAAGTTCCTGCTGCACATTATCCTGCACTGCCTCTCCAACAAATAAGGGGGTTGGGATCAAATCCCATATGAACTAGGATGCCTAGTTCATGGGTTGGTGACAGGTCTTCGATTCAACTACTCATGATTTGTGTTGACCAACCTTATCAGCAATCTGAGCAGGGATAAATTCTTCATGTATCCCAGATTTATTCAACACATAATCAACTGTGAGCTGGAACCAAGCAAGCTTGTCTGCGCAGCTGCTCTTACTGTTCCATAAATGAGGCCTACCATCTTCAAAATACTGAAGAAGGTTTCCATCAACTTCACTGGAAGGTACACTCCATTACCTCAAGAGATGACTGAGCGTATAGCTCCTGGTGACATCCCTGTTATCCCCACAGGTGATGAACCCACACCAGCAACCTCCACCACAATGCCAAAATCTTCCTTACCCATCAAAGCTACATACAAGAGACGACCCAAACGAACCCTAGTTCAATCTACTCTGATTGAACAAGCTCCTTCAGTTCAAACCAAAAGGGCTAGAGTGGAATCATGGGCTCCCACTCAGTCCGAGGTCACACCATCCTTCACATTCGACCTTAATGTGGGTTTTGAGCCTCCTCAGTCTCAAACCCAAGAGCCCGAACCCCAAGCCTTAAGCCCACAGGGTAAGTCTCTACACTCCTCTGTGCAGCTATCTAGGGACAGCCCACACCAAAGGCTCAATGCCTATAGACATTGATCTAGGTCCCGGGTCAGTAGGTTTAACTTCCCTATCTTTCACTGACCTTCTACTCCATACTGATGAAGAGATTACATCTATCCATGGCCATGAAGTTGATCTCCAACACCCTCTGAAAGATCAACAGAGCCAAGAGAGATCCCTTGTCTCTAGCCCCCATCAGCAGCCAATTGCTGAGGTGAGTCCCACTGATGTGGAGGGAACTCATGTAGGCTCAGCTGCCACAACTCAGAGTCTCACATTGAGCTCTCAGGATAGTGATAACATAATTAGGACAGAGTCTACGACAACTTTGCCCATTGACATCTCTGAAAGAGATGACTCTGAGCAAAGGAAACCAGGGTGCCAAGAAGCCACATCTGGTGGTAAGACTAAGCATACTAGGTATGTTATCTCATCTCCCCGTGATTCTTCTCATGAAGATGAGAGAAGTATGCAACTAACACTTCAGTACCTGCTTTCTAAGGTCTCCAACCTGGAATCACAGGTGAGGATCTTAGAATCAAGGACTGCCACTCAGCAACATAAGATTAACAACCTCAAGGCTAAACTAGCTGAGAAACAGACAGAGAGGTCTGTTAGGCATGTACCAATTCAGGTCTCACTGCCTTCTTCCTCTAGCTCACCTAGCTCTCAAGATGATGCTACCAAAAAGGGGAGAAAGTTCAGAGACAAATAATTGAGGAACCACAGACCCAATCCCTTACTTCCCAACTCATCACACTACCTGAGTCATCTCAATCTTTTTTAGAGATTGACTCAAGAATGCTTCAAGATCTCTACAGACTTTTCACAAAGTTTGTATTGAGATCCTCCCTAGAACAGCCCAGCCCCGACACCACACTCATATATTTTGGGGCTGAGGAGCTTCAAAGACTGACCGCACCTTCTACCACTATGGAAGAAGTTGGTCAACCTAAGGTCCACATGGAACCTGAGATTAGCTTCGAAGGGGAAATGGGGACTGATGGCCCAGCAACTGAAACAGTTGGGACAGAACTTACAGCAGTCTTATCTTCCGAAGCTCAAGCTGAAGCTTCCGAAGCTGACATGGAAGCCTCGGAAGAACAAGAAAAGTCTTCCGAGGCCGAAATAGAAGCTGCGGAAGGCTTATTCCAGATGTCCGAAGAACTGACCATCACAGATGTTATTGCTGAAATAGCATCTGAGGTGAGCAGGGAGGACATTTCTGACATTCCTCCAAGCCAAACACCAGCTGAACCTCTCTCTCAATCACAACCCTCCATCCAAGAACCACCACAGTCAAGCACGACCAAAGACAAAGGAAAAAGAAAATTGACTGCGGAAGAGCTTCAGGAGGAGGAGAGGATTGAGAAGCTCAAAAAGAAAGGTAGGTATCCTACTGAAAAGCTGCTAGCTGCTAGTTCTAAGGCAGCTGCAGCCAATCAGGAAGAGATCAACCAAAAGAGAAGGATAGCACTAATTGACCAGCTCATCAGCCTAGGAGCTGCCAATGAGGAGATACTCCTGCTACCACTAGCGGAGCTGGTGACTTTGGAGAGGTCAACCAGGCTAAAACAACAAGAAGAAGCCAGGTTGGCCTTGGAGAGGGAAGAAGAAGAGCGAAGGGAGGCAGCCCTGAAGCTGAGAGAGGATAGGATCAAATTCATACTCTCAAGAGGCTTCAGTCTTCCTGAACTATCTCCACATGAGATGACATGATCCTGCTGCTCCACAACAAAGAGCAGGATCAAATGGAGAAGGAAAGGTAGAAGGCTGCTAGGGAGAAGTTGAGGGAGAAGAAGAGGAGGGAGGAAGAGAAGGGGGTCACTGCCACCAAGAAGTCCAATGACAAAGCTTGGATGAAAGACTATCTCCGGGCTCATGGCTTCTCTGGTAGGCAGGTGGGACCTATGTCCGAGAGGACACTCGAGCGGATTGTCAGTGAATTTAAAGCTGACATCCGTTTGGGGAAAAGGAAGGAGATGTACAGGAGGGTACAGGGAATGGTGTTCACCCCAGCCACTCAACCACAGCCAACCACTAAACCACAACCCACACCAGAAGAACCAATCCCATTTCCCATTAAAACCGAACCCACTGATGAAACCTTCACCCGTGAACCCACAACTCTACCCAAACCTACCACATCACCTCAACCACCCAAACTACCCGTCCTAAAACCTAAACACAACCCAAAACCACTAAACCTAAGCCTACCCAACAAAAACCAAGACCATCCCCTCAGCCTCCTCAACATCTCTCCTTTGAGGAAATAAAGGAGTTCAAGACAAGGCTCATCAACTGCACTACCTTGAGCAGCATCTCCTATGAGGGAGAACTTTCAAGCTCCCTCACCCTAGGACAATTTCTTTAGTTGCCAAGAGAAACCTTGGGCCAGGCTGCAAGACTTCTTGGTCTCAACTCCGATACCCACAATGCTGAGGAGAAGAGACTAAGAAGGAGACTGGTGACTCTACTGGATACCAGGAATGAGGACAGGATTTCTAGTAAATCCCCTGGACCTAGGAATGCTATAATCCAGTGGAGGTTCGATGAACCTTCTCACAACTTTGTTGTGGAAAGGGAGAATGGTGAAACCAACATGCTTAATGCCACATCTCTATTGCATCTCAGCAGATTCGACCGTGCTGAGCTTGCAGAGAAGCCATTCTCCAATCCCTCCAACTCTGAGACTGCTGCACATATCAGAAATCATATCAGCGGTCTCCACTTGGCTGAACTAAGTAGAAGAGCCAAGATTGAAGAAGAGTTGAAGTTGAAAAGAGCGGAAGACAAGGAAAGACCAACCACCAAAGGCACAGCCTTTCTACAGATGGTGGAAGGTCCTGAATTGGAACCAATAGTTAGATGGGAATATGACTATAGTTCCCATCAACTAACTCTTTTCAGAGGGCCACAACAGAGGGTACACATAATCCAAGGTGACAGAGTAGAGGTTCTGTCTACCAAGGATTTGTACAAGATTCTCAGCACCACATCAGGAAAGAATGAAGACACTGATAAACACTTACTTACCATGGTGTTGAGAGCTTTGAGAAGAAGAGGGAAGTGAAGTTTTGGTAGCATCAGCCTAGGGGGAGTCTATTGGATCATGATAAGGCTGGCGCAACCAAAACCACTGCACATAGTCATTTTCGGTACTACATTCAAAGGCTTCCGAAGCTGAGCATGAGATCTTCCGAGAGTCTGAAGAACAACAGCTGAAGCCAGCAGCTGAAGACAAAGTCTGAGCTTCCGAAGACAAAGTCTGATGAAAGAGCTGAAGACAAAGTCTGAAAGCCTCCGAAGACAAATTCTGATGAAAGAGCTGAAGACAAAGTCTGCTTCAGAAGACAAAGAAGACTGCAAGCCTCGGAAGAAGCAGTCTTCCGAAGTATAAGTGCCTTTGGAAGAAGTTATACTTCCGAAGCACTTTATCCTTCAGAAGACATTGCTATGTCCAGCAGATAAAAGTATCGTCCCTGACTGTCCGCTGCAGACCTCTGATACAGCATGACATCTTCCTAAAGAGCCATGTTGTTGACCATACTTTCTTCTACTGTTCACCTTTTTATGATAGTACATGTTACCAACTTTAGTTGGTGACAAAAGGTAAGTCAGGGACATGTCTGAAAGACCTCACCTAGAGTCTTGTAGTATAGATGTAAGGTTAGAGGTGTCCAGCTGGTATCAAAGTATATCCAGCTGTAGGTAGTATTATATATATCTTCTCCTTGTAACTCTTAAAAAAGAGATTTTGAGTCCAAAAGTCTTGTAATCCTTTGAGTTGAGAGGCAATATATAAAAGTACCTTGAAAATTTACTTGCTGTGTTTATTTTCTTACTGCTTGCTATTTGGTATATTGTGATCAACTCTTTACAGACTACTTGCTGAGTGTTATTCGGAGTGAGTTGAGAGAAAAACCACCTATAATCGATCCTGCAAAATCCCTGCCCAGATTTTACTGATTTTAATCTTGTAATTAGCCAACTAATTGTTAGCCCATACAAAGCTTGAAAATATAGCCCAAAATAACATAAAACCAATTAACAATTAAATTGATAACCCAATTTAAACCTAATTGTTAACCCACTATCAAAAAAAATTTGTTATCCCAATAATCTTGAAAACCTAAACACATCTCTTTATGAACACATAACACATCCACTCATCTTCTATTTCAATCTGAACATAAATGAAACCCAGATCTAAACACAATACAACTGCTTCCACAAGCTTTCTCTCTCTCTCTTTGTCTTCATCTGCCTGTCTCTCTCGAACACTCCCTTTTCTTCTTCTTTTCCACACTTAAAATTCTCTCTGACTTCAACACACACACCACACAAAGACAACACAAATGGCACCAAAGGCAGCCGTGAAGAAACCCGCAGCGGAGAAGAAGCCGATGGCTGAGAAGAAGCCCCGGGCCGAAAAGAAGCTCCCGAAAGACGTAACAGCCGCCGGAGCTGACAAGAAGAAGAAGAGGAGCAAGAAGTCGGTAGAGGCTGTGGTTGACGGGTGCGGTGGCTGTTTTGAATTTTTTTTTATTTTGTTTTTGGGAGATGGTTTACGGGTGCGGTGGCTGTGGTGGCTGGGTTCGCGGTGGAGGCTGCGGCGGAGGTGGTCGATGGGAGGGGTGGTTGTGGTGATGGTTGTCGGGTGTGATGGTGGTAGTCGGCTGTTGGTTTAGGTGGGTGGCGACGGTGATGGTTGTGGTGGATTGGAGGTCTCGGTGGTGGATATGAGTGGCTACCGGTGGGTTGTTGTTGTTGATAGGGTAGTTAGTGGTTGCTGGTTTGGTCGAGTATGGATGGTTGTGACGGTCCGGGAACAGGAGGTTTGTGGTGACGGTGGTCACGGTGGCATGGTTGTGATTGTGAATCTTGGTTGAGGTTGTTGTGGGTGACTTATGTTAGTTTCGCAGATCTGGATTTAATTTCGCAGTTCCCTTTTTTTTATAATTTCGCTGATTTTTTATAGTTTCGCAGGTTATAGTTTCGCCGGAATTGTTGCAGTTTCGCCGGAAGAAACTGTAGTTTCGCCGGAGCAGTGTGAACTTTCGTTCAAGATGATGCTAAATTCGCAGCTTGATGATTCGAAGATCCTCAAGAACACCAAGAACACACACACTAGTGTGTGTGAGAGAAAATCTCCGGATCTGAAAAATTTTTGTTGAATCTTGTATAGATTTAGAAGTAGATATGATTTCTAACTTGTAAATCTTCAAATTCCTTGTAAAACCTTGTAGATCTGATGATTTTGATGAAGATTTGAAACTTTAAATTTTCAGATCTACTTTCTCTCTCTAAAACTCCATTTTCTCTCTCTACGAATCTGATAATTAACTTCAAAATCAGCAACTATTCTTCACAAAAACTAATTCAAATGGCTCTGATACCATATTGTTGGTCCCAAGCAACACTTGAATCATGAATTTGATGAAGATTCTAGATCAAACACCACAAAATAAGATGAACAATGAAGAACATCTCAAGAACAACTCAAAACCCCTTGTTTGATCCAAAAATGTGATTACAAAATAATCTGAAAGTGGAAACCCTAATCACTAGCTCCTCCAAGATTGAAACCCTAATTGCCATACTTTACTATTTATAGTAAATGACAATTTACTAATGACAATTAGGACCCTAAACTATGACAATTAGAAATTATAAATAAAACCCAAAATGTCTAAAAACAAGATTAAATATATTTTGTCGACACAAAATATATTTATTAACAATAAACATCCTAGACAAATATATCTTCAACGTCTTGTCTCTAATCTTCGTCCCGAACGCATCATGTTGACTTTTCTGTTGACTTTGACCGTTGACATTGACTTTGTTGACTTTGACTGTGTTGATAATATTAGACTATCTTTCAGACCCAACAAAGGTCATGAATTATTTTTCCTTCTTTAGGAGTATAACTCACAGACCTCCTGACTATCCCTTACAAATCAAGTATCATAGTTAATTTAGACTCGATGTGCTAAGTACTTATACTGGGATGACATGTGCTAAGTACTTATACTGGGGACACAGGTGGGTCTTGTTCAGTACACATGCGTTGATATCCCCAGCGTACTTCATCCTTAAGAAGCACCCTCTAACTGTCGGTGGGTGAAGTCTGGCGGGGTGGTCTGCATCATCACCCATACCAAGTACTCGTCTGATGTCTTCAGCAGTAATCTCTATATCGATGCCAAAGATGGAACTTCTGATGCTTTAGGGCTCCCGTGAGCGGTCAACCGATGCACCCTCCCAGAAGGCCTACTGAATAGACCTGTAGGGAGTGCATGGTGTTGAAATAGCCCTGTAGATCCTGGAGCACTGGAGAAAAGTGATGACCCTCGCAAACTCGGCACCATTCCGAGTCGTAGCATCTAAATGTTGATATATGTTATGCTTAGGGTTGATGTCTACCTGTCAACCATCAATCTGTAACACAAGACATATAGACATTAGATCCCACAGAACACAAAATCTGTTCTAATTAACCTGGTAGGACTCAGTTTGGTTCAATCATGCGATTGAGCCATGCGACTGAGTTCAGTCGGTTGACCTATCATGTGATTGAACATTCGGGTGATTGAATCATGCGATTGGAGTTCATCCTGGTGAGTTCAATTGGATGACCAAGAATGCGATTGGTTCATTCGACCGACTGACCTCATTCATCTGACTGACCGCATTCGTATCGGTCGTTCAGCCGATTGGCTCAATCGTCCACTAAGTCATGCGATTGGAGTTCATCCTGGTGTCCAGTCACTCATTCGACTGTGTGTCCATTCAAAATCATGTTTTGAGCAATACTTGATGGTAAACGTTGAAATTAGGCTCATTACACTCAGAGTAGGCCGGCAAAATATATTTTCCCATTAATTTGATCTTAAAGTTCAGTTTAGATGGTTTATTGGTCCGTTTAAGTCTCTGTTACTGGTAGGTCACAATTTGAGTGATTCTTGACGTTTATCTCTAGTTTAAACGATGATGCACCTTGACCATTACCTGTATAACCGATATCCAACGTTAGAAGGCAGTAATCTCAGGTAAATAGGAATCTTAGAAAATTTGGCAGAGTTTCGACCTATTGTACGAGTGAAGGGCGATTTCAGTGAATGGGATGAATGCGATCGACTAGAACTCAATTTATACTGAATCTGATTTCAATCGGGCAACTGGACCCATTCGCTCTGTTCATTCGGGCGATTGGACGTCAGTCGTGCGATTGGTTCAGTCGATCACATTCAGTCGGCCGACTGGATTTCAGTCGGGCGACTGACTCATTCGCTCAGCTCTATTCGGGCGACTGGTTCAATTTGGTAAACTATTCGTGGGAATGGTTCATACTCATGCTTCATTTGGTTGTAATGGGCATGAGTATGGTCCATTCGCACGGTTGGTCCATTCTTATGGTCCAATCGTGAATATGGGTCATACTCATGATTTTGATTTTATGACCACTTAGCATTTTTCACCCTTTGATTATAGATTAGACATTGTGAGCATTAAATCATCTCAGACGTGATTATATTAGCTTTGAGAATTTGTGATCATCTTAGACATGATCCATTTATCCACCCGATCACCTCATACGTGATCCATTTATCCACCCGATCACCTCAGACGTGATCCATTTATCCACCCGATCACCTCAGACGTGATCTATTTATCCACCCGATCACCTCAGACGTGATCCGTTTATCTTTTTAGAAACATTTTGTTTTAGATTAAACTTTAAGCTCATTTTGTGACATTAGCTGCAATAAGTAACATAGCACAGTCCGACACTGACACACTTAACAAATAAAATAAAAGACTAAGCTAGGTAACAAAATAAATATGCTTTTGTGATTTTCTTAGGGTTGGGTAGAACAACCTATTTGCATTAACATCATTTCCAAGACAGATTCTTATGGAATCAGACATGCATAAACTCAATTACTTGGTCCTTTTTATACATTTATTTAAATGGAAAGTAGCATATTTACATATCACAGTATCTTATTCATCTGAGACTTCTAAATTCTAACTGGGAATCATGCTTGATCTGATACGTAACTGTAACACCCGTATTTCTTTTCTTAGCAAGAAATAAAAGAAAAAGGAAGAAAAGAAAAGAAAATAAAAGAAACTAAAAAGGAGGGACCAAAAGTGCCAAATGGGCAAAGTTATTATTTATTTTGTACAAAAGGAAGGCATGGTCGCCCATTGCCTCCTGCACATTTCTTTGCATCGATTTTTAGAGAGAGAAAGCAGCAGGAGCAGAAAACCATCGGGATTTTTGAAGAAGGACCTGAGAAATTCGAAGTTTTTGGTAAGAAATCTCGAATTTATGATGTTAGGACGATTCTAGAACCATATATGAGCTTATAAATGTGACTAGTGTGTTCGGGTTGCACTGTGTGTGTGTTTTAGGTGTATAAACGACTGAGAAGTTCAAGGAAAGGGCATCCAAAACCCGAAGACAAATTAAGGTGAGTTCTAGACCCCTTTTTACTGATTTTTAAACGTTTTGGGGCTGGAAATGCATATATATATGTTTTTGTAGAGTTTGGGATGATACCCGTATGAACTGAATGTATGCATGTTTATGTTTATGCTAGATTTATGCCTAGAATCATGTGTATATGTTTAGAATTAGGCATTATGATGTTTGGGACTTGGATTATGGATTAGACTCATGAACAGGTTGCAAATATGTCTGAAAATGGGACTTAGAATAATTAATTACAGGTTGATGAGTCCATCAGTGCTCATACGACCAACAGTGTGGTCGTATGACTAGGAGATATATTTTTTTCTAAGTGCTAATGAGTCTAACAGGACTCATACGACCAACAGTGTGGTCGTATGACCAAGTAATTTGTCTAAGTGTTGAGCCCAATAGGACTCATACGACCAACAGTATGGTCGTATGACTAAGTAAATTTTCTAAGTATGTTGAAGAGGCCAACAGGACTCATACGACCAACAGTAGTCGTATGATCAGAACATGTTTCTAAGTCTAGGGAATGGTACGACCAATAGTGCTCATACGACCAACAGTGTGGTCGTATGACCTGATGAAAATTTTCTAAGTATGATGAAAAGTCCAGTAGTGCTCTTACGCCCAATAGTGCTTATACGGCCAGAGGGCTTATACGCCCAACAGGGCTAAAACGCCCAGAATACTTAGAATTTTTCAGAAATTCCCTGCAATACTGAAGTTTGAGGTTTTGACCATGATTGACTAGGGTTAACAAATGATGATGTTTCATGCGTCTAATGATGATTATGGTTAACCCTTATTGTTACTGATATTATTATCAGTGTAGTATTGTTGACAACATTATTAAAATATTGTTAAGTACGGTATGATGCTACGTATGATGATGAATGTATGATGAGTATGTATGATGTGAGTGTATGTTCCTTGTAATTGTGTATGCTTATCTTTCTGAAACTTTACGAATAACGAGAATGAACTAATGAAGTATTATGTATCGTAAATTGAAAGATAATGAAAGAGGAACATGATGACGAATGCATGTATTAACGAATGAATGAAAAGAAGAATGATGATGAATACATGCATTAACGAACGAACGAATTATGTCTTGCAAGCATTGAATAACGCGATTGGTCCTTCTATGTGATTGACCATGGTCATGGTACCTCTACCGCTTACCTCTAGTACCGTGGCATACGATTTCCCGTCATATGTTGACTACGGGCCGGTAGCGAACAACGATCGGGGTGTAGCATATGGTATTGGTACAATTCACCTTTCAATGCGTGCAAGTAAGTATGAACGGGATTCTTGTCATTCGACCACAGTAATCATAGCCAAGTGCTATGAAGTGGGTAAAGCCTGACAGAATCCATACGAGAAGTTAAAGATAACGATGAATAACGAATGATGAAGATAATAACGAATATTATCTCTGTGTACGTATGATGTATGAACGCATGCACGAAAGGATACTTTTAAATAAGTAAAAGTATGTTTTATTACAAAACTAGAACTCACTCAGCAACGCTGACTTTTATGTATTTTCCAGTTGGCAGGTAGTGTTGCTGAGGATGGCACGAGGCGGCTACTCAGCTCTTTTGGGATGGCATTCTTTTGTTAACGTTTTTGTATTGTAATGCAAACAATTGATATTTTGTAACGGGTGTTGTATTACTTTACAAAAGCATTTATAGTAAAAATTTAAAGTTTCCGCTGCATGGTTTTTATTAAGTTATTTTAAATGTATGTTTTATGGGTAATGACGACCAACTGTGAGGTGCCCGGGAACGGGGGCCTTACAAGTTGGTATCAGAGCCAAAGTTTAAGTGAAATGGGTAAAAATTTTAAAATGAACCTAAACTTAAACTGAAAATGGGACAGAAAGGAAGAGAATGCCATCTGAGTAGCTGCGTGCCATCAGGTATTTTTATTAAAGTTAATCATGATTACGTGCGCATGTTATGTGTTTATGTGTACTGTTAGACTTAGATACTAATGTAGTCAGGACAGGTAATGCTCAGGGTGTGAAGAGTAGAGTAAGTGGCTAATCACAACTGGCCACTGTAATTAGGGACTTACTATACTTGACATAAACTGAGCTATTTCCTTGAATGACCGTGTTGGTGTTTAAATCTTCCAGTGTGGTAGAAGATGGTCGGTGGTAGATCATCTAAAGCCCCAATTGGTGGAGGCAGTGGCGGAAGTGGTGCGGAACCACGAGCCACAAGAGGTAGGCCTAGACAAGAGAAGAAGGTTCCCGAAGAACCTAATACTACTCCCTCGGGGGGAGTGGATGAGAGTGATAATGTGAGAGCCTCAGTGAAAGAGACGGTGATCGAGGAGGTGCACCAAGTCATGCAGACGATCTTACCATCTGTAGTGACTGAAGTGATAAAGGCAGTACGTGAAGACGATAGACGAGGGAGGAATCGGTCCTCAGGTAGACAACAACAGGCGGAAGCAGAAACGGTACTATCTGATGATGAAGAGGAAGAGGAAGAAGAACAGTTACGGGAGACCGCCCGGGGTTGTAACTACGGGGCATTCATGAGGTGTAAACCCCCAACTTTTGATGGGTCTGGTACTGCTACTGATGCTCACCAATGGGTGATGGAAATGGAAGCTGTCCTCGATATTAGTGATTGCCAGGAGGACAAGAAGGTGAAGTTTGCTACCCACTCTTTTACAGGGTCGGCTTTATGCTGGTGGAAAAATATAGTCCAAGCCGAGGGTAGCAGGGCTATAGGGAAGATGAAGTGGGCGGAGTTGAAAAGGCTGGTGATCGAGGAATTCAGTCCTCGTCGGGAAATGGATAGAATAGAGAGAGAGTTCCTGCAGTTGGAGGCGGGGACGATGACCCACCAACAATATACCACCAAGTTTAACGAATTGGCGCTGTTGGTGCCGGAGCAGGTGACGCCGGTGTCTAGAAAGATCAACCGGTATATTCAGGGGCTGCCAGCTGAAATTCGTTGGCACTTGATTTCTGCCCGACCAAGCACTTTCTGGTCGGCAGTGGATTTGGCGGGAAGGTTATTCGATGAACGTGCTGCTTTGGTGAAGGCTGAGGGAAGCAAGAAAGGAAGTGGAGAGAAGAACTGGCAGGGGAAGAGATTTGGTCGGGGTGATACTTCGACAAACAACAAGAAGGCAAGGGTGGATGACCGCCGAGTGGTCGTGTCTTGAGCTGGGGTGAGGAAGTGTGGTAAGTGTGGAAAGGAGCACTCAGGGGAGTGCAAGTGGGGATCTAACCTCTGCTTTAAGTGCAGGAAGACAGGGCACATATCAAAAGATTGCCGGATGGGCAAGTGCTTTAACTGTGGAAAAGTGGCCATATGAGCAGGGACTGTAAGAAGCCGAGGGTTGAGGCTTCAGGGGTAAAGAAGACGGGAAGTGAAGGTCCGAGAGAAAGTGCCAGGGCTTTCACTATGACGCAGGAAGAGGCTAGGACGGACCCCGATGTGGTGTCAGGTACGTTTCTAGTAAATCAAACTCTTGCTTCTGTGTTATTTGACTCTGGTGCTAGTAGGAGTTTCATTTCTACTACTTTCTGTGCTAAATTGCCTGTTAGTAGTAAATGCATTAGTGAGCCTTTTTATGTAGAAACTGCTATTGGTAAGTCCACTAGAGTTACTGATGTGATAGAGGACTGTACCATAGAGTTAGAAGGTCATAGGTTTGCTGCTAGATTACATGTGATGCCCCTAGGTGGATTTGATGTAGTACTAGGGATGGATTGGTTGGCAACCTATGAAGCGAATATCATATGTCGAAAGAAGATGATTAGATTGACGGCATCTGACGGGAGTCTGGTGACGATATACGGTGATCGGGTAACGATGATTCCGAAGGTGATTTCGATGGCGGTGGCGGGGAAGTGCATGAGGCGTGGGTGCAACGCCTACCTATGTTATGTAAAGGATGTGGAGACGCCAACACCACAATTATCTGACGTTCCGGTTGTGTGTGAGTTTCCAGATGTGTTCCCGGAAGACTTATCGGGATTGCCACCTGACCGTGAAATAGAATTTCAAATTGACTTAACACCCGGTGCCCAACCTGTCGCTAAGGCACCGTATCGATTAGCCCCTACGGAGATGAAGGAGTTGATGGAGCAACTGCAGGAGTTGCTTGACAAGGGCTTCATTAGACCGAGTATCTCTCCTTGGGGTGCCCCGGTCTTATTTGTGAAAAAGAAGGACGGTAGCATGAGAATGTGTATCGACTACCGTGAATTGAACAAGTTGACAATAAAGAATCGGTATCCATTACCAAGGATCGATGACTTGTTTGATCAACTTCAGGGTGCCAGTTGGTTTTCAAGGATAGATCTTCGATCGGGTTACCATCAACTAAAGGTGAAGGAACAAGATATCCCTAAAACAGCCTTTCGTACGCGCTATGGTCACTACGAGTTTCTTGTCATGTCTTTTGGGTTGACCAATGCGCCGGCTGCTTTTATGGATTTGATGAACCGAGTGTGCCGACCAATGTTGGATAAATCAGTAATTGTATTCATCGATGATATTCTGATTTATTCAAGAAGTGAAAAAGAGCATGCCGGGCATATTCGAGAAGTGTTGGAAACGTTGAGAAGGGAGAAATTGTACGCCAAGTTCTCCAAGTGCGCCTTTTGGTTACGCGAGGTGCAATTTCTGGGTCACGTAGTGAATGCAGAAGGAATAATGGTGGACCCAGCAAAGGTTGAGGCTGTGATGCAATGGAAATCACCAAAGACGCCATCCGAGATTCGTAGCTTCATGGGATTGGCGGGCTATTATAGAAGATTTATTCAAGACTTTTCAAAGATCGCCTCACCTTTGACAAAATTGACTCGTAAGGACGTAAAATTCGTGTGGGGTCGAGAGCAGGAGATGGCTTTTGAGGAGTTGAAGGCAAGACTAACACAAGCTCCTGTCTTGACTTTGCCTGAGGGAAGTGAAGACTTAGTGGTCTATTCGGATGCATCTTATTCTGGGCTAGGTTGTGTGTTGATGCAACGTGGAAAGGTGATAGCCTACGCATCTCGACAGCTGAAGACCCACGAAGTCAACTATCCCACACACGATTTAGAATTAGCCGCGGTGGTTTTTGCGTTGAAGATTTGGCGGCACTATCTATACGGGACAAAGTGCACTATCTTCACAGACCACAAAAGCTTGAAGTATTTCTTCGAGCAGAAGGATTTAAACATGAGGCAAAGGCGATGGTTGGAGCTTATAAAGGATTATGACTGCGAAATCCATTACCATCCGGGCAAGGCCAATGTGGTGGCTGATGCCCTTAGCCGAAAAGAAAGACCTGAGCCGATTCGGGTGAAGGCTTATCAGCTGATCATGACCCCCGATGTGATAACACAGGTTAAGGAGTTTCAAGACGAGGCTTTGAAAGAAGATCGTCTTAACTCCGAAAGGATGAGAGGCCTAGTGACGGAATTGGGTGAGAACACTCTTGGTGTTAAGACCCGATTTGGGCGAATGTGGATTCCTCGATACGGGGATCTACGTGGAAGAATCATGGATGAGGCCCATAAAACCCGATACTCCATTCACCCCGGTGCTACCAAAATGTACCACGATATGAAGAAGGATTACTGGTGGCCGGGTATGAAACGTGACGTAGTGGAGTACGTGAGTAAGTGCCTGACTTGTTTACAAGTGAAGGCGGAACACCAGAAACCTTACGGGAAGATCCAACCGTTGGATATACCTGAGTGGAAGTGGGAGCACATCACCATGGACTTCATCACGAAACTACCCCGTACCCCGAAAGGGTATGATGCCATATGGGTGATAGTTGACCGCTTGACAAAGAGTGCCCACTTCCTACCGATCCGCGAAACGTACTCATCTGAAAAATTGGCGGATCTGTTCATCAAAGAAATTGTAGCTCGTCATGGTGTACCGGTGTCTATTGTGTCTGATCGTGACACCCGGTTTACCTCCAAGTTTTGGAAAAGATTTCATGATGCAATGGGGACGAGACTACACATTAGTACAGCATACCACCCTCAGACGGATGGTCAGTCTGAGAGGACGATCCAAACACTTGAAGACATGCTTCGGGCATGCGTGATCGATTTTGGAGGAAGTTGGGATGATCACTTGTCGTTAGCAGAATTCTCGTACAACAATAGCTATCATGCCAGTATTGGCATGCCACCCTACGAGATGCTATACGGTAGGAGATGTAGGACGCCCGTATGTTGGGGAGACATTGGGCAGAAAGAGTTAGGGGGTGTTGAGGTGGTCGAAGCTACGACTGAGAAGTTAGAAAAGATCAAAGCCTTCATGAAGGCGGCGAAAGATAGGCAAAAGTCGTATGCTGACAAGAGGCGGAGACCGATAGAGTTCAAGGTTGGTGACCGAGTTATGTTGAAGGTCTCACCTTGGAAAGGAATCATTAGATTCAGGAAAAGAGGTAAGCTAAGCCCGAGGTACATAGGACCTTTCCGAATTATCGCACGAGTAGGAGAGGTGGCCTATCGACTTGAACTGCCGGATGAGTTAAGTGGAATTCATCCCACATTCCATGTGTCTCATCTGAGGAAGTGCTTGGCTGATGAAGACATGGTTGTACCACTGGAGGATATTGAAGTAGACGAACGGCTCAACTACGTGGAGCAACCAGTGGCAATCATTAATCGTAAAGAAAAGAGGTTAAGGAATAAAGTGGTTCCTCTTGTGCGTGTACAGTGGAAGCACAGGAAGGGATCCGAGTCTACGTGGGAGACTGAAGAAGAGATGAGACAACACTACCCACATCTGTTTGAGGAATGACAGGTTTCGGGGACGAAACCTATATAAGGGGGGTGGACTTGTAACACCCGTATTTCTTTTCTTAGCAAGAAATAAAAGAAAAAGGAAGAAAAGAAAAGAAAATAAAAGAAACTAAAAAGGAGGGACCAAAAGTGCCAAATGGTCAAAGTTATTATTTATTTTGTACAAAAGGAAGGCATGGTCGCCCATTACCTCCTGCACATTTCTTTGCATCGATTTTTAGAGAGAGAAAGCAGCAGGAGCAGAAAACCATCGGGATTTTTGAAGAAGGACCTGAGAAATTCGAAGTTTTTGGTAAGAAATCTCGAATTTATGATGTTAGGACGATTCTAGAACCATATATGAGCTTATAAATGTGACTAGTGTGTTCGGGTTGCACTGTGTGTGTGTTTTAGGTGTATAAACGACTGAGAAGTTCAAGGAAAGGGCATCCAAAACCCGAAGACAAATTAAGGTGAGTTCTAGACCCCTTTTTACTGATTTTTAAACGTTTTGGGGCTGGAAATGCTTATATATATGTTTTTGTAGAGTTTGGGATGATACCCGTATGAACTGAATGTATGCATGTTTATGTTTATGCTAGATTTATGCCTAGAATCATGTGTATATGTTTAGAATTAGGCATTATGATGTTTGGGACTTGGATTATGGATTAGACTCATGAACAGGTTGCAAATATGTCTGAAAATGGGACTTAGAATAATTAATTACAGGTTGATGAGTCCATCAGTGCTCATACGACCAACAGTGTGGTCGTATGACTAGGAGATATATTTTTTTCTAAGTGCTAATGAGTTTAACAGGACTCATACGACCAATAGTGTGGTCGTATGACCAAGTAATTTGTCTAAGTGTTGAGCCCAATAGGACTCATACGACCAACAGTATGGTCGTATGACTAAGTAAATTTTCTAAGTATGTTGAAGAGGCCAACAGGACTCATACGACCAACAGTAGTTGTATGATCAGAACATGTTTCTAAGTCTAGGGAATGGTACGACCAATAGTGCTCATACGAACAACAGTGTGGTCGTATGACCTGATGAAAATTTTCTAAGTATGATGAAAAGTCCAGCAGTGCTCTTACGCCCAATAGTGCTTATACGGCCAGAGGGCTTATACGCCCAACAGGGCTAAAACGCCCAGAATACTTAGAATTTTTCAGAAATTCCCTGCAATACTGAAGTTTGAGGTTTTGACCATGATTGACTAGGGTTAACAAATGATGATGTTTCATGCGTGTAATGATGATTATGGTTAACCCTTATTGTTACTGATATTATTATCAGTGTAGTATTGTTGACAACATTATTAAAATATTGTTAAGTACGGTATGATGCTACGTATGATGATGAATGTATGATGATGAATGTATGATGAGTATGTATGATGTGAGTGTATGTTCCTTGTAATTGTGTATGCTTATCTTTCTGAAACTTTACGAATAACGAGAATGAACTAATGAAGTATTATGTATCGTAAAGTGAAAGATAATGAAAGAGGAACATGATGACGAATGCATGTATTAACGAATGAAGGAAAAGAAGAATGATGATGAATACATGCATTAACGAACGAACGAATTATGTCTTGCAAGCATTGAATAACGCGATTGGTCCTTCTATGTGATTGACCATGGTCATGGTACCTCTACCGCTTACCTCTAGTACCGTGGCATACGATTTCCCGTCATATGTTGACTACGGCCCGGTAGCTAACAACGATCGGGGTGTAGCATATGGTATTGGTACAATTCACCTTTCAATGCGTGCAAGTAAGTATGAACGGGATTCTTGTCATTCGACCACAGTAATCATAGCCAAGTGCTATGAAGTGGGTAAAGACTGACAGAATCCATAAGAGAAGTTAAAGATAACGATGAATAACAAATGATGAAGATAATAACGAATATTATCTCTGTGTACGTATGATGTATGAACGCATGCACGAAAGGATACTTTTAAATAAGTAAAAGTATGTTTTATTACAAAACTAGAACTCACTCAGCAACGCTGACTTTTATGTATTTTCCAGTTGGCAGGTGGTGTTGCTGAGGATGGCACGAGGTGGCTACTCAGCTCTTTTGGGATGGCATTCTTTTGTTAACATTTTTGTATTGTAATGCAAACAATTGATATTTTGTAACGGGTGTTGTATTACTTTACAAAAGCATTTATAGTAAAAATTTAAAGTTTCCGCTGCATGGTTTTTATTAAGTTATTTTAAATGTATGTTTTATGGGTAATGACGACCAACTGTGAGGTGCCCGGGAACGGGGGCCTTACAGTAACACACATCGATTATCAACATCAGGCGGTGCATCCACGACGATTGTCAGTAAGCTTGTCCACTTAAATCCATACACAGACTTTTGACACATATTGGTGATATATTAGGTCACATTATTTCAACCAATATTTGTGGATACCACGCTTATATGGTAATCACCATTCCTCAGGAGACTTTTGAGCGGTCTACGGGTATTCTGACGAGAAGAGACTATTCTTAGAATTTTCAAAGAGAAGCCAAGCCTCAGGTCAGTGCCACCGCACAGCATAGAAGCGGCAAACAACAGTGAATTCTAGAATATCTAGGTTATGCTTATCCTCAGGTCAGTGCCATCGCACAGCAGAGAGGCACACAACCTATCTCCTTGTTAGAGCATTTCTTATTTTCTTTTGCACATAACGCACCAACAACATATGTTATCAGCTTGATTGTGTTTATTTTCATTCATTTTTTTTCATGCTTTGCTCCTTTTGTGGTCATCCGTACACTTTTAGTGGCGCTTATTTGCTCGTCATTCCTTATTGGAAATAGTTGATTGTGTTAACCAGTGATAAGATGAGAACTCACACTCAGTTGAACAAATTAGTTTAAATTGAGTTCACCAATGATGTCTACTAGTCTATTATGTTAAATCTACCGACACATCGTATAGTGAACCAGCACCTCCCAAGATCAACTTTCACCGTGTAATTACAGTAACCCCAAGCGTACTATCATTTTCCCAATTTGTTAGATTTAGAGTTCTCTGACTAACAATTTTCTGTGATTTAATTAAAACTAAAAATTGTAAGAATTTAAAATCTTTTTGGTTTTCCAAGTAACTAGACACCTGTGTACTATCACTTTCCATAAATACTTAATGTAACCCAATCTCCCCCTAAAATTCTAAAGCAGAAAATCTTTTTGTGTTTTTGGATTTTTATAAGACAAGGAAATTAAAAAAATTTAAATAAAATAAAATAAACTGAACTAGTGTCGGACTAAGCATCTGTTTCTTCCGAGATAATGTCACTTTTCTTTTTCACGCCGTTGACTTCTAACAGATAGAAAAATCTGGGTTTATCAAACGGTTTAGTGTAGAGGTCAGCGCATTGAAAATCCGTGTTTATCTTAACCACATCGATTAATTGTTTTTCATAGCAGTCGCGTATGAAGTGATACTTTATGCCGATGTGTTTAGTTTTAGGGTGTTGAACCAGATTTTTAGTAATAGCTATGGCAGCAGAGTTATCAACATAGATAGGGGTGTTAGAGAATTGCAAACCGTAGTCCCGCATTTACTGTTGAATCCAGATAATCTGAGAGCAGCAGCTGGCAGCAGCAACGTATTCAGCTTCGCAGGTTGATAAGGCAACCGAGGTCTGCTTCTTGCATTGCCACATGACTAAATGCCTTCCAAAAAACTGACACCCTGCTAATGTAGACTTGAAATTCATCTTGCGCCCTCCATAATCTGAATCACTATATGCCGTTAGCTTGAAGTCATCATCATGAGGATACCACAACCCCAGTGTTGGAGTACCCTTCAGATAACGAAAGATTCTTTTCACCCCGATTAGATGATTTACTTTCGGTTTTGCTTGATATCTGGAGCATAGACATGTGGCATAAATGATATCTGGACGAGAGGAAGTAAGAAACATGAGAGATCTGATCATCCCCTGATACATAGTGGCATCCACCAGATCCCTATTCTCATCAGGAGCCACATCATGATTTGTGGCGAGTGGGGTACCGGAAGTAGTGACATTTTCCATATGAAAGCGACTAAGAAAGTCTCCGACATACTTAGTCTCATACAGAAATATACCGGTAGGTGTCTGGTCCACCTGTAGTCCTAGGAAGAACTTCATTTCTCCCATGGCACACATTTCAAATTCTGCCTTCATCACAGATTTGAATTTTTTACATAGATCTTCGTTTCACGAACCGAAGATTATGACATCCACATAAATTTGCACCATCAGTAAATCTCTGTCTCTTTCTTTGATAAACAGTGTGCAGTCAATCACACCCCTGCGAACCCGTGTTTCAGCAGTTGGGTAGAGAGCTTTTCATACCATGCTCGAGGAGCCTGATGTAGCCCATACAGAGCCTTGTCCAACTTGTACACTCTATCCCGATGATAAGGATCTTCGAATCCCTTGGGTTGACTGACGTAGACCTCTTCACGGATTTCCCCATGCAAGAATGCACTCTTTACATCTAGTTGATAGACGTTTATCTTAATGTAAGATGCGTAGGCTAGAAAGATGCGGATTGCTTCCATTCTAGCTACTGGGGCAAAGACTTCATTGTAGTCGACTCCTTCGACTTGTCTGAAGCCTTAAACGACCAACCGTGCCTGGTTTCTGATAACGACACCTTGGTCATCCTTCTTGCAACGTTGCCCCCATTTGGTGCCTATCACCTTAACTCCTTTAGGCCGGTCAACGAGTGTCCACAATCCAAGCTTCTTGAACTGTAGCAGTTCCTCTTGCATAGCGTTGACCAATGCCTCATCCTTCAGGGCATCACTTACGTGTTTGGGTTAGACTTAAGATACAAAGCATTTGAATGCTCCATCATTCACGTAGCCCTTTTCCATAATTGCGGCATAATCAACGGAGTACAACTGATTTCTCGTCTGCACGCCGGAGTGTAAGTCTCCAATGATAGCCTCCTGTGGATGATTCGTACTGATCCTAGTCACAGGTGTCGTAGGGACGACTACTTCAGTATCCGAATTTGTGACCGGAGGTTCAGTATCAGTATTTCCTAATGCATGTTCAGCAGCTGGTGAGCTTTCCTCTTGATCAACATTATGCTCAACGCCTGTCTCAGCTGCTTCTTCATCATCTGATAAGTCATCACTCTCATCCTGATCAGCTGGTGAAGATCCCGATGAACCACTCGCAGGTGTTGTATTGCTAGTATCCAGATTCGGTGTGTTTAGAACATCGTGCATGATCTGAGTAGCAATATCTTCATCTAAATCTATCTGAGGAAGGTTAAATGATTTGAAAAAGCCATCGTAGTCAAAGAACGACGATAGACCTTTTCCAGCAGGGGGAATGGGGAATCGTTGAACGTCGACATTGCACCATACTTCGACCTGACCAGTGGAGTTGTTGTTACCTATTTTATCTGGTATGCTATATCCTAGAAAGATCCCCTGATCAGCCATTTCACTGAACTTTCCTCTGGAGTATTCTTCAGTAGCATACATGGAGCTCCAAATGGTTCCAGATACTCCAGGTTAGGTTTACGTTTGTGAAGCAACTCATAGCAAGTCTTCCCGTCCCTCTTGATAGCTAACACATGATTAAGTGTGTAGCATGCATTGGCCACAACTTCATTCCAGAACTGTACTGGTAGCTTTGAGTCCGCAAACATAGTCCTAGCAGTCTCGATCAAGCTTTTGTTCTTCCGCTCAGCAACTCCGTTCATCTGTGGTGTGTATGCAGAGGTGAATTGATGAACAATTCCCTTTTCTTTGCAGAAAGCATCCATCCACTGATTCTTGAACCCTGTTCTGTTGTCTGAACGTTTCTTCCTAACCTTCAACTTGTAGAGAGACTCCAGTGTAGTAACGAGCACCTTGAATGACTCAAATGTTTCTGACTTTGCTTTTAGAAACATCACCCAAGAGAACCTTGAGTAGTCATCTGTGACTACAAAGCCGTACCAGTCTCCGGCGATACTCTTCGTGCTGACAGGACCAAATATTCCATATGCAATAGCTCCAGGGGTATCTCGATAGAATTGACGTTCTTGGTCTTGTGAGATTTCCTGGTCTGCTTTCCCTTCTTGCATGAGACACAAAAATCAGGAAGTTTGAAGTTCTTAACAGGAACTCCATAAAATAAGTTGTTATGAATCAGATGATTCATATTCCTGTGATTAATGTGTCCCGTTCTTCTGTGCCATGAGATGGAATCCTTCTCTGTAGCTTTAGACAAAAAGCATTGAACAGTAGACACACTAGTAGAAGCATTAGACATATATAGAACATACAGGTCATTATACATAGATGCTGACATTAATACCTGCTCCTCAGGAATCTCCATCTCTTTCTTCAGAATGTAACACTTCCGATTGTCGAACATAACTTTGAAGCCCTTGTCACGAATCTGAGACACTGAAAGCAGATTGTTTTCCAATTGTTGAACTAAATTAACTTTATCAAACCTTACCTTTTCATTACCGACTTCTCCTTGTGCGGTAATGTAACCTCCTTTGTTTACAGTAAAAGAAACATGTCCCCCTTTAATTTGTCTGACATTGTAAAGGAGGGACTTATTTCCTGTCATGTGCCTGGATGCTCCGCTATCTACTATCCATGTGTTGGTAGAAGCACTATAGCGGACAACCTGCACATAATAGAAAATAGTTAGTTAAGGAGGGGGACCCAAGCCTTGACTGGCTTGGGTTTCCCAGAGGCATCACACATCACGAACTCGACCCACTGTCCTTTATCAATAGGTGGGACCTCAATCTTCAACTTATCCAAGCTTTCAGACACTTCAGGTGTTTTGGATTTCCCCAAACCATCCTTGTGAAAGGATTGTTTATGGTAAACCGATGACTGATTTACAGTTTGAACCTTAGATTTAGTTTCAAAGACAGGTTTCACCTCAGGCATCACGGACATGCCAGTCGCTTGTCTGTGTTGTCTGTGGCATTGAGGTGAGGTAAAAGACCTAGAAGGTGTTTTTGACCTAACAGGTGTTTTAGACCTAACCAGAGTCTTAAATCTCTGGTTTGAAACCACTTTGACTTCATTGTCTAGTTTAATTTTGAGTTTGGGTGTCTGATAGCATGGACAGTTTGAGGAGATATGACCGCGTTGTCCATAAGTATAGCATGATCTCCTTTAAACAGGACTAGAAGATCTCTTGTAGGGCGGTGAGTAAACTTCAGGTACTGACTTTTTGGTCTCACTCCTTTGACTTTCATCTTTCTTGACAAATTTTACTTGTTTAACGTTATGAGTGTTTTGTCTTTGAAGAGGATTGTTATCTTGCTTAACAGGTTTAGTTTGAGTGGTTTTGGAAATCTTAGGTTGTGTGGTAGCAGATTTTGTACCTAACCCAAGAGATGCTTGAAAATTCTCTTCCACCCTATTTTTTTACCAGTTGTGCCTAATGTTGATGTTGTCTGATCAGCAGCCGGAGGAGCAGGTTTTACTTCTGTGTCCGGATCGCTGACTAGAAGGGTAGTCACCACATGATCCTTTATTGGATTATTATTAATAGGATGTTGTTTGGTGTTCAGGAGGATCTCATGTGGTGGGGGCATAACCTCATAGCCCAACCCTTCCCCGTTGTTGCGTTCTTTAACCAAGTTTTTCAAAATATGAAAAGAACTAGCTAGACTGTGGAGTTTTTGTTTTAAAGACTCATTTTCAACTTGCAACACAGCTCTGTCCTTTTTAGTTTACTCAATTGTCATTAAATAAAACTTTATATCGTTTTCTTGGTTAAACGCGACAACCTCAGTTTCTTTTAGTTGTTTCTTTAACGCTTCAATTTTCTCCTTATAGCTGCTCTCGTTTTGTTTTAGCAATCTGTTTGCCTTAGTGCACCCTTTTAAGTCATTTGCTAAGTTATCATTATGATCTAATTGTTGGGGTTTAACATGTTTATCAAAGCTTCATACAACTTGATTATATGAAAAACGCAGCGGAATGTAAGATTTAAAACATGTTAAGATCTGATTATAAAACCCATTTTATAATAACCCCAAGCCATGGATCTTCATATACAATGCATACAATAATAAGATGAAAGAACTACAACCTTTGGAGCTTCAAAATCCGAGATTTAAGGGCTGAAATGGATGTGTTCTTGTGGCTAAACTTCAAGGTAGAAGCTCTCAAGATAGCATACCCCAAGCTTGCACAAACACCTTGCTTTGCTAGGCTTTGAACACCAACTTGTATTC
Organism: Flaveria linearis; assembly: GCA_024085815.1. Lineage (NCBI taxonomy): Eukaryota > Viridiplantae > Streptophyta > Magnoliopsida > Asterales > Asteraceae > Flaveria > Flaveria linearis. Next base: position 43,410,301 of record CM044003.1, on the reverse strand, counting down.
CTCTCTTTCTTGCGTGAAACTTCAGCCAAGAACCCTTTCTTATGAAGCTGAAAATCGTTTCTTTGAAGCTGAAATTGCTTTCTTCTTGCTTCAAACTTCCGTGAAAATCAAAGGGAGAAAGAGAGTTATGAGAGATATTCTTGTGTTGGTTTTCAAGAGAATGTTTTTGACAAAGAGTGATGGTCTTAAAGCATGCAATTAAAGCATGCAAAAGAAGTTCCCAAGGGAATATATGGGGCGGCCGAATTGCCTCCATATGTCCCCCACACTCTTCAATTTTTATAAAACCATTTTTATGAAACATTCTCTTTCTTTCACCTTTTATAAAATTAACCCATTTTAATTTTATAACACATACAAATTGTCATTTGTCATTGTTTAATTAATTTAAACAATGAACAAGTAATCCCTCATGAACAATTAACATTTAATGATGTTCATATACAAAAGTAATAATTTAGAAAATCCAATTTTCTAAATTGGTGTCACTACTTACTTGTATGATTTTATCAACAAATAAACTATCTTTCGGTGTTTGTTTGGCTTGTTATTGGGTATGACCCGACTTGGATCATATCACACTAGCCACATCAATTTAATATAAATCTTGGGCAGATCAATTCCTTCAATCTCCCACTTGCACAAGATTTATAGAAGATTGATGCAAGCAGCAAATAACGCCTAGCAACGGTTTGCTACCCCTAATGTATATGACTAAGTGCCATTCAATAACATCATCCTTTTCAAGTTCCTTACTTGAATATGTTTTAGGTGAATTAATCATCTATCCTTTTGTTTCAGATGTCATGTTAAATCCAAGAGACATAGAATCGTCATTCTCCGATGATTTAACTTTAATAGGCCTTAGACATCTAACTCTCAACGAATAAGAGGAACAAATCCCATCTTGACTACATACGTCTCTCACAATCACCTCATATCATACTTGAACACAGCCTTATGTACTGCCAATTTTTCAGAACAGCAAAGTACTAAGTCAAAGTACAATACTTGGTGAATATCAAGACCCAATATGTATCTCAGGTCTGAGGATACAATGATATTCGCCTTTACTCAATATCTCTTATGACTAATCACAAGGATTCCATGCAGAAATAATTGAGAGCGGGTCAGTCCAATATCTATATCCCATAGATATCAATGAACCTTGGCAGCAACCTCTTGCTTTATATTCATACCTTATGAATATCAACCAATCCAATTTCATTATAGTCTTACATTCATAATTGTTCCCACAAGTATGATCGACTACGGACGTTTAGAATAACCTATTTATTCACGGATTTAAACATGCTAAAATAGAAGAACAAATGATAATAATTATCATATAATTAAGTCAAATAACATAAGTTCTAATATCTAAATACAAAATACAACATCAAACCCAGTCACTTGAATATCTAAGTCCCATGGCACAAGCATGGCCTTCATGTTTTGCCCTTTCAAGGAGCTTTGTGAGTGGATCCGCAATGTTTTTATCAGTGTGGACTTTGCGAATACATATCTTTCCTTTTTCAACTTCATCCCTTATGTAGTTGAATCTCCGTTCAATGTGCCGAGTCTTTTGATGAGCACGAGGTTCCTTGATTTGAGCAATCGCACCCTCGTTGTCACAAAAGATCTCTAGGGGATCCTGAATGGAGGGGACTACCCCTAGATCGGCTATGAATTTCTTCAGCCATGCAGCTTCCTGTGCTGCCATTGAAGCGGCGACGTATTCAGACTCTGTAGTGGACAATGCTACGACTTCTTGCTTTGAGCTTTTCCAAGAAACAGCTCCGCCATTCAGAATAAAGATGTACCCCGATTGAGATCGTGAATCATCTCGATCGGTTTGGAAACTCGCGTCCGTGTAACCTCTTACAACGAGATCCTCTTCACCACACCCGTAGATCAAGAACATATCCTTGGTCCTCCTTAGGTACTTCAGAATGTTCTTGACAGCCATCCAATGACTATCACCAGGATTTTGCTGGTATCTACTTGTCATGCTTAAAGCGCATGACATGTCTGGTCTAGTGCATATCATTGCATACATGATGGATCCTATAGCAGATGCATATGGGATTGCCTTCATTCTATTTTGCTCCTCCTTTGAGCTTGGACATTGAGTCGTACTCAATATTGTCCCTCTTTGAATAGGTACACTACCTTTCTTAGAGTTTTCCATCTTGAACCTTTTCAAGATTTTGTCAATGTATGCACTTTGATTCAAACCAATCAGCCGCCTTGATCTATCCCTATAGATCTTTATTCCCAGAATATAGGCAGCTTCACCAAGATCCTTGATGGAAAAACAACTTCCAAGCCAGGTTTTTACACCTTCCAAGGTTGGGATGTCATTTCCAAATAGTAGTATGTCATCAACATACAATACTAGGAAGGTTATTATGCTCCCACTAGCCTTCTTATACACACAAGCCTCATCAGCGTTTTTGATGAAGCCAAATTTCTTTATCTCCTCATCAAAACGGTGATTCCAGCTTCTCGATGCTTGCTTCAATCCATAGATTGATTTCTTTAACTTGCATACTTTATCAGGATGTTTTGGATCGACAAAACCTTCAGGCTGAACCATATAGACATCTTCCTCAAGATATCCATTTAGGAAAGCGGTTTTGACATCCATTTGCCAAATCTCATAGTCATAATGAGCAGCTATGGCAAATAGTATCCTTATAGACTTTAGCATTGCAACAGGTGAGAAGGTTTCATCATAATCAACCCCTTGAGTTTGAGTGAAACCCTTTGCTACAAGTCTAGCTTTGTAAGTATCCAAGTTTCCATGCATATCAGTTTTCTTCTTGAAAACCCACTTACTTCCAACTACTTTGGAATTAAGAGGTGGTACGACAAGTTCCCAAACTTGATTGTCATACATGGATTGCATCTCAACGTTCATGGCTTCAAGCCATTTGTCACAATCCAAATTGGACACTGCATCATGATATGTGGTTGGTTCATCTGAATCTACCACGTAGCATCCATCCATGAAAAATCCATATCTTTCAGGTGGATTACTAGTTCTACCACTTCTGTGAACGTTTTGTGTGTATTGATCAACTTCTTGATCATTCTCAACATCCTCATGTTGAGTGCTAGTTTCAACCAAACGTGCATCGGGCTGTGAATCTTGATCCTCCTCAAGATCCACTGTTCTACTGCTAGTTCCTTCCATAAGGAACTTTGTTTCTAAGAACTCGCCCTTTCTGGCAACAAATACCTTTTGTTCCAGTGGATCATAGAAATAATATCCCATAGAATCTCTAGGATATCCAACAAAGATACACTTGGTGGATCGGACATCTAATTTGTTTGGGGTGGGAGTCTTAACATAAGCCTCACAACCCCAGACCCTTAAGTATGATAGGGATGGAACTCTTCCATGCCATATCTCAAAAGGTGTCTTTTCCACCTTTTTGGTTGGGGCCATATTCAAAATACAGGCCGCGGAGAGCAAAGCGAAACCCCAAAATGATAGAGGCAATGTGCTTCTAGCCATCATAGATCGAACCATATCTAATAGAGTTCGATTCCTCCTCTCAGACACACCATTATGTTGTGGTGTTCCAGGTGGAGTGAGTTGTGAGACAATCCCACAACTCCTAAGATGATCTTGAAAAACATCACTTAGGTATTCACCGCCTCTATCGGTACGGAGAACTTTAATTGATTTGTTGAGTTGATTTTCTACTTCATTCTTGAAGATTGAACATTTCAAAAGCATCATCTTTGTGTCTTATTAAGTACACATACCCATAGCGACTATAATCGTCGGTAAAGGTAATGAAGTATCTTTCACCATTCCTAGTCATTGGCTTAAAAGGACCACATACATCCGAATGTATGATGCCTAATAAATCTTTTGCCCTTTCGTTAGTTCCACTAAAGGGTGTCTTAGTCATTTTTCCTTGTAAACAAGATTCACATACATCAAATGAATCACATTCATTTGTTTTTAAAAGACCATTCTTTTGAAGTGTTTGTATGCGTTTCTTGTTTATATGACTAAGACGACAATGCCAAAGGTAGGTATCACTCAAATCCAATTTGAGTCTTCTGGTGGTTGCTTGGTATATTGAGCTATCATATGTTGTGTTTTCATGAACCAATTCATAAATGCCATTACAAGGTATAGCTTTAAAATAAAATACATGATTTAAAGAAACATGAATATCATTGTCAACAAACTTGAAATCATAATCATATTGTCTTAAACGGGAAACAGAAATTATGTTCCTAGTCAAGCTAGGAGCATATAATACATTACTTAAAATAACTTCCAAACCACTTGGAAGCTTCAAAATGTAGTCTCCTTGGGCTTCCACATGAACCTTTGCACCATTGCCCATGAAGAGACTTATTTCCCCTTTATCATAATGCTCATTTCTTCTGAACCCCTGCAACAAATTACAAATATGAGTTCCACATCCGGTATCTAATACCCATGTGTTAGAAGAAATAACATTCAGCTCAACATGTATCATGTAAATTATACCTGAGGTTTGCCCCGCATCCCTCTTTTCTCTCAACTCTTTGAGATAGACTGGACAATTTCTCATCCAATGCCCTATCTCACCACATTTGAAGCATGGGTCGTTCGCGGCAACCTTTTGCTTCTTCTCCTTGGGCTTCGGAGGTTGCGCCCTAACAGCCATCTTTCCCTTTCCCCTAACATGACCCTTTCCTTTGGCAACAGTTGCCTTAGGAGGGGGTAGAGACTTTCTCTTTTTCCCACCTTCACTTATGGTGAGAACTGGTAAAACCCTCTTACCCATTCCCGCCTCAGCTGATTTGAGCATAGAATGAAGTTCATTTATGCTCTTGTCCCATCCGTTCATGTTGTAGTTCATGACGAATGCCTCAAACCTTTTAGTTAGGCCATTAAGGATCAAATCCATGGCCAACTCTTTTGAGACGGGACAGTTCAGCCTTTCAAGGCGGTCGATGTGGCTTTTCATCTTAAGAACATAAGATGAAACTGATTGGGATTCCTCCATCCGACATGCATTAAGCACTTGAACCGTTTCGTAGCGCTCCACTCTAGCTTGTTGCTGGAACGTTTCCCGCAACTGAGTGATCATGTCATAAGCTGCATGGAGCTCATACTCCTTTTGGAGTTCGGGTGTCATACTTGCTAACATTAGGCAAGAGACTTGGACGGAGTCTTCCACATATCTAACCCAATCATTATACGCTTCCACATCTTCCTCGTCAGGTTCATCGGGGATGGGGTCATCAAGGATGTAGGCCCGCTTTTCTTGTTTGAGAACAATTCTCAAGTTGCGGTACCAATCCATGAAATTGTTAGGTGTTAGACGATCCCTTTGAAGGATCGCCCTTAGGGATTGGTTGTTTTGGTTTGGTACATCATTATTAGCGTTGTTGTTGTCGGCCATCTACAAGATTTTACAAAGTTCCATTAGTAATCGTTGATATAATTATATTTTATTTATCAATACCCTTTATGTCTCATAGATCATTAATAAATAAAATTTTAGAATCCAACGTTATATTTAAATATTGGTTAGGTGACCTTTATCCCATTATTTAAATAAAACAAGGTAGTCATAAATGACAATTACAACCTATTGTAACTTCTACTGGTATGGGATCGTTTGAACATCTTATGTTTATAACGACATGTTTATCCCATCAACACCTTTTGTAAAACATATTTTAGGTGATCCATTCAATACATTTTACAAATCAAGTTGTCCTACTTACACATACGTGTGAGTTTACTACATAAGTGGTTAGGTGACCTTTATCCCACAAACATGGTATTCTCACCTCAAGTTACAAGTTCCCTCAAAGTGGTTAGGTGACCTTTATCCCACTAAGAGTTAGCAAGTAACCTAAGTGTTGTGTAAAAGGGTGGTGTTTAACTTGTTTTTCAAAAGGGATTTACAATTTCACAATTCTTGTTTAGAAAAGTCTATGTACCATATGATTGTATGCATTCAACCATATGGTACCCTATTGGTTCTTTTAAATAAAACCCATTTATTTTGTAAACCATTAACTCCTTTTATAGAACTATTCTATTTATGCTTAATGATTTGAGAACCAATTACTTGTTTATTGTTTGTTTTAGTTGATGGTTTGTTAATCACATCCAAATATTCAAAACAAACATCATCATATGCATTCAACCAAACATAAACAAAACAAGTCATATATGCATAACAAAGCATACTAAGTTGATCACACTTGTTTAGCCAAAACAAGTGTGTCAAATGGTCATGTCCTAAGGGTTATGAATCATGACACATGGTTGACCAAAGGGACTCCCACTTGAAACCACATCTTCAAGCATCCTCTTTGTCTTATCCTTTCTTCAAGTCTTGATCTTGAGCATCCTTTACAAAATATGTATCCTAATACAATTTTTCTAGTAAAGAAAGAACTCCTAATCTATTTATTACATGCTATATGAATAAATAATTTACAAAACAAAACTTAAAACCAAAGATAAATTATTACATGCCCAAATTAATATAACTACACAACCAATCAACCAAACAATCCATATGGTCAAGGCTTTGTTATGCATAATCAACAAATAATATACTAAACCACATCATAGTTCACGGTTTTGGCAGCCCCTTTTAACCCACTTTCTTGGCCAACATTAACCAAGAACATATGGGTTTTGTCCAAACAAACAAGCATTTTATAACCTAGATTTTTAAAGACCATTACATGCATAAGTAACATCTTTAAGAAATCAAAAGGGTTACCCAAAAACAGCCCTAATCCCACGGTTTTGGTGCTTTCAAAAATGAAAGACCAAGTGTAAAACATGTATGCATATGTATAAATGGCTCTTGATGCCATTGTTGGGGTTTAACATGTTTATCAAAGCTTCACTAATAACCTAGCAAACATCAGATCAATGCTTTCTCTAAATTTATCACATTCAACACAAGCATGTTTAATAAACATATCATCCTTTTTTTCTACCTGTGCAGATGTAGACGTTCCAGCCATGAAAGCATTTTGAGGTTTCGGTTGTGCTTCAGATTCAGCATTCAGTTCATTTCAACAAATTGATTAACAGCAGCTAAGGCCTCATCCACATCAGCAGTGTCAAGCTCAACTGAGTTCTCCCCTTCACTCGCTGAGTCTTCATTCAAATCTTCAACAGATGCAATGTTGGCTTCACTATCAGTTAAGTATCGGAAGGACCAGTCCTGTCCTTCATCACCTTGAGTAACCATTGCCTTTGAATCACTGCTTGTTGAAGTTGTCTTTTTCTCTTTATCTTGTTTGTTGAAGGACGAAAACGGGTTCCTATTACCAGTCTTCTTCTGTTTGACACATTCCCGCTTGAAGTGGCCTTTTTCTCCACAGTTGAAACAGGTGACTTTAGACTTGTCGAATCAAAAAGTAGTATCTTTGGTAGCCACCAGATTCTATCCCGTCTTCTTCACAAACTTCTTTGCTCGTCGCACAGCACTTGCGAGAGCCCACATTATGTCCATTCTTTCCAGTTCATTTTCATCCACCTGTTCATAGTCTTCATCAGCCAAGTGGAAGTTCCCAATATTTCCTGCAACCAACCCATCATAAGAATGAACCACAGCAGCAAGTAGGTCCATGTGCTACTTAGCCACTTCCACTGTTACTTTTCCCAGATTTTCTGTCACTAACTTCATTGATTGGGCAACTGTAGGACTTTATTGAACCCCTGATGAAACATGTGACTCACCACGAGACGATGAGCTTTGACCAGTTGCAGCAGATGATGCATTAGACACAAAGGCAGTCTGCAGAGGGGCACTGGAGGATTTAGCAGTTGGAGTAGGAGTAACGTTGTAGAGAGATGGATCCTGAGTGTATGCTCCTTTCTTTGTCTTGTACTTGTGTCTAACCTCTTCTTCTCTAAGTTTCAGGATGAAGTCATTGATGTCCAAAGTCCAGCACTGAGTTGAATCTTAGAGTGGAAATGAATGAATCCCAATTCTCTGGTAGCCCATCAGCCAAGCTTGCCACCTTTTCTTCTTTGGACGTTGTAACACCATGAGTGTGAAGTTCACTCATCTTATGATATCATCCAAGCTTTCATTCCCAATAGAAGAGAAGTTGTCAAACTCTTTCTTTAATGCTTTTGCCTTAAGTGACTTGAGTGTTGAATTACCTTCATATCTCTTCTCAAGAGCCTCCCATAGCCTTTTGCTCTGCTTATGTTATGAATATTGATGAAAAAAGTCTTTCGGAATTGACTGGGTCAACATAGCATAGGCTTTCTTCTCTGCATTATAAGCAAGCTTTTTTGAATCACTTAGTCCACTCAAAGTCAGGGGTATGCCATCAGCACCAACTGGCATAGTGTAGCCAGTTTCAATAGCATTCCAAAGATTGGTATCCACTCCATTAAGATGAATCTCAAATCTTTGTTTCCATTGAGGAAATTCATCAAGAGACAACAGCTTAGGTGGTTTATTATGGTTCCCAATCTCATTTTCCAATAGCAAATGGTTCTGGATCCTAGAGTCCTTCCTTGTTGAGAATGCAAAGTTCTCTGAGTCCATAATGAAGTAGTCTTTAACTAGAAAAAAAACAGAATGTGTATGCGACTGAGAGAGGCGACTGAAGGCCAACTGAGACAATCAGTGTGCGATTGAGCTGAGTCGGACGACTGGGCAGGCGATTAGGATAGTTGTGCGAATGAGCAGAACGACTGGGACAATCGTGCGATTGAACGAGCGATTGGTCCAATCGTGCGATTGAGCTGGGCGATTGGAGTTCAGTCGTGCGATTGAGTCAATCGTGCGACTAAGACAACTGACTTCGAATTTTTCAACCTTCTTCACACAATTTGACCTAAAAACACAATTTTGAATACCCTAGACGGCTGCAACTCGAAAAAGGCTCAATTTTCAAAGCATGCACACGTAAAAACTGGATTTTGAGCAGAAAGAATGGATCTTTAAACTTAAAAACGTTGACTTTTTCACCAAAACAATTGAATCCACGAAGAATCAAGAGCCAAAGCTCTGATACGACTTGTTAGGACCGTGTACGGACGGAGTACTAACTGATTCTACGTGAAACCTAATCAAATAGTGCGGAATTCTGTTTGATTAGCGATCCAATCAGGGAGAACGTTAGCCGGATCAAACCTAACGATTAGAAAACGTTAACAATGAAGTAGGAATGATCTGAAACGTTCTATGGAATTGGAAGGGACGCTCTGTGCGAACTGGGATGGCTAGGGTTGTGAATTAATAAAGTGTCTTATTTTTCCACGAATTAAGTGTTATTTATAGGTTACAGCTTCATTCGTATGACTGAGCCAAGTGACTGGCTCAGTCGTGCGACTGAGTCATACGATCGATTCATTCGTACGACTGAGTCAGTCTTATGACTCAATCGTGCGATTGATTCAGTCACCTGGTTCAGTCGTGCGATTGGCCTATTCGCATGGTCCAGTCATGCGACTCAATCAGAATACTTAGTTAAACATATTCGTGAACCTTTAATGATTCAGAACTATGTCTAACAGATGTAAACCTATATAACATGTTCATATATGCGTGCAACAATGAATAATATTAATAGATATGACATTAAGCAACCAATAAACATTCATAGAAGAGTTTTTCATCTCATTGATAAAACATTACATATGTGTTACAAGATGAAAGTTTACTACATTGAAGCATACTAGACTAGAACTAGGGACATGTGTATCAACAGTTATTAGTCATTTTTGGAGCTCGGGTAGGAGCGCGAGTAAGGAGACTCTACATCAAATTTCCATAGATAGTTTTAAGATATGTTCTTGTTTAAGTTTGTGTCAAGTTAATTATTATTTATTTTAGATTTACATTATTATTATTAGGAGTAGTTTTAATATTGTTATTATTATTTTTAGGCGTTAGGGTTGTTATTAGGGGTGGGTATTGGGTAGCCTAGCTTTAGTTAGGCATGATCACCCATGCTTAAACAAGGTAGCGTAAACCAATATCCAACCATTACAATAACTAGTTAGTGGTATCATTACCTAACCTAGGATTATTTAAACTGTATTAGGATCTAGAGATATTACCAGATTGTACTAGGAAAAGTTATCAACTATTGGGCAACTGCTAAACAGGTGAGTTCCTCTGAACTATTTGCTAAAGTGGGATGTGATGTTCTGATAACCGATAATAATTGAAGAATTGACTAGCAATAGCATCTTTGATATGTGGCAATGCTTGATAGGATGCTTGAGGGCTGCTTGTATGATTCTACTTTAGCTAGTGGAGTTTGTATACATAACCTGGTTATGTGAATTTATACTATGCTTACTCTATTCCTATCTGTTTGCCATGACTGTATCTACTTGATGCAATAGTCAATAATAAAATGTTTTGAATTTTAAAGAATGCCATGTTTATGAAATCACAAGCTTTATGCTGAGTCCCAAATATTTTCTATTTTATGGACACACATCCTAGGTGCCAACAGATCGCAGAAATTGAAGATTAGAGGCTAGTTTATGGGGAAATAGAGGTCAAGAGCGCTACTGAAGATTTGGATATCTAATCTAGTTAAACTGATGTAATGATATTATCTAGCATGACAAATATAATGTATATTTTGACGTATAATCAAAGTTAGAATCCCGCTGTGAACTCCATTATTACTATGCATTCTGTATATCCGATGCGTAACGCTCCCTGGGATAGCCCGGGAGGCGGGCGTTACAAGTTGGTATCAGAGCCATAGTGTAAGTGAATTAGGCATTATAAGTTAGTGTCTAAACTTAAACTAAGATTGGAAGACTACATAGATTAGCAAACGAGTCAAGTAACGTGATAATATATAAGAAAAGTTAGATATGTGTTAAGCATATAGTGAAAGATAATTAGAATACGTAAATAATGTACAAGGTTAATAGCAATTAGCTAATGTTATTAAGGATTTACATTCGTAAGTTATGTTTGGTTTGCTATCGGTTATGTTTACCTAAAAATAAGAATTACATTAATAGCGTTGATCAAGAATTGTAGAAAACGTACACCTCTACGGATAGTCTTATGTTAATTAGTCTAATTAACCGAAGTGACTAGGCAAGACAAATCACGATTAGTAATAGTCAAATATATTATAAAATAAAATATTCAGGAAAACAAGCGAACATGAATGCTGAATAAGGATAACATTCATATTCAGACAATAATATTGATACAATGAAAGAAAGTTAGAATATTGATATAAGGTAAATTGATGATTACGTTTGAATCCACATAATAGTGAATTTATAATGAAAAGACTATCCTAATAATATTCTAACATGTTGATTAGTGCATATGTCTAAGTGGTGAAGTTATAGCTCCATATGACAAGGATTTGTGGTGTACTGGAATATAAACATATGGGCTAGATGTACATTATCAGATATTCAAATCTTGTATAGTATCCATCAAGAGTGTCAATTGATAAGATAAGATAAAATATAAAGTGATGAATAATATGTTAAGAAAGGATAATACCGTAAAACATTGGAACTAGTACCAAGTAACCGAAAGCAAGATAGATTGTCAAAGGTGATCATGAATGTAGAACAGATATAAAGAACTATGAAAAGCATAATTAGATAACAAGATAAATACAAAACTTTATCTGTAAGATGTCAAGATTATTGCTACCACTCAACCAAAAATTAATCTGGAGAAAATAAAAAGAAAATTACAGAAAAGTTTCTCATTATCTAGAACTAAGATTGTAAACTAAGAAACTAACAGAGTAAGTGCAAGAGTGTGCTTATAAGTCCTTCATGACTTACAACTCTCTAACATTTGATAACAATAAGAGATCGGTAGAGGCACATAAATGAAGTCAAATGAAAGTTGTCTTAGACTTATGAGTACATGTAACCAATTAGATCTAATTTGTAGTATAATCATTTCAATCAAAAAGAATACATTGGTGCGAGTAAAAAGCCTAGTATCAACTATCTTTAGGCCATATATGAATTAAGAAACTCAAGCTTTACACCATATCTTCATAAGTAGGATGAATAATGGGAGACAAAAGAAAATAGCTGGCATCATTAAAATTCATATGATAAGCTTGAATGATAACTTGATTCCTATTGACTTGATACCTATGGAAACCCAAAGAATTTGAGGTAGTCAAAGGAATTGACTAGCAAACTTTTAACTAAGTATAAGTTACGTCTGACAGAAGAATGGTATAACTTAGATTGCCTAAAAAATGGTAGTATATGATGACTGAGCTGGAAACATTATTACTATGACTCAGGTCCATAAACTTTTAAGTAAATGATATATTATTGTTCTAGCATATGCCATGAACACTATGAAGAAACAGAAAGTTTAAAGCATTTTTAAGAACATTAAATGATCACTAGGAACTATTGGTGATCTACTCGAATTCACCAATGCATCAGGGATATTCATGGATTCATGGAGCATATGATAAAGCTTATAAACACTATTTGGATAAATTCATCATCATTTTTCCAGGACATTCTGATATATTCGAAAGACTGAAGAAACCACGAGGATCATGTTAGAGAAATTCTAGAATTACGTAAAAAAGGACAACCTTGCACCAGATTCTAGGAATATAAATTTTAGATATGTAAAGTTTAATTCTTAGGACATATGTTTAACGAGCAAGACAAACAAGTAATACATGTTAAGACCAAGCAATTAAGAAATAAAAAAAAATCTACATGATTTGAAGATTTTGAGTTTTGAAGATTATTATGGGAGATTAATTTATGTTTTTCTAAATACAATTGAAAATGAAGGGAATTGTTAAGTAACTACAACTATGATATACAATACCATCCAGGAAAGAACAAAGTTAATCGCTGGTGCATTTTATAAATAAGAATGAGCCCAATCATTAAATTGAAATATCTACAAATGATATTAAGATTAACCTCTTAGACTAAATTGAAATGCACAAGAAAATTTCCTTGATGGAAAATCACATTAATAAGCAATAAAGGATTGGTAGATGAAAACTATTAAGAGATAGAAGTGATAGTATTTTAAGACTCCACAATCATATATGAGTATTGAGTCTTAGCATATTACATGACATGATACTAAATGAAGCCCATAAATCAAAATATAGAGCACACACTGATAGTAATAACATGTAATATGATTTAAGAATTATTATTGGTATTACGGAATCAAAGATCAATCACAAGGCGTGCAGGGAAATTTCTTTATCTACTTAAGGATTATGGTGAAACATTAGAAATTGTCTAACTAGATACAACAATGTTAAATCTCATAATGGAAATGAAAGATAACCAATAGACTTTGTTAATTTCATGATTAAATTATGAATATGACGCCATCTAGTTACTGGATGTTAGGTTTACCAAATTAGTACACTCTTTATCTATATGGCAAACTATAAGAGAGAAATGTTAGCCAAACTCTATTAGTCTCACATTAAGATTTGCCTATCTTGACTATATCTGATAGACTTTATCGTTTCACTTCAAAACTATAATACGGTTTCCAAAATAAACTAAGAACTCGAGTAAACTAGAGAACCTTATGTTTCACAACAGTAGTAGACTTTCTTTGAGAATTAAAACCTTAAGCAATATAATATATGAATATATTAGAGTTCGTATAACAAGAGTTTGGTATAATTTGATCACTTTTGTGGTAAAGAAATTATAAGAAATAAGGATATGTTAGTTAACAAAAGAAGCTATTAATCATACAATACAATAATCTTAGCTCAAAAGATAATTTCACTAGTATTGGTCGAGTGATAAGGTTATAAAAGAGTCTGAGAAAACATGGAGATTGGCAGAAGAAATAAAAGCCAAATATCCTCAACTCTTCGTGTAACCTTCGAATTTCGTGGACAAAATTCTTTTAAGGGGGTAAGAATGTAACATCCCAGGTTTCCAGGGTTAGATGTAATTATTAAAATAAAATAAATATGAACTTTATGTTTTGTATATTGTTAAACGAGTAAGTAATGAGTGAAATAACTACTTTAAATTTAAAGTTTTAGACGAGTTTTAGTATCGTAAGAGACCGTTTAAATATATATAAATATAATAATATATTATATTTAAATGTGCTCCGTTTTTTACGAAGCTTGGGTCGACTCGTAGAGAAAAATAAGAGCGTCTCAATGGCATATTTGAAATTTTATAAGACGTTATATTCAAAAAGTGATAAGAGAAAAACTAAGTAAGCAGCTGAATTAGTTATAAAAATATAATAATAATAATAATGTTAAAAAATATATAAGGAAGGAAGAAGCGAAGAATGCAAGCATACAGGCAAGCATGTCAATTTGCATCCCATATCGCTTGCTTTTCTTTTCACATGTCTGTCCGTTTTCTTATATATAGAAACCTTAAGGTTGAATTTAGATTATAAGTTTTCTTGGGAACGCTCTAGTTTTTAAAGAGAATCCCGAGTAATCAATACCCCATTGGGTATTGTTATTAGTCGTTTTTGGAGCTCGGGTAGGAGCGCGAGTAAGAAGACTCTACATCAAATTGCCGTAGATAGTTTTAAGGTATGTTCTTGTTTAAGTTTATGTCAAGTTAATTATTATTAATTTTAGATTTAAATTATTTTTATTAGGAATAGTTTTAATATTATTAGTATTATTATTTTTAGGCGTTAGGGTTGTTGTTAGGGGTGGGTATTGGGTAGCCTAGCTTTAGTTAGGCATGGACTGATCACCCATGCTTAAACAAAGTAGCATAAACCACTATCCAACCATTACAATAACTAGTTAGTGATACCATTACCTATCCTAGGATTATTTAAACTGTATGAGGACCTATAGATATTACCAGATTGTACTAGGAAATGTTATCAACTATTGGGCAACTGCTAAATAGGTGAGTTACTCTGAACTATTTTCTAAAATGGGATGTGATGTTCTGATAACCGGTTATAATTGAAGAATTGACTATCAATATCATCTGTGATATGTGCCAATGCTTGATAGGATGCTTGAGGGCTGCTTGTATGATTCTGCTCTAGCCAGTGGAGTTTGTATACATAGCCTGATTATGTGAGTCTATACTGTGCTTACTCTGTTCTTATCTGTTTGCCATGGCTGTATCTACTTGATGCAATAGTCAATAAGAAAATGTTTTGAATTTTAAAGAATGCCATGTCTATGAACTCACAAGCTTTATGCTGAGTACCAAATATTTTCTATTTTATGGACACACATCCTAGGTGCCAAAAGATTGCAGAAATTGAAGATTATAGGCTAGTTTATGAGGAAATAGAGGTCTAGAGCGCTACTGAAGATTTGGATATCTAATCTTGTTAAACTGATTAATGATATTATCTAGCATGACAAATATAATGTATATTTGATGTATAATCAAAGTTAGACTTCTGCTGTGAACTCCATTATTACTATGCATTCTGTATCTCCGATACGTAACGCTCCCTGGGATAGCCCGGGAGGCGGGCGTTACAAGTTGGTATCAGAGCCATAGTTTAAGTGAATTAGGCTTTATCAGTTAGTTTCTAAACTTAAACTAAGATTGGCAAGACTATGTAGATTGGCAAACGAGTCAAGTAACATGATGATATATAAGAAGAGTTAGATATGTGTTAAGCATATAGTGAAAGATAATTAGAACACGTAAATAATGTAAAAGGTTAATAGCAATTAGCTAATGTTATTTTGGATTTACATTCGTAAATTATGTTTTGGTTTACTATCGGTTATGTTTACCTAAACATAAGAAGTAGATTAATAGCGTTGGTCAAGAATTATAGAAAACGTACACCTCTACGGATAGTCTTATGTTAATTAGTCTAATTAACCGAAGTGACTAGGCAAGACAAATCATGATTAGTAATGGTCAAATATATTATAAAATAAAATATTCAGGAAAAGAAGCGAACGTGAATGCTGAATTAGGATAACATTTATATTCCGACACTAATATTGATACATAATGAAGGAAAGCTAGAATATTGATGTAAGGTAAATTGATTATTACGTTTGAATCCATATAATAGTGAATTTATAATGAAAATAGTATCCTAATAAGATTCTAACATGTTGATTAGTGCATATGTCTTAGTGGTGAAGTTATAGCTCCATATGACAAGGATTAGTGGTGTACTAGAATATAAACATATGGGCTAGATGTACATTATCAGATATTCAAATGTTGTATAGTATCCATCAAGAGTGTCAATTGATAAGATAAGATAAAATATAAAGTGATGAATAATATGTTGAGAAAGGATAATACCCTAAAACATTGGAACCTGTACCAAGTAACCGAAAGCAAGATAGATTGTCAAAGGTGATCATGCATGTAGAACGGATATAAAGAACTAAGAAAAGCACAATTAGATAACATGAGAAATACAAATGTTTATCTGTAAGATGTCAAGATTATTGCTACCACTCGACCAAAAATTAATCTGGAGAAATACATAGCCTGGCCATTTGAATTTATACTATGTTTACTCTGTTCCTATCTGTTTGCCACGGCTGTATCCACTTGATGCAATAGTCAATAATAAAATGTTTTGAATTTTAAAGAATGTCATGTTTATGAACTCACAAGCTTTAGGTGCCAAAGAGATAGCAGAAATTGAAGATTACAGACTAGTTTATGAGGAAATAGAGGTCTAGAACACTACTGAAGATTTGGATCTCTAATCTAGTTAAACTGATGTAATGATATTATCTAGCATGAAAAATATAATGTATATTTCGATGTATAATCAAAGTTAGACTTCCGCTTTGAACTCCATTATTACTATGCATTCTCTATATCCGATACGTAACGCTCCCAGGGATAGCCTGGGAGGCGGGCGTTACATGAATGAACTGTGCGACTGAGATCTAGTCGTGCGAATAGACTGTGCGACTGAGCTCTAGTCATGCGAATGAGCTCATACGTACGACTGAGTCATGCGACTGGGCTTAGAGGTATGTTCTCTCATGCGTTTACCTCAGTCATGCGACTGAACTCATACTCATGGTTCAGTCGTGTGATTGAGTAGTTCATCCATCTCAGTCGTGCGATTGAGTAGTTCATCCATCTCAGTCGTGCGATTGAGCCATTTGCATAGCTCAGTCGTGCAAGTTAAGTTCATCTGGGTGTCCATTCGCATGACAGACTGTTTGTCCATTCAACTTCAAATTTTGAGCAAAACATGATGTTAGACGTTGTGGCATGGCTCATTAGGCTCGCAAATGTCCGACTAACCTCCTAATCACTTTTATTTGATTAAGATACTTAGTTTTAATGATTTATTTGTCAAACTAAGTTTCGGTTCTATTTAGATCTTAAGTTCGATCATTTGGACATGTATTTACTTATCTTTGAGGTTGAAAATCGTCGCGCAATACCTGTAGAATCAGTACAAATCGTCAGAATATGTCAAAGAAAGGTCTATAGCAATGAAACAAAAATTTTGACAGAGTGAGGTTAAGTAGTGCATTTGAGTGGGCGATTGGAGTGAATGAACAACTGCGACCGATTCCCCCTCTATTTATACTAGGGTTTCCTCCAGTCGTGCGATTGAACATAGTCGCATACTTGATTCGTGCAACTGAGGGTTAGTCGTACGACTGGCCCATTCGGTCACCTCCAATCGTGCGATTGAGGGTCATTCGTGCGACTGTCATAGTCGGTCACCTTCAATCGTGCAATTGAGTTCATACGTATGGTCCAATCGTATGACTGGTCCATACTCATGGTCCAGTCGTGCAAATGGCTCATACTTATGATTTTTGACTTTATGACCATTTGACACTTAGCCCTTTTTTAACAGTTGATAAAACATTTTAAGCATTCAATCATCTCAGACATGACCATTTTAACTTAAAGAACCTTTGATCACCTCAGACGTGATCTATTTATCCACCCGATCTCCTCAGACGTGATCCTTTTATCTTGAAAACCGTTAATCACCTCAGACGTGATTATTTTATGAACATAAACTGATGATCACCTCAGACATGATCCTTTTAATTTTCTTCAAAAATAGGTGATTCAAGATTAACGTTTAGTTCCTTTTATGACATTCACAGACATACATCTTGTTACACAGTCCGACACTAACACACTACAAACAGAAAAACTTGAAAACTAGAAACACTTAACTAAATTACTTAAATAAACATATTTTTGTGATTTTGTTCGGGTAGAGCTGAAGACATTTTAATATTCACTTTAAAATGATTCTCCATCTGAGCAGAACAGTCTATTAGCACTAACTTCATTTCTAAACAGATTCATATGGAATCAGACAGACATAAACGTAATTTCTTGGAACTTTTTGTTGATATATTGAAAAGGAAACTACATATTTACAGATCACAGTTTCTCATTCATCTAAGACTTCTAAGCGCTAACTGGAAATCATGCTTGGTTTGTTATGTAACACACATTGATTTTGAACATCAGGTGGTGCAGTCATGACGATTATCGATATACTTGTCCACTTATGTCCTTACATAGATTTTTGACACACCTCAGTCATAATGATAATTAAGTGGATTAGACCAACAAGTGTTTGTGCGTCCCACTAGTATATGGTAATCAATCTTTCTCAGGAGATTTTTATGCATTCTGGAGGTTAAGAATATTTTAGTTCTAAGAGCTTTCAAAGAGATGCAAAGCCTCAGGTTAGTGCCATCACACAGTAGAGAGGCGCAAACAACAGTGAATTCTTAGAATGGATAGGTTATGCTAAGCCTCAGGTTAGTGCCATCGCACAGCAGAGTGGCGCAAGACCTATCTTCTGATTAAAGCAATATACTATAATATACATTTTAGCCGTGACTTTTGTCATCTTTTGCTCTGTTTTTCTGGTCTTTGCACACATTTGTGGCATTCAATTACTCCTCACCCCTTATTGGAAATTGATTGATTATGCAAACCAGGGATACCATGGGAACCCACAACTTGGTGCTAGATTCAGGTTTAAGTGAATCACCAATGATGTCTACTAGTCTTTCTGTTGACCCTACCGATACATCGTATAATGGACTAGCACCTCCCTAGACCAACTTTCTCCGTGCAATTACAGTAATAGACAAGCATACTATCATTTTTCCAATATGTTAGACTTCGAGTTGTTAGACTTATGATTTTCGGTGATTTAAATTAAACATTGTAAAAATGGAAAATCTTTTTGGTGTTTTTGCCTGTGCATTTTTCCAAGTAACACGACGCCTGTGCACTATCACTTTTCATAGTGTTGAATCACTTTCATAGATTTGTTGTTTTTGCCTTTTGGCTTATCTACTCTCCCTCCCCCCGTTTTTTAAGTAAATAAATACTAAAACTAAACTAATCTCCACCTAAAATACTAAAACCGAAAATATTTTTGTGTTTTTGGATTTTTTAAGATAGGAAATTAAAAATATATAAATAAAAGAAAATAAAAAGAAAAAAGAAACTAAACAAGTGTCGGACTAAGCATTTGCATCTTCTGGAATTACGTCACTTTTCTTTTTCACGTCGCTGACCTCTAACAGATATAAAAATCTGGGTTTATCAAAAGGTTTATTGTAGAGGTCGGCGCGTTGAAAATCCGTGTTTATTTTAATCACATCGATTAATTGTTTTTCATAGCAATCATGTATCAAAATGATTTTTATGCCGATGTGTTTAGTCTTAGGGTGTTGAACAGGATTTTTAGTTACAGCTATGGCAGCAGAATTATCAACAACGATAGGATTGTTTGAAAATTGCAAACCGTAGTCCCGCATTTGCTGTTGTATCCAGATGATTTGTGAACGGCAACTTGCAGTAGCAACGTATTCAGCTTCACATGTTGACAGAGCAACATGTAACACCCGGAAAATTTTCTAAGCAAGTCAAATAAAAATAATGGACTCAGACGAGACCATTTAATAAGATAGGCTGGTTGTGGGTGTTAGACCGAGTTAACCCTTCGGGTCACGAGTTTAACGAGTTTAAGGTCACGGGAACGCCTGATATATATATAGATGGATCAGCTGAGCAACTCTCATTTGCATTCAACACCCAGTTCTAGAGAGAGAGTGTAGAGAGAGAAAGTGTCAGTTCGAGGCTCGGTTGGTCAAGAGATTGAAGGCTGGTGTTCGTGGACTCCCAAACAACAAGAATCAAGGTAAGAAACGTAGTCTAATTGCACCTTTTAGTGAAAAACCCGGATTTAAGTTTTGGGTTTTAAAAGTGGCAAGAATCGCCCAAAAACGCACGTTTTTATGTAAGAAAACATGAATAAAGCTTAGATATAGGTTCCTGGATGGTAACCCAAGGTTTTGGATGAAAAAGATTAAAGATTTAGGGTAAAATAGGCTGATTCATAAGTTTCAGCTCGTTCTGCGAAATTAATCACTCCTCCAGCGAAACAATGCAGCGAAATTAGAGGTTTCAGCGAAACTACAGTTTCGCTGCAGCGAAACTACAGCTTCGCTTGGGCGAAACTATAGTTTCCTTGATAACTTCGCCGGTGCCCAGGTTGACCCTTAGACATTGCGAAACTAGGGAATTCCAATGAAAGTTGGGCGCTCAAGGCAGCGAATCGGTTCAGCGAAACTGGCAGAATGCTGCCCACCGAAACTAGAAGCGAAACTGCTGTTCACCTAGCGAAACTATGGGCGAAACTATGGGCGAAACTAGCAGCGAACTTAGTAGCGAATTTAGGCAGAAATTAACTCTTTTGAGTGTTAACTTATCTGCAGGCAGTGTATTGTGACCCTCATCTTTAAAGCTTGATTGAGAAGCTGCTTATCAAGCACAGGTGAGTTCTAGGACCCCTCATTTACTTGTTTTAAACGATTTTGGGGCTGGAACACATATAAACCTGTTAATTGAAATGTGTATGTTTGACCCATTTGGGTGTAATATCGTGTAGTAAGTTTAAGGTATGATTGTGGACTTGAGCGTGTTGGATGAGGTCCTAGTATGAGTCCCCAAGGTTCAGGAGGGACAATAAATGTGGGAGTAGGTCTTTACATGGAAGTTTCTATAAGTGCCTGTAGATGACTGTTGATGTAGGCTATGTATGTATGATTCCATGTATGATGATGTATGACTGATATATGTGTGTTCCTTACGATGATGTATGTATATCTTTCTATGACTCTATGTATTATGACCACGAATGAACGAAGTATTATGTAAAGTAAAGTGAAAGATAAAGAAAGGGAACTTGAAGATGAATGCATGTATTAATGAATGAATGAATGAATAATATGATGATGAATACATGCATTAACGAACGAACGAAAGAAGTCTTGCAAGCATTGGATAAGGTAAACGGGTCCTTCTTGGTGATTGACCATATGTATGGTGCCCCTACCGCTTACCTGTAGTACCGTGACATACGTTTTGTTGTTCATTTAATGACCTCGGCCCGGTAGCTAAGACTGATCGAGGTATAGCATATGGTAGTGGCGCAAAAGATATCCAATGTGCAAGAAAAGATGAAACGGGATCCTTGTCATTCGACCACAGTAATCATGGCTGCGTGCCATGAAGTGGGTAAAGCCTGACAGGATCCATATGAGAACTGAATGATAAAGACGTAACGAATGAATGAGATAGATAATAATAAATATTATCTATATATGTATATGATGTATGTTCATGAACGAAACGTATAACGAATGAACGTAACGGGATCCTTGTCATTCGACCAAAGTAATCATGGCTGTGTGCCATGAAGTGGGTAAAGGCTGACAGGATCTAGATAAGAAGTGAAAGATAATGATGTATAATGAATGAACGAATGAATGAAAGAGATAATAAAGATATTATCTACATGTATGTATAATGTATGATCGCGAATAAAGAAAAGAATGGTTTTAAATGAAAACGAAGTATGTTATTATAAAACTAGAACTCACTTAGCAACGCTGACTTTTTATGTGTTTCCAGTTGGCAGGTAGTGTTGCTGGGGATGGCACGAGGCGGCTACTCAAATCTTTTAGGATGACATTCTCCTTTTGATAATGCTGCCACGTAATAGGATGCGGGCTTATAATGCATGCAACACATTATGTTGCATGCAAGTGTCAAGTGTTCCTTGAGGATCCCGATAAACAGGATTATTTAAGGAACCTTCCTTAAGGATCCTGATAAACGGGATTACTTATGGGATCTTCTTTATGATTAAAATCATAAAGTGTCTATACTACAGGTCACTATATATGACCATTTTGTAAATCAGTAACGTTGTAATTTTTGTAATAGTGCTTTTGTGGTGTAATGCAACATTGGATGTTTTGTAATTCATGTACGTTGTATTAAATGGCAAAAGCATTTATAGTAAAATAAAAGTTTATTTCAGAAATTCCGCTGCATGATTTTATTAAGTTTATGCAAATATATGTTTTGATGTGCGATGAAAGACCAGCTGTGAGGTGCCCGGGAACGGGGCCTTACAAGTTGGTATCAGAGCCAAAGTTTAAGTAAAATGGGTAAATTTTCCAAATAAACCTAAACTTAAACTAAAAATGGGACAGAAAGGAAGGGAATGCCACTTGAGTAGCTGCGTGCCATGAGGTATTTTCTTAAAGATTAATTGGTATTATGTGCGTATGTATGTGGTATACGTGTACTGTTAGATTTAGATGCTAATGTAGTCAGGACGGGTGATGCTCAGGGTGCGAAGAGTAAAGTAAGTGGCTAATCACAACTGGCCACTGTAATTAGGGACTTACTATGCTTGACATAAACTGAGTTGTTTCCTTGAATGACCGTGTTAGTATTTGAACCTTTCAGTGTGAGATAGAAAATGGCTGGTGGTAGATCTTCCAAAGCTTCCCGGGGTGGGGGCGGTGGCGGACGTGGTGCTGAACCACGAGCCACAAGAGGAAGACCTAGGGTGTAGAAAGTGGTTCATGAAGAACCCGATACTCCTCATCAGGAGGGTGTAGACGAAAGCACAAATTTGAGAGCCTTGGTAAAAGAGGCAGTGGTCGAAGAGGTGCATCAGGTCATGCATACGATCTTACCGTCTGTGCTGACCGAGCTAATAAAGGCGGTACGCGAAGATGAAAGTCAAGGGAGGAACCGGTCCTCGGGGAGACCGCATCGACAAGAGCCGGAAACGGTTCTATCTGATAATGAAGAGGAAGAGGAGGAGGAGCCGGTACGGGAGACAACACGGGGTTGTAATTACGGGGCATTCATGAGATGAAAGCCCCCTACTTTTGACGGTTCTGGCACTGCTACTGACGCTCACCAATGGGTGAGAGAAATGGAGGCTGTCCTCGATATTAGTGATTGCTAGGAGGACAAGAATGTGAAGCTTGCTACCCACTCTTTCACGGGGTCGGCTTTGTGCTGGTGGGACAATATAGTCCAAGCCGAGGGTAGCAGGATCATCGGAAGAATGAAGTGGTCCGAGCTGAAAAGGATGGTGATCGAGGAGTTCAGTCCTCGTCGGGAAATGGACAAAGTTGAGAGAGAGTTCCTGCAGTTGGAGGCGGGGATGATGACCCACCAACAGTACACCACCAAATTCAATGAGATGGCAAGAACGGTGCCGGATCAGGTGACGCCGATGTCTCGAAAGATCAACTGGTATATTCAGGGGCTGCCAGCTGACATCCGCAGACATTTGATTACTGCTCAACCGAGCACCTTTAGGTCGGCAGTGGATTTGGCTGGGAGATTATATGATGAACGGGCTGTGGTGGTGAAGGATGAGGTTAGTAAGAAGGCAGGTGGTGAGAGGAACTGGCAGGGGAAGAGGTTTGGTCGAGGTGATACCTCGACGAGTAACAAGAAGGCAAGGGTGGATGACCGCCGTGTGGTCATCTCCGGAGCTGGGTTGAGGAGGTGTGGCCAATGTGGAAGAGAGCACTCGGGGGAGTGCAAATGGGGATCAAATATCTGCATTAAGTGCGGAAAGACATGGCATATGGCCAAGGATTGCCGGACAGGCAAATGTTTTAACTGTGGGGAAAGGGGTCATATGAGTAGAGACTGCAAGAAGCCGAGGGCTGAGGGCTCAGGGGTGAAGATGACGGGAGGAGAAGAACCGAGGGCAAAGGCCAAGGCATTCACGATGACACAAGAAGAGGCTAGGACGGACCCTGATGTTGTGTCCGGTACGTTCCAGATAAACCAAACTTTAGCCTCTGTATTATTTGATTTGGGTGCCAGTAGGAGTTTTATTTCTACTACTTTCTGTGCTAAACTGCCTGTTAGAAGTAAATGCCTCGATGAGTCCTTTGACGTAGAAACTGCTATTGGTAAGCCCACTAGGGTTACGGATGTGGTAGAGGACTGTGCCGTAGAATTAGAAGGTCATAGGTTTGCTGCCAGGTTACATGTGATGCCCCTAGGAGGATTTGATGTAGTATTAGGGATGGATTGGTTAGCAACCTATGAAGCGAATATCGTGTGCCGAAAGAAGATGATTAGACTGACGGCGGCTGACGGGTGTTCAATGACAATATACGGCAATCGGGTGACGATGATTCCGAAAGTGATCTTGATGGCGGTGGCGGGAATGTGTATGAGGCGCGAACGTAGTGCCTACTTATGTTACGTAAAGAATGTAGAGACAACAACGCCACAGCTATCCGATGTACCGGTAGTGTGTGAATTTCCAGACGTATTCCCACAAGACTTATCAGGATTGCCACCTGACCAAGAGATCGAGTTCCAGATCGACCTGATACGGGTGCTCAACCTGTCGCCAAAGCACCGTATCGCTTGGCTCCGACGGAAATGAAAGAGTTGATGGAGCAGTTGCAAGAACTGCTAGATAAGGGGTTCATTAGGCCAAGTATCTCACCTTGGGGTGCTCCGGTTCTGTTCGTAAAGAAGAAAGATGGTAGTATGAGGATGTGCATCGACTACCGCGAGCTGAATAAGTTGATGGTGAAGAACAGATACCCCTTGCCGAGAAACAATGACTTGTTTGATCAACTTTAGGGTGCCAGTTGGTTTTCAAGGATAGATCTTCAATCGGTCTACCATCAACTGAAAGTGAAAGAGCAGGATGTCCCTAAAACAACTTTTCGTATGCGCTATGGTCACTACGAATTCCTTGTTATGTCTTTTGGTTTGACCAATGCGTCGGTTGCTTTTATGGATTTGATGAATCGAGTGTGTCGGCCAATGTTGGATAAATCAGTAATTGTGTTTATCGATGATATACTAATTTATTCCAAGAACGAAGAAGAGCATGCCGACCACATTCGGGAGGTGTTGGAGACCTTGAGGAAGGAGAAACTGTATGCTAAGTTCTCCAAGTGTGCTTTTTGGTGACGTGAGGTGCAATTTCTGGGTCACATGGTAAATGCAAAGGGAATAATGGTGGACCCAGCAAAGGTTGAGGCCGTGATGAAATGGAAGTCACCAAAGACGCCATCCGAGATTTGCAGCTTCTTGGGATTGGCGGGCTACTATAGAAGATTTATCCAAGACTTTTCCAAGATAGCCTCGCCTTTGACAAAATTGACTCGCAAGGACGTAAAGTTCGTGTGGGGTCGAGAACAGGAGGATGCCTTTGAGGAGTTGAAGACGAGACTGACACAAGCTCCTGTCTTGACATTTCCCGAGGGAAATGAAGACTTAGTGGTCTATTCGGATGCATCTTATTCTGGGCTAGGTTGCGTATTGATGCAACGCGGAAGAGTAATAGCCTATGCGTCTCGACAACTGAAGACCCACGAAGTCAACTATCCCACTCACGATCTAGAACTAGCTGCGATGGTTTTCGCGTTGAAGATTTGGCGGCACTATCTATACAGGACGAAGTACACCATCTTCACGGACCACAAAAGCTTGAAGTACTTCTTTGAGTGGAAAGATCTAAACATGAGGCAAAGGCGATGGTTAGAGCTGATAAAAGACTATGATTGTGAGATCCACTACCATCCGGGCAAAGCCAACGTGGTTGCGGATGCCCTTGGCCGAAAGGAAAGGCCCGAGCCGATTCGGGTGAAGGCTTATCAGCTAATTATGACCTCTGATGTGATGACACAGGTTAAGGAGTTCCAAGACGAGGCTTTGAAAGAAGATCGTCTTAACTCCGAAAGGATGAGAGGTCTTGTTACAGAACTGGGTGAGAACACTCTTGGTGTTAAGACCCGATTTGGGCGAATGTGGATTCCTCGGTACGGGGATCTACGTGGAAAAATCATGGATGAGGCCCATAAGACTCGATACTCCATTCACCCCGGTGCTACCAAGATGTATCACGATATGAAGAAGGATTACTGGTGGCCGGACATGAAACGCGACGTGGTAGAGTACGTGAGAAAGTGCCTGACTTGTTTACAAGTAAAGGCAGAGCACCAGAAACCTTACGGGAAGATCCAACCATTGGATATACCCGAGTGGAAGTGGGAGCACATCACCATGGATTTCATCACAAAGCTACCACGTACCCCGAAAGGGTATGATGCTATATGGGTGATAGTTGATCGCTTGACGAAAAGCGCTCACTTCCTACCGATCCGTGAGACGTATTCATCTGAAAGATTGGCGGATCTATTCATCAATGAAATCGTAGCTCGTCATGGCGTGCCGGTGTCCATCGTGTCGGATCGTGACACCCGTTATACATCGAAATTTTGGAAGAGATTCTATGATGCGATGGGGACGAGACTACATATCAGCAGACTTACCACCCTCAGACAGACGGTCAGTCTGAGAGGACGATCCAGACACTCGAAGACATGCTTCGGGCATGCGTGATCGATTTTGGAGGAAGTTGGGACGACCACCTGCCATTAGCTAAATTTTCATACAATAACAGTTATCATGCCAGTATTGGCATGCCACCTTATGAAATGCAATATGGTAGGAGATGCAGGACACCCGCTTGTTGGGGTGATATTGGTCAGAAGGAATTAGGGAGCGTCGAGGTGGTCGAGGCTACGACTGATAAGCTTGAAAGGATCAAGGCCTATATGAAGGCAGCCAAAGACAGACAGAAGTCGTATGCCGATAAACGACGCAGACCGATTGAGTTCCAGGTGGGTGACCGGGTGATGTTAAAGGTCTCACCTTGGAAATGAATTATTCGGTTCCGAAAGCTGGGCAAACTAAGCCCGCGGTATATAGGCCCTTTCCGAATCATTGCCTGTGTAGGAGAGGTGGCCTATAGGTTGGAATTGCCAGATGAGTTGAGTGGAATTAACCCAACCTTCCACGTATCTCATCTGAGGAAATGTTTAGCCGATGAAGATATGATTGTTCCACTGGAGGATATCGAAGTAGATGAACGGCTCAACTATGTGGAGCAACCAGTGGCAATCGTTGACAGAAAAGAGAAGCGGCTGCGAAATAAAGTGGTTCCTCTTATGCGTGTACAGTGGAGGCACATGAAGTGATCCGAATCAACGTGGGAGACAGAAGATGAAATGAGGCAGCATTACCCACGCTTGTTAGAGGAATAAAAGGTTTCGGGGACGAAACCCAAATAAGGAGGGTGGACTTGTAACATCCGGAAAATTTTCTAAGCAAGTCAAATAATAATAATGGACTCAGATGAGACCATTTAATAAGATAGGCTGGTTGTGGGTCATAGGAACGCCTGATATATATATAGATGGATCAGCTGAGCAACTCTCATTTGCACTCAACACCCAGTTCTAGAGAGAGAGTGTAGAAAGAGAAAGTATCAGTTCGAGGCTCGGTTGGTCCAGAGATCGAAGGATGGTGTTCGTGGACTTCCAAACAACAAGAATCAAGGTAAGAAACGTAGTCTAATTGCTCCTTTTAGTGAAAAACCCGGATTTAAGTTTTGGGGTTTTAAAAGTGGCAAGAATCGCCCAAAAACACACGTTTTTATGTAAGAAAACATGAATAAAGCTTAGATATAGGTTTCTGGATGATAACCCAAGGTTTTGGGTGGAAAAGATTGAAGTTTTGGGTTAAAATGGGCTGATTCGTAAGTTCAGCTCGTTCTACGAAATTAAGCACTCATCCAGCGAAACTATGCAGCGAAATTAGAGGTTTCAGCGAAACTACAGTTTCGCTGCAGCGAAACTACAGCTTCGCTTGGGTGAAACTATAGTTTCTTTGATAACATCGCCGGTGCCCAGGTTGACCCTTAGACGTTGCGAAACTAGTGAATCCAATGAAAGTTGGGCGCTCAAGGCAACGAATCTGTTCAGCGAAACTAGCAGAATGCTGCCCAGCGAAACTAGCAGCGAAACTGCTGTTCACCTAGCGAAACTATGGGCGAAACTATGGGCGAAACTTGCAGCGAACTTAGTAGCGAATTTAGGCAGAAATTAACTCTTTTGAGTGTTAACTTATCTGCAGGCAGTGTATTGTGACCCTCATCTTTAAAGCTTGATTGAGAAGCTGCTTATCAAGCACAGGTGAGTTCTAGGACCCCTCATTTACTTGTTTTAAACGATTTGGGGCTGGAACACATATAAACCTATTAATTGAAATGTGTATGTTTGACCCATTTGGGTGTAATATCGTGTAGTAAGTTTAAGGTATGATTGTGGACTTGAGCATGTTGGATGAGGTCCTAGTATGAGTCCCCAAGGTTCAGGAGGGACAATAAACGTAGGAGTAGGTCTTTACATGGAAGTTTCTGTAAGTGCCTGTAGATGACTGTTGATGTAGGCTATGTATGTATGATGCCATGTATGATGATGTGTGACTGATATATGTGTGTTCCTTATGATGATGTATGTATATCTTTCTATGACTCTACATATTATGACCACGAATGAACGAAGTATTATGTAACGTAAAGTGAAAGATAAAGAAAGAGGAACATGAAGATGAATGCATGTATTAATGAATGAATGAATGAATAATATGATGATGAATACATGCAATAATGAACGAACGAAAGAAGTCTTGCAAGCGTTGGATAAGGTAAACGGGTCCTTCTTGGTGATTGACCATATGTATGGTGCCCCTACCGCTTACCTCTAGTACCGTGGCATACACTTTGTTGTTCAATTAATGACCTCGGCCCGGTAGCTAAGACTGATCGAGGTATAGCATATGGTAGTGGCGCAAAATATATCCAATGTGCAAGAAAAGATGAAACGGAATCCTTGTCATTCGACCACAGTAATCATGGCTGCGTGCCATGAAGTGGGTAAAGCTTGACAGGATCCATATGAGAACTAAATGATAAAGACGTAACGAATGAATGAGATAGATAATAATAAATATTATCTATATATGTATATGATGTATGTTCACGAACGAAACGTATAACGAATGAACGTAACGGGATCCTTGTCATTCGACCACAGTAATCATGGCTGTGTGCCATGAAGTGGGTAAAGCCTGATGGGATCTTGATAAGAAGTGAAAGATAATGATGTATAATGAATGAACGAATGAATGAAAGTGATAATAAAGATATTATCTACATGTATGTATAATGTATGATCGCGAATAAAGAAAAGAATGGTTTTAAATGAAAACAAAGTATGTTATTATAAAACTAGAACTCACTCAGCAACGCTGACTTTTTATGTGTTTCCAGTTGGCAGGTAGTGTTGCTGGGGATGGCACGAGGCGGCTACTCAGCTCTTTTGGGATGGCATTCTCCTTTTGATAATGCTGCCACGCAATACGATGCGGGCTTATAATGCATGCAACACATTATGTTGCATGCAAGTGTCAAGTGTTCCTTGAGGATCCCGATAAACAGGATTATTTAAGGTACCTTCCTTAAGGATCCTGATTTACGGGATTACTTAAGGAATCTTCTTTATTATAAAAATCATAATGTGTCTATACTAGAGGTCACTGTATATGACCATTTTGTAAATCAGTAACGATGTAATTTTTGTAATAGTGCTTTTGTGGTGTAATGCAAGATTAGATGTTTTGTAATTTATGTACGTTGTATTAAGTGGCAAAAACATTTATAGTAAAAGAAAAGTTTATTTCAGAAATTCCGCTGCATGATTTTATTAAGTTTATGCAAATATATGTTTTGATGTGCGATGAAAGACCAGCTGTGAGGTGCCCGGGAACGGGGCCTTACACAACAGATGTCTGCTTCTTGCATTGTCAGGTGACTAAACGCCTTCCAAAGAGTTGACACTCTGTTTATGTTGCGTGAAGTTCATCTTGCAGCCACCATAGTCTGAATTACTACAAGCAGTTAGCTCAAAGTCATCATCATGAGGATACCACAACCCCAGTGTTGGAGTACCCTTCAGATAACAAAAAATCCTTTTCACCCAGATCAGATGATTTACTTTTGTTTTGGCTTGATATCATAGACATGTGGCGTACATGATATCCAAACACAAGGCAGTGAGATACATGAGAGATCCGATCATCCCACGATACATAGTGGCATCCACCGAATCCCCATTATCATCTGGTGCCACATCATGGTTTGTGACAAGTGGGGTACCGGCAACAATGACATTTTCCATATCAAATCGACTTGGAATGTCTCCAACATACTTAGTCTGATGCAGAAAAATACCGGTAGGTGTCTCATCCACCTGTAAACCTAGGAAGAACTTCATCTCTCCCATTGCACTCATTTCAAATTCCGCCTTCATCACATATTCGAATTCTTTACATAATTCTTCATTTCGGGAACCGAAGATTATGTCATCCACATAAATCTACACCATTAGTAAATCTCCATCTTTCTCTTTGATAAACAACGTGCAATCAATCACACCCCTACGAAAACCATGTTTTAATAGGTGGGTGGAGAGCTTCTCATACCAAGCTCCAGGAGCTTGATGTAGCCTATATAGAGCCTTGTCCAGCTTGTAGACTCTCTCCCGATGGTAAGGATCTTCAAATCCTTCGGGTTGACTGACGTATACTTCTTCACGGATTTCCCCATGAAGGAATGCACTTTTAACATCAAGCTGATAAACCTTGATCTTCATGTAGGATGCAAAGGCCAGAAAAATACGAATAGCTTCCATCCTTGCCACTGGTGAAAACAATTCAATGTAGTCGACTCTCTCGACTTGTCTTAATCCTTGAACAACCAATCTTGCCTTGTTTCTGATTATTACACCTTGGTCGTCCTTCTAGCAGCGTGGCACCCATTTTGTGCCAATTACCTTAACTCCTTTAGGCCTATCCATAAGTGTCCACACACCAAGCTTCTTGAACTGTAGCAGCTCTTCCTGCATAGCATTTACCCAACCCTCTTCCTTCAGGGCATCAGTTACGTGTTTGGGCTCGACTTGAGAAACAAAGCATTTGAAAGCACCATAATTCACGTAACCCTTTTTCATAATAGCAGCAAAATCAGCAGAGTATAGCTGATTTCTCGTCTAAACCCCGAAATTGAGATCCCCAATGATGGATTCCTGGGGATGATTCACACTAACCCTTGTCAAAGGGGTCGTAGGGACGACCACTTCAGTATCCATGTTTGTGACTACAGGTTCAGCATCCGGGTTACCTGATGCGTTCTCAGCACTTGTTGAACTGGCAGCTTGATTGATGTTATTCTCAATACCTGTTGCAACTGTTTCTTCATCCTCTGATGAGACATCACTAACGTCCTGAGTAGTTTCTGAAGCACCATTAGTTGGTACTGTATAGCTAAAATCCAGATTTGGAGCGTTTAAGACATCGTACATCATCTGTGCAGCAATCTCGTCATCTAAACATGCAGGAGGAATGTTGAAGGATTTGAAAAATCCATCATAATCGAAGAATGAAGATGGACCTTTCCCAGCAAGGGGGGTGGTGTGTCGTTGCACATCTACGTTGCACCACACTTCTATCTGACCTGTAGAATTGTTATAGACTCGTTTGTCAGGTATGCCGTATTTGAGAAAGATCCCTTCATCTACTTTCTCACTAACTTGCCTTCCGGAGTTTTCTTCAGTAACATACATGGTGCCCCGAATGGTTCCAGATAACTCAAATTTGGTTTGCGTTTCTGAAGCAACTCATAGCAAGTCTTACCATGTCGCTTGACTACTAATACACGGTTAAGAGTGTATCATGCATTGGCAACTACTTTATTCCTGAATTATACTGGCAGCTTTGAATCTGCTAACATCGTCCTTGCAGTTTCTATCAAGATCCTATTCTTGCGTTTAACAACTCCATTCATCTGTGGCGTGTATGCGGAGGAAACTGATGAACAATCCCCTTTCCTTTGTAGAAAGCTTCCATCCACTAATTCTTGAACTCAGTCCCGTTGTCTGAACGAGTACAGTGATTCTAGTGTAGTCACGAGCACTTTGAACGATTCAGATGTCTCTGATTTAGCTTTCAGAAACATCACCCACGAAAATCTCGAGTAGTCGTCAGTGACTACGAAGCAGTACCAGTCTCCTGCTATACTCCTTGTGCTGACAGGACCAAACAGGTCCATATGCAGAAGCTCCAGGGGTATCTCAATAGAATTAACATTCTTGGACTTGTGAGATTTCCTGGTCTGCTTTCCTTTCTTGCATGAGCCACAAAATCTGGAAGTTGGAAGTTCTTAACAGTTATTCCCTCAGCTAAGTTGTTCTGAATCAGATGATTCATCTTCTGAGGATTTATGTGTCCCATTCTCCTGTGCCATGAAATGGACTCTCTCCCTTGCCTTTGATAAGAAGCATCAAGCAGTGGACTCAGTTGTAGAAGCTTTAGACATGTCCAAGACGTATAAATTGTACCTTGAAGCAGACATTAGTACCTGCTCCTTAGGGATATCCATTTCCTTCTTCAGAATGTAACATTTTCTACTGTCGAACATAACCTTAAAGCCTTTGTCACATATCTGAGAAACTGAAAGTAAACTATTCTCTAACTTCTGAACAAAATTTACCTTATCAAATTTCACCTTCCTATTACCTACTTCCCCTTGAGCTGTGATGTACCCACCTTTGTTACTAGCAAAGGAAACATGTCCCCCTTTAATTTGTTTGACATTGAAAAGGAGAGAGTGATTCCCAGTCATGTGCCTGGATGCCCCACTATTAGTAATCCATGTGTTGGTAGAAGCAATGTAGCGAACAACCTGCACATAAACAAAAAAAGATTAGTTAAGGATGGGGACCCAAGCCTTTACTGGCTTGGGTTTCCCAGAGGCATCGCACATTACAAACTCCACCCACTGTCCATTTGGAGTTGGAGAAACCTTATTCTTCTGCTTATCATCACTATCAAACACATCAGATGTTTTAGCTTTCCACAAACCATCCTTGGGTAAGGCTTGTTTGTGGTAAACCGATGATTGGTTAACAGTTTGAACTTTAGGTCTATTTTCAAAAATAGGTTTTGCCTTAGGCATCACAGACTTGCGTGTGGCTTGTCTATGTTGTCATTGGTGTTGGGAAGGGGTGTAAGACCTAGCAGGTGTTTTAGGCCTCTGTTTTGAAAAAGTTGGTTTAACTTTCTGAACTAATTCAATTTTATGTCTAGGTGTCTGATAGCGAGGACAACATGAAGTAATGTGTCCTCTTTGTCCACAGTTATAGCATGATCTCCATTCAACAGGACTAGGAGATCTTTTGTGGGGTGGGGAGTACATTTTAGGATTGGTCCTTTTGGTCTCAACCTTTGGTTTTTCACCTTCTTTGACAAATTTGATTTGTTTAACATTTTGGTTGTTTTGTCTTTTCACATTGTTGAAATCTTTCTTGACCGGTTTAGACTGAGTTGTTTTTGAAAATTTTGGTTTTGATACAGCAGTCCGTGATCCGAAACCAAGAGGTACGTGATCATCCTCTACCACCCAGTCCCTAATTAAGACTTCATCCTTTGTGCCCGAAGTTGATGCCTTCTGATCAGTCACCTGAGGTGCAGCATTAACTGCAGTGTTAGGATCACTGACCAAAGGAGTAGTCAACACATGATCCTTGATAGGATTATTGTTAACAGGACGTTGTTTTGTGTTCAATAGAGTCTCACGTGGTGGAGGCACAACTTTATAACCAAGCCCTTCCCCATTGTTTCTTTCTTTAACCATGTTTTTAATGATATGTGAGGAACTAGCTAAACTATGCAGTCTTTGGTTTAATGACTCATTTTGCACTTGAAGAATAGCTTTGTCCTTTTTAATTTTTGTTGGATCATGATAAGGCTGGTGCAACCAAAACCACTTCATAGTCATTTTTGGTGCTACATTGAAGGGCTTCCGAAGCCAAGCAAGAGATCTTCCGAAAGTCTGATGAAAGAGCTGAAGACAAAGTCTGAGCTTTCGAAGACAAAGTCTGATGAAAGAGCTGAAGACAAAGTCTGCTTCCAAATAAAAAGAAGACTCCAAGCCACGGAAGAAGCAGTCTTCCGAAGTATAAGTGGCTTCGGAAGAAGCAGTCTTCCGAAGTATAAGTGGCTTCGGAAGAAGTTATTCTTCCGAAGTACTTTATCCTTCGAAGACATTGCTATGACCAGCAGATAAAAGTATGGCTCCTGACAGTCCGCTGCAGACCTCTGATACAACATGGCATCTTCCTAAAGAGCCATGTTGTTGACCATACTTTATTCTACTGTTCACCTTTTTATGATAGTACATGTTACCAACTTTAGTTGGTGACAAAAGGTAAGTCAGGGACATGTCCTGACTACTAACTCTCAGGCAAAACATCTGAAAGACCTCACCTAAAGTCTTGTAGTATAGATGTAAGGTTAGAGGTGTCCAGCTGGTATCAAAGTATATCCGGCTGTAGGTAGTATTATATATATCTTCTCCGTGTAACTCATTAGATAAGTGATTTGAGTCCAAGAGTCTTGTAATCCTTTGAGTTGAGAGGCAATATATAAAAGTACCTTGAAAATTTACTTGCTGTGTTTATTTTCTTACTGCTTGATACTTGGTATATTGCGATCAACTCTTCATAGACTACTTGTTGAGTGTTATTCACAGTGAGTTGAGAGAAAAACCACCCATAGTCGATCCTGCAATTGGTATCAGAGCTCCAGGCTCTTGATTGTGAGATCTTACCGTCCAAATCAACCTGTTTTTCACTCCTCACTTCAAACCACTCACTCAAATGGCCGCTCTCTCCAAGGCTGATATGGAAACCGGTACCATGACCAAGTCCCCACTGATCACCCCTGAAGACTTTGACACATGGTGTATCAGAATGGAAGGCTTCATCAAGTGTCAAGATTCAAGGATGTGGGACTCCATTGTCAATGGTCCTTTCATACCAAGCACCACTTCTGCCACTGGTAATCGCATCATTCCAAAAGATGTTGATGATTACTCAGAAGAAGACAGGAAGAGAATAGAGCTGGATCAAAGGGCTATGATTTCTCTCCAAACTGCTCTCCCCAACTCCGTCTACAGACACTTCAAGAAGTGCAAAACTGCTAAAGATTTATGGGAAGCTTTGAAGCTGATGTATGAAGGATCCAAGGAAACCCAAGAGAACAAGAAGGATCTCTTGAAGCAGCAGTTTGAGAACCTTACTTTCAAGGCTGGTGAGACCTTGACTCAACAATACTTCAAGTATGTTGAGCTAGTAGATACTCTGGAGGATATTGGAGTAGCTCTTGAGAACAGAGACATAGTTAGGAAGTTCATGTCTTCACTTCCTAAACTATGGATACATTACTGTGTTGCAATCAATAGAACTTGGGACCTTAAGACTCTTACTCTGATAGAGTTGTATGGTATCCTAAGTGCATTCCAGATGGAGATGAACATGCAGAACTCCTCTGGTCACACCAATAACCAACTGAGTTCAGCCCTTCATGTGGTTGAAAGGGAAACCATAGAACCACAACATCAGTTGCTATGTTACCCTGACAACTCACACAGTGGACCCTACATTACTCTACCTGAGACTCCACAGTCTCAAAAGGGTCAACACAACTCCTTTCAGGATAGTTGTGCTTTTGTGTCTGGAAGTGGACACTCTGGTGATTTTCAATACTGCTTTAATGATCTGGAGTACTTCAATCCAGATGATGTGGAGTATATGGACATTGTCCAGCAGATGGCTCTTTTAACTTACAGAGCGAAGAAGTTCTTCAAGAGAACTGGAAGGCAATTCCCTCAAAACCCAGTCAACAGCAAGTTTGGGTTTGATAAGAGCAAAGCAAGGTGTTACAACTGCAACCAACTTGGTCACTTTGCTAGGGAATGCAAGG
This sequence comes from Flaveria linearis, assembly GCA_024085815.1. Taxonomy (NCBI): domain Eukaryota; kingdom Viridiplantae; phylum Streptophyta; class Magnoliopsida; order Asterales; family Asteraceae; genus Flaveria; species Flaveria linearis. Next base: position 43,374,288 of record CM044003.1, on the reverse strand, counting down.
CTCCCAAGAACAACTCGGGAACCCCACAGGCCTCCACACATCCCACTGCTCCAAAGCATGAAGAGAAGTCAACTGAAACAACTGCTGTTGCTCAAGAAGTTGACTGGAGCTTCATGGTACAGGATGTGACTCCCGCTTAAGCACTCATTGCCGGAATAGATGATGATCAGGTCTATGAACATTTTTGTACTGCTGCCTGTATTGCTAAAGTTAAACTCTATAAGGATTACATTTCGGAAATCAGATCTGAGGTTGAGTCTTTAAATGTGCTAAAATCTGATTTTAAGAGAGCTGAATCTGACTATCAAAAGAAAATTGAGGAGTTAGAGAAAACCGTGTCTATTTTAAAACATGAAAAGACTAATTATAAGACTCGAATTAAAGATCTAATATCCAAACAATCTGAGGTTCAAGCCCAGTTGGTCACAGCTGAGGCTCAGGCCAGGAAGCAAGCTATTGCTGAGCAAAGCTTCCAAACTATTCTTGCATCAACCTCTCATTCCAAATGTTTTATCAAAACAAAGAAGGGTTGGGAACCAATGAAATAGCTCCACCACACTCTTATGAGTCTATTAGACTTCCTAGATGTGGTACTGAAGAGCAAGAGGTTCCAACTGCTAACCCTTCTCCATTAGAACTAAAGGATGAGGCAAAAATAATGGCCACCACAGGGGAGAAAAAGGAGGATATACTCATCTCCACCTGTGAAGACCAAATCCTAACCATCAAGGCAAGAAGAAGCAGAGCTAAAGCTGCTAGAAGGACTGCCAAGAAGGTTGTAGAGTCCAAGCTTAAGATCGACCCAAAGCAAAAGGGTGTCTTCATTTCTGCCGGATTTCAAGTGGTAGGTACTCCTGATTCAGGAAAAGAGTGTAGTACCAGCACTCAGGAAAAGAGTGTAGTACCAGCACTCCTGTCCTACTGAAGGATCAGAAGTTGAAAGGGAAAGTTGCTGATGAAGAGAAGAAACCTAAGAAATAGCAACCTGCAAGTTCCCAGAAAACTAACATTGCATGCATAATGTGTCGTCTGCATAACGACATGGCTAAAGATTGTTACTACAATCCAGCAAGCATACATTATGCAAATAATGTTAGAAAAGAAGGAGTCAGAGAAGGTTTCTCAGTTGGACCACTTCAAAAGGTCCAAATGATGAAAAAGGGAAAGTTGGTCTCGGAAGCTAAGTTACTTTCGGAAGAAACTACTTCTTCCGAAGGGAAAATAGCTTCGGAAGCCAAACCTTCTATGGTTCGGAAGAACAAGAAGGCTCTCTTGAAACCATCTCAGAAGAAGAATACTTCGGAAGAAAAGGTGGTGAAGGCTTCTTCCGAAAAGGAAGCTTCGGAAGAAGACCATGCTGCAAAAGCTTCAACAAGCTCATCCTCAAAGATCAACCAAGGGATGGATTGGAAGATCAAGGAAGATGCTGCAGCCCAAACCTCTTCTTCAACAACGACCTCTATTGAACCCCAATACATATCTTTTGGTTAAATAATGTCACTATCTTTGGAAGAGGCCAAGACCAGCAAGGCTTGGGCTTCCAAACAAAACTAACTATCTCATCTTATGTGCAGGGACGTCCATTTGACAAGAACAACAATGTCTGGATTGTAGATAGTGGATGCTCCAGGCACATGACAGGGAACATATCTCTCCCTCAACAATTCCAGAACTTTGATGGAGGGCCTGTCGAATTTGGAGGTGAGGCCGGAGGATATATTTCTGGCAGAGGAAGTATATCCAATGGCAGAATAAACATTGACAAAGTTCACTTTGTCAAACAGCTTGAACACAATCTGCTAAGTGTTTCTCAATTCTGTGACCAGAAGCATCAGATGCTTTTCACAGAACATGAGTGCATTATCCTCAAACCAGGGATGACAATTCCTCCGGAATTGGTGCTTCATAGATCTCCCAGGAAAGGGGATATGTACAAGCTGGATATGAACAATGCCTCTCCTATGAGTGAAGTATCATGCTTTCTTTCCAAAGCTGATAGTGATGAGTCAACACTATGGCATAAATGCATGTGTCATGTGAATTTTAAAACAATAAATAAATTGGCTAAAAATAACTTGTTACATGGTTTGCCTAAAAAGGAATTTTTCTACAAAGATAACCGTGTTGCATGCCTGAAAGGGAAACAACACAGATCATCTCATAAATCCAAATGTGTTAACTCTATCACTGCTCCATTACAGTTATTGCACATGGATCTCTTTGGTCCCACAAGTATAATGAGCATTGGAAGGAAATCATACTACCTTGTGATAGTTGATGATTTTACAAGATTTACATGGGTATTCTTTTTAAGAAGTAAAGATGAAACTGCTGAAACTTTAAAATCTTTTATTCTTAAAACAGAAAATCAAATTGATCACAAGGTTAAGATCATTAGAAGTGATCAATGGACTGAGTTTAAGAACTCCGTTCTTGACTCATTCTGTGACTCAAAAGGGATTGTCAGACAATACAGTGCTCCCAGAACTCCTCAACAAAACGTTGTTGCTGAGAGGAGGAACAGGACACTTATTGAGGCTGCTCGGACCATGTTAGCTGATTCAAAGCTGCCTCTAACATTCTGGGCAGAGGCAGTCAGCACTGCATGCTATGTGCAGAACAGGGTTCTTATATTTAAGCCCCATGGAAAAACCCCTTATGACTTATGGAACAAGAGGCCACCGTTCATTGGCTTTCTAAGGTCCTTTGGCTGCAGGTGTACCATACTTAACACAAAGGACAACTTAGCCAAGTTTGCTGAGAAGTCGGATGATGCTATCTTTATTGGATACTCTTCTAGCTCCAAAGCTTATAGAGTATACAATATCAAGAATCAACAATTTGAGGAATCTTCCAATATAGCTGTTAATGAGCACACTCCTTGTGTTAGGGGGAATGGACCTGAGTATATCTTTGATTTTGAATTGTTCCAAACTATTCTAAACCATCTTGTGAGAATGTTTTAGCTGGAACAGGTGCTCAAGAGAATGCTGATGCTGATGCTGATGGAAGTCAACTGTTTGAGCTTCCCAGACCTCTTCCAAATTCTCCAAGAGCTGAAAGGCAACAAGCTTCAACCATTCACAGATCTGATAGTGTAACTATCTCCAGGAATAATGTAGCTTCAACAAGTGAATCACTTGATCAACCTCAAAGTTCTTCAGGTGATCCATTACAACACCAGGTTGAGGGAAGTAGTATTCTGAAGGAACAGGCAACTGTTAATCCTACTTCACAACCAACCATTGATGATGTTTCTCAATCATTCAATCAGTCCTCATTGAATGACTTTGAAACAGCAGTTGGACAGAGTGATCCAGTTCCTGATCAGAATATGTCTAACCTAGACTTATCTCTGTAACTGGAAGTGATTCCTCGTCTTAGGATTCACAACACACATCCAACTGAGAACATCATAGGGAATGTCTCTGAGGGTATGAGAACAAGAGGACAAACTCATCATGGGAATGTCTGCTTGTACTCATGCTTCTTGTCTCAGATGGAACCAAAGAAGGTAGAAGATACCTTAAAGGATAGTAGTTGGGTTGAATCGATGCAGGAGGAGCTGCTTCAATTCAGAAGACAAAAGGTCTGGAATCTATGCCCACTACCATCTAGTCAAGTACCCATAGGCACTAAATGGGTATTCAGGAACAAGAAAGATGATAGAGGCTTGATTATCAAGAACAAGGCAAGACTAGTAGTTCAAGGATACACCCAGGAGGAAGGAATTGATTATACTGATGTCTTTGCACCTGTTGCAAGACTTGAGGAAGTTAGAATCTTCCTCGCTTATGCTGCATCCAAGAACTTCACAGTCTACCAACTTGATGTCAAGTGTGCTTTTCTATATGGGGATATAGATAGGGAAACCTATGTATGTCAACCTCCAGGATTTGAAGACCCACAGCACCCCAACTATGTGTGCAAACTGGATAAAGCTCTATATGGGTTGCACCAAGCACCTAGGCTGTGGTATGAGACCTTGTCTCAGTTTCTCCTGAAGAATGGATACACTAGAGGTACCATTGATAAGACTCTTTTCATCAGAAAGAGTGGAGAAGACATTTTGCTAGTACAAGTCTATGTTGATGACATCATATTTGGTTCTTCAAACGATCAAATGTGTAAGACTTTGAAAGCATTATGAAGCAGAAGTTTGAGATGAGTTCCATGGGAAAAATGGACTTTTTCCTTGGAATTCAGGTGAAACAGATGAAGGAAGGGTTCTTCATAAGTCAATCTAAGTATGTCTCAGACATCTTAGATAGATTTGAAATGAAGGATTGTAAACCAGCCAAGACACCCATACCCAGAAACCATAATCTTTGCCCTGACCTTGAGGGGAGGATACTGATCAACATCAGTATAGAGCAATCATTGGTTCTCTGATGTATCTCACTGCTTGTAGACCAGATATCATGTTTGTCACATGCATTTGTGCAAGATATCAGGCCGCTCCAAAGGTGTCTCACCTAGCAGCTGCAAAGAGAATCCTCAGATACCTCAAAGGAGCACCTAAACTAGGTCTCTGGTATCCAAGAAATAGTGATTTCAATCTCTATAGATACTCTGACAGTGACTACGGTGGCTGCAACATTGACAAGAAATCAACATCAGGAGGATGTCAATTTCTTGGTGGAAGGATTATCTCATGGCAATGCAAGAAACAATCCTGTGTCTCTACATCAACTGCTGAAGCTGAATACATTGCTGCTGCTAGCTGCTGTGCTCAACGGCTATGGATTCAAAATCAGATGTTAGACTATGGATTCAACTTCATGACTACTCCAATCCATATTGACAACAATAGTTCCATCTCCATTACTGAGAATCCGGTGAAGCACTCCAAGACAAAACACATCGATATCAGGTATCATTTCATTAGAGATATTCATGAGAAACATCTGATCAAGTTAATCAAAGTTGACTCAAATGAACAATATGCTGATTTGTTCACAAAGGCATTTGATGAACAAAGATTTAAGTATCTCATATCAGCTATTGGGATGATAAATATTGATTAACTACCTCTTTTGAAAAAGCTTTTTAATGTGTAATGTCTTGTGTCAATACAATTTAAGCCCTGTTACAAAGGATCTTTAAATTATTCTGTGTAAATTCCTTCCGAAGAGGAACTAACTCTCGGAAGATATTCTTGAATATCTTCCGAAGCCAAAATTCCTCAATGGAAATTGTCTTCTCGGAAGAGTTTTGGGTCTCGGAAGAAGCGATTGATTTTACATCAGATCTACTTCCGAAGCTTATAAAACTCTCCAATCGGAAAGATAACCTTACCTTCAGAAGCAATTCTTTGCTTCGGAAGAGAAAGTATCTTTAAAAGACCATTTTACCTTCGGAAGCAATGCCTTGCTTCGGAAGAGAAATTGACTTCGGAACACAATTACCTTCGGAAATGTTTTACATTCGGAAGTAAATGTTTTTATATGTAACGGATATCTTTTGGGCCCCACTCTGTAAAAAGTAAAGATTTTGTCCATGATGGTCAGATTATTTAAAATTATCCTTGCCGCCACTATCAGTTCTCCGCCGTAAACCACAATACCACCCACAGTAACCCCAAACAGTTACCCTATTACCGCCACTACCACAATTCATCCCCTTTTAAATAATCTTAACTGATCAATTTCATTTTCTTTTACCAATTTACTGCCCTAACTATTCCCTTCTCTGTAAAACCTGCAATTTCACCCAAATTCAAGCTTACCTTCTATTCAATGGCGCTAAATCCTCAGCACAACCAAGTCGCATTACTTGATTCGTCAAGGGATGCCGACTTCACCCAAATCATCACCTTTCTTACCGAATCCACATACCTTACTGCACTAACAGTTAACCCCACCGTATACTCCAACCATATGTCCGAATTCTGGAGCAACGGTCAAACTGCAGTTCTGAATGGGGTTCGAGTCCTGAGAACCCGCATTTGTGGCTAGGAGTTGGTCATCACTGAACAGCTCATCAGGGAGCATCTCAAGCTCCATGATGATGGGGCTCCTACTGAGTTCCCCAAAGAAGACTTGGAAGGCACCTATATCCTCATGGGATATGGAGGGGATGTAAGCAGGTCTACAGTCTACAAGTTTAACTTCGCTTACCATTGGATGTTCCTGCTGCACATTATCCTGCACTGCCTCTCCAACAAATCAGGGGTTGGGATCAAATCCCATATGAACTAGGATGCCTAGTTCATGCGTTGGTGAGAGGTCTCCGATTCAACTACTCAAGATTTGTGTTGACCAACCTTATCAGCAATCTAAGCAGGGATACATTCTTCATGTACCCCAGATTTATTCAACACATAATCAATTGTGAGCTAGAACCAAGCAAGCTTGTCTGCGCAGCTGCTCTTACTGTTCCACAAATGAGGCCTACCATCTTCAAAATACTAAAGAAGGTTTCCATCAACTTCACTGGAAGGTACACTCTATTACCTCCAGAGATGACTGAGCGCATAGCTCTTGGTGACATCCCTGTTATCCCCACAGGTGATGAACCCACACCAGCAACCTCCACCACAATGCCAAATCTTCTTTACCCATCAAAGCTACATACCAGAGACGACCCAAACGAACCCTTGTTCAATCTACTCTAATTGAACAAGCTCCTTCTGTTCACACCCAAAGGGCTAGAGTGGAATCATGGGCTACCACTCAGTCCGAGGTCACACCATCCTTCACATTCGACCTCAATGTGGGTTTTGAGCCTCCTTAGTCTCAAACCCAAGAGCCCGAACCCCAAGCCTTAAGCCCACAGGGTGAGTCTCTACACTCCCCTGTGCAGCCTTCTAGGGACAGCCCCACCATAGGCTCAATGCCTGTAGACATTGATCTAGGTCCCGGGTCAGTAGGTTTATCTTCCCTATCTTTCACTGACCTTTTACTCCGCACTGATGAAGAGATTACATCTCTCCATGGCCATGAAGTTGATCTACAACACCCTCTGAAAGATCAACAGAGCCAAGAGGGATCCCTTGTCTCTAGCCCCCATCAGCAGCCAATTACAGAGGTGAGTCCCACTGATGTGGAGGGGACTCATGTAGGCTCAGCTGCCACTACTCAGAGTCTCTCATTGAGCTCTCAGGATAGTGGTAACATAATTAGGACTGAGTCTACGGCAACTTTGCCCATTGACATGTCTGAAAGAGATGACTCTGAGCAAAGGAAACCAGGGTGCCAAGAAGCCACATCTTGTGGTGAGACTGAGCATACTAGGTATGTTATCTCATCTCCCCGTGATTCTTCTCATGAAGATGAGGGAAGTATGCAACTAACACTTCAGTACTTGCTTTCTAAGGTCTCCAACCTGGAATCATAGGTGAGGATCTTAGAATCAAGGACTGCCACTCAGCAACTTGAGATTAACAACCTCAAGGCTAAACTAGCTGAGACACAGACAGAGAGGTCTGTTAGGCATGTACCAATTCAGGTATCACTGACTTCTTCCTCTAGCTCATCTAGCTCTCAAGATGATGCTACCAAAAAGGGGGAGAAAGTTCAGAGACAAACAATTGAGGAACCACAGACCCAATCCCTTACTTCCCAACTCATCACACTACCTGAGTCATCTCAATCTTTTCTAGAGATTGACTCAAAGATGCTTCAAGATCTCTACAGACTTTTCAAAAAGTTTGTATTGAGATCCTCCCTAGAACAGCCCAGCCCTGACACCACACTCATATATTTTAGGGCTGAGGAGCTTCAAAGACTGACTGCACCTTCTACCACTGTGGAAGAAGTTGGTCAACCTAAGGTCCACATGGAACCTGAGATTAGCTTCGAAGGGGAAATGGGGACTGATGGCCCAGCAACTGAAACAGTTGGTACAGAACTTGCAGCAGTCTCATCTTTCGAAGCTTAAGCTGAAGCTTCCGAAGCTGACATGGAAGCCTCGAAAGAACAAGAAAAGTCTTCCGAGGCCGAAATAGAAGTTGCGGAAGGCTTATTCCAGATGTCCAAGGAACTGACCATCACAGATGTTATTGCTGAAATAGCATCTAAGGTGAGCAGGGAGGACATTTCTGACATTCCTCCAACCCAAACACCAGCTGAACCTCTCTCTCAATCACAACCCTCCATCCAAGAACCACCACAGTCAAGCACTGCCAAAGACAAAGGAAAAAGAAAGTTGACTGCGGAAGAGCTTCAGGAGGAGGAGAGGATTGAGAAGCTCAAAAAGAAAGGTAGGTTTCCTACTGAAAAGCTGCTAGCTACTAGTTCTAAGGCAGCTGCAGCCAATCAGGAAGAGATTAACCAAAAGAGAAGGACAACACTCATTGACCAGCTCATTAGCCTAGGAGCTACCAATGAGGAGATACTCCTGCTACCACTAGAGGAGTTGGTGACTTTGGAGAGGTCAACCAGGCTAAAACAACAAGAAGAAGCCAGGTTGGCCTTGGAGAGGGAAGAAGAAGAAAGAAGGGAGGCAGCCCTGAAGCTGAGAGAGGATAGGATCAAATTCCTACTCTCAAGAGGCTTCAGTATTCCTGAACTGTCTCCACATGATGATGACATGATCCTGCTGCTCCACAACAAAGAGCAGGATCAAATGGAAAAGGAAAGGAAGAAGGCTGCTAGGGAGAAGTTGAGGGAGAAGAAGAGGATGGAAGAAGAGAAGGGGGTCACTGCCACCAAGAAGTCCAATGACAAAGCCTGGATGAAGACTATCTCCGTGCTCATGGATTCTCTGGTAGGCAGGTGGGACCTATGTCCGAGAGGACACTCCAGCGGATTGTCAGTGAAATAAAAGCTGACATCCGTTTGGGGAAAAGGAAGGAGATGTACAGGAGGGGACAGGGAATGGTCTTCACCCCAGCCACTCAACCACAGCCAACCCCTAAACCACAACCCACACCAGTACCAACCCCTTTTCCCATCAAAACTGATCCCACTGATGAAACCTTCACCCCTCAACCCACAACTCTACCCAAGCCTACCACATCACCTCAACCACCCACACTCCCCATCCTAAAACCCAAGACACAACCCAAAACCACTAAACCTAAGCCTACCTAACAAAAACCAAGACCATCCCCTCAGTCTCCTCAACATCTCTCCTTTGAGGAAATAAAGGAGTTCAAGACAAGGCTTATCAACTGCACCACCTTGAGCAGTATCTCCTGTGAGGGAGACCTTATCAACATCACCTATGTTGATAACTCTTCAAGCTCCCTCACCCTAGGACAATTTCTTGAGTTGCCTAGAGACACCTTGGGCCAGGCTGCAAGACTTCTTGGTCTCAACTCCGATACCCTCAATGCTGAGGAGAAGAGACTAAGAAGGAGACTGGTGACTCTGCTGGATACCAGGAAAGAGGACAGGATTTCTAGTCAATCTCCTTGACCTAGGAATGCTATAATCCAGTGGAGGTTTGATGAACCTTCTCACAACTTTATTGTGGAAAGGGAGAATGGAGAAACCAACAGGCTCAATGCCACTTCTCTTCTGCATCTTAGCAGATTTGATCTTGCTGAGCTTGCAGAGAAGCCATTCTCCAATCCCTCCAACTCTGAGACTGCTGCACATATCAGAAATCATATCAGCGGTCTCCACTTGGCTAAACTAAGTAGAAGAGCCAAGATTGAAGAAGAGTTGAAGCTGAAAAGAGTGGAAGACAAGGAAAGACCAACCACCAAAGGCACAGCCTTTCTATAGATAGTGGAAGGTCCTGAATTGGAACCAATAGTTAGATGGGAATATGACTATAGTTCCCATCAACTAACTCTCTTCAGAGGGCCACAACAAAGGGTACATAAAATCCAAGGAGACAAAGTGGAGGTTTTGTTTACCAAGGATCTGTACAAGATTCTCAGCACCACAGGAGGAAAGAATGAAGACACTGATAAGCACCTACTTTCCATGGTGCTGAGAGCTTTGAGAAGAAGAGGGAAATGAAGTTTTGGTAGCATCAGCCTAGGGGAGTTTGTTGGATCATGATAAGGCTGGTGCAACCAAAACCACATCATAGTCATTTTTGGTGCTACATTGAAGGGCTTCCGAAGCCAAGAAAGAGATCTTCTGAAAGTATGATGAAAGAGCTGAAGACAAAGTCTGAGCTTCCGAAGACAAAGTCTGATGAAAGAGCTGAAGACAAAGTCTGCTTCCGAAGACAAAGAAGACTCCAAGCCTCGGAAGAAGCAGTTTTCCGAAGTATAAGTGGCTCCGGAAGAAGCAGTCTTCCGAAGTATAAGTGGCTTCGGAAGAAGTTATTCTTCCGAAGTACTTTATCCTTCGAAAGACATTGCTATGACCAGCAGATAAAAGTATGGCCCCTGACAGTCCGCTGCAGACCTCTGATACAACATGGCATCTTCCTAAAGAGCCATGTTGTTGACCATACTTTATTCTATTGTTCACCTTTTTATGATAGTACATGTTACCAACTTTAGTTGGTGACAAAAGGTAAGTCAGGGAGATGTCCTGACTACCAACTCTCAGGCAAAATGTCTGAAAGACCTCACCTAGAGTCTTGTAGTATATATGTAAGATTAGAGGTATCCAGCTAGTATCAAAGTATATCCGGCTGTAGGTAGTATTATATGTATCTTCTCCATGTAACTCATTAGATAAGTGATTTGATCCAAGAGTCTTGTAATCCTTTGAGTTGAGAGGCAATATATAAAAGTACCTTGAAAATTTACTTGCTGTGTTTATTTTCTTACTGCTTGATACTTGGTATATTGTGATCAACTCTTCATAGACTACTTGCTGAGTGTTATTCACAGTGAGTTGAGAGAAAAACCACCCACAGTCGATCCTGCAATTTCCTTAATTGAATTTAGGTAAAACTTTATGTCATTTTCTTGGTTAAAAGCCCCAACCTCAATTTCCCTTAGTTGTTTTCTTAATAATTAAATTTTCTCTTTAAAACTCCTTTGATTTTGCTTCAACACTCTGTTAGCCTCAGTGCAAAGTTTTAAGTCATTTACCAAGTTATCATTATGTTCTAAGAACCTAGTAAATTTTAAATCAATGCATTCCCTAAACTGATTGCATTCACACAAGCATGTTTATCAAATAGGGTATCTTTAGATTCTACCTGTGTAGAGTCTGAGGTGCCAGCAACAAATGCAACCTATGGTTCCTGGTGAGGTTCAGATGCAACATTCAGTTCATTCTCTACCAGATGATCAATAGCAGCCGTTGACTCATTTACATCAACAGTATCAAACTCAGCCAAGTTCTCCCCCTCACTTGCTGAGTCGTCGTTTAGATGCTCAACCAACGCGATCTTAGCTTCCCCGTCAGATAAAAAGCAAAAAGACCAATCTTGACCTTCATCACCTTGTGCCACCATTGCTTTGGAGTCTTGAATGGTTAGAGCTATCTTCTTGTCTTTTTCTTGTCTGTTGATTGATGAAAACGGGTTACCATCTCCTATTTTCTTAGGTTTAACACACTCTCTCTTGAAATGGTTCTTTTTCTCCGTATTTGAAACAGGTGACTTTTGACATGTCAAATCCAAAAGTAGTATCCTTTGTGGCCACCAGATTTTGTCCCATTTTCTTGACAAATTTCTTAGCTCTTCGCACAGCACTAGCTAGAGCCCACGTGATATTCATCCTCTCTAGCTAAGTTTCATCCACTTGCTCATAATCTTCATCTGCTAAGTGACAATTACCAATCTTCCCTGCTACAAAACCATCATATGAATGGATCACAGCAGCAAGTAAATCCATATGCACCTTAGCAACTTCCACAGTTACGTTGCTCAGATTCTCTGTCGTTAACTTTGTTGGTTGAGCTTCTGCAGATGCACTTTGAACGTATTGAACACTTGATGAACCACCTGACTCACAACCTGTGGATGCACTTTGAACGGTTGCAGATGTGTTAGACACGAAAGCAATCTGCAAGGGTGCACTCGAAGAAGCAGTAGTAGGAGCCACATTGTAGAGAGACGGATTCTGAGTGTAGGTTCCCTTTCTTAGAGTTGTACTTCTGTCGTAGTTCTTCCTCTCTCAGTTTCAGAATAAAGTCATTAATATCCAACATTTCCAGCACTTCATTATGTCTTAAAGTGGAAACAAATGAGTCCCACTTATCAGGTAAACCATCAGCCAAACTCGACACTTTATCTTCCATGGATGTTTTAACTCCATAAGTGTGAAGTTCACTCATCAAATGATAGAAGCGATCGATAATGTCATCCAGACTCTCATTTCCGATTGACGAGAAGTTATCAAACTCCTTCTTTAAAGCTTTAGCCTTTAGAGACTTAAGCGTGGCATTTCCTTCATAATTTTTCTCTAGAGCCTTCCATAACTTCTTGCACTGCTTGTGTTCTGAGAACTGATGGAAAATATCTTTTGGGATGGACTGTGTCAACAATGCATAGGCCTTCTTCTCAGCATTGTACGCAACCATTTGCGCATCATTCAAACCACTTAGAGTCAGTGGAACACCGTCAGCTCCAACTGGCATAGTGTAGCTAGTTTCAGTTGTGCTCCATAAGTTGGTGTCCACTCCATTCAAATGAATTTCAAACCGTTGCTTCCATTGAGGATATTCGTCAAGTGTCAGAAGCTTAGGTGGTTTGTCGTGGTTGCCGATCTCATTCTCTAAAAGCAGGAGATTCTGAATTCTGGAGTCCTTCCTAGCTGAGAAAACAAAGTGATGTTCGTCCATGATGACTTAGTCTGAAAAACTTGACAAACTGACTGACTGATGCGACTGGGAATGCGAATGAAGACTTAACCGTGCGATTGAAGTCAACCGGACGATTGAAGTGTGCGACTGAGTTCACACTTGCGATTGAGGTTAATCGTGCGTATGAACCAATGAATGTGAGTTCAGTCGTACGAATGAACTATACGACTGAGCTGAACCGAACGAACAAGCTTAAACGTGTGAATAAAACAGACGATTGGACCAATCGTGCGAATGAGCTATGCGTATGAAGTTTAGTCATGCGATTGAATCAATCGTGCGACTTAGACGTCTGACTTCGAAATTTTTCAAAATTTTCACTCGATTCGACCAAAAACATGATTTTGCAAATCCTAGACGGCTAGAACTCGAAAATACGAACTTTTGAACACATGCACTCATAAAAATCGAATTTTTAATGCAAAAGGAATGGATCTTTGATTGAAAACGTTGATTTTTGCAAAAACGTGAATGAATCCACGTAGAATCGAGAGCTAAAGCTCTGATACCACTTGTTAGGACCGAGTACGAACTGGTACTAACCTAATCTACCTGAAACCAGATCAAATAGTGCAGAATCCTATTTTATTGGCGATCCAATCAGGGAGGACGTTAATCTGATCAAAACTAACGATTAGAAGACGTTAAGAATTGATTAGGAATGATCAGAAACGCTCTATGAAGTTGGAATGGACGACTTGGACGTTCTGGGACGGCTAGGGTTGTGAATTCTAAAAGTGTTTTATTTTTCCATGAATTAAGTGGTATTTATAGGTTTGCAGTCTTCATTCGTGCGATGAACAATCAACATGGTTCAGTCGTGCGACTGAAGCATGCGGTTGATCCATCCGCACGACTGAAGGTCCAGTCGTGCGACTGAGTCAATCTCATGTTACAATTATGTGACTGATCCAGTCTCCTGGTTCAGTCATGTGACTGGTCCATTAGCATGAAGTGTTCATGCGTACGGTCCATTAGCGTGGTCCATTCGCATGAAAACTTCACACAATTCACAAACCTATATAGTAAGTTCAATATGCGTTATCGTACAATAAACAATGAAACATTAAACATTATAAGCATCAACCACATATTTGTATTTCATTTATACTCATTCAATAACACATATTCATTCATTCAAGAGTCTTTCATTATAAACATCAAACGATTACATCAATGTAACAAAATGAAAGTCATTAAACATTCATGTACATTTGAACTAGAACTAGGGACATGTATACCAATAGTGTATGTTCAAATTGCCTCGTATTTCTTGATGACGTTTGGTGCATTATTGTCTGATTGACTAGTTTCGTGCATTTCATAATGACTCATGTGAGATAACAAGTCAAGAAATTGACTCGTACCTACCTCTAATAGTCAGTCATCGTGGTGTGTCATTAAGCATTGATCGTTAATTCTGATGATTGATTCACCTTCTGTTATTAGAAATGTCTCTAATCATCTTTGGGAACCCAACTCAAAATCTCAGCATATCGTATCATTCCAAATCCGGCGGTTTGAAGGAAGGAACAATACATATTCACAAGATATGCGTTAAGCTTGTGTCATTTTATATAGTGGCACTTGGGATTCTTAAATTCCGACCATCAACCTTTCATACAAATTACGGGACTTTTCCATTGGCTTCAAGACGTCACCTTATTACATAATTTCATTCTAGATGATGAGAGTAGTGTGACTTATAAGTCTAATATACCTCAAGAACTCATAATCGTTTTCCAACGTTTCATGTGTCAAATCTAAAAGAGTTAGTTTGTCAATGATATCTTTCACAATCCACTGAAAGAGTTCAAATTTGGATGCATCGTGTAAAATTCCATAATTCGCAAAGTGAAGACATCTCACCCATAATCAAACACCAATTACAGTATGTTAGTGCACTTATCTTTCATCATAAGCCTCCTATTCGTTTAAGTTTCAATTCTAATTTCGGGACGAAATTCTTAAAAGTTGGGGAGACTGCAACCTTTCGTACTTTCGTAAATAAAAGTTAACTTTGTTATGCATTTGTAAGGGCCATTTAAGCCATTTATGAAACTTTGAGGGCTTGTTTATGCTTAGTTAATTCGAGGTTAATAAATTAAATTAACAAATAATAATAACGATAATAGTATTTACAATTTTTGTTTAAAACTTAACATTTAGTCCTGATAAAGAAAAATAATAATAGTCTAAATAAAATAAAAATATATATTTATAAAATAAAAGTTAAGTGATTGTTAAATTATAAAAAACATTAAAACTTAAAGTAAATTAAGTTAAGGGGGCCTTCATGTTAAATTTGAAACTTTAAATTAAAGTTTACACATAAAATAGCAAAAAGTATAACTACAGGGACCATTTGTGTAATTATGAAAAACCCAAACCAACCCCCCTTCACCCCCGTTTTTCCGTCAACCCTCCGGCCACCACCGTAGCGGCTCCGGCCAACCCAAAACCATCGAAATTTCATCATTTTCAATTCCAAAACCGTCCCAAAACTTTCTAGAACACGATTCGAACCGGTAATCATCATTTAATCGAGTTAAAACATTGGTTATTAGTTCAATCGATTACATAACCAAAATGCCTTAAACTCCATAGCCTTTCAGGCATTAGTTCCCTATAATAATTTAATTAAACAAACATAAACAATCATCTAATTAATCCTAAGTGTTCATAACTCTCAATTACACCTGAAACAAACCCAAACATCAAATTTGATCTCCCACTTAGTCACGACCTACACCACACACGAACACCATCATCTGGGATTCAAATTGCAAAATTGACAGAGCCTTCTCATCTTTAGAGTCAGAAACTTCCTATGTAATGAATTAGATTATTATCATCGATTACATCTCGAACCATACGCAATCTGGTCGTGGCTGTTCTTTATCGGGTTCACCATCCAATCGATCTTAAACCAGGTAATTGAACACATACATTTGCTCGGCTTTACTTGGGGATTAAAAGCCCCAAGATTGTTTTCCTTAACTTTAGCGAACTGGGGTTCAATTGGATCAAAATGGGTTCTAGGGTTTATATGAATTGGGGATTGTTTTCTATTTGTGTTTAAAAGAAAACAAAACCATGTGATACCATGGCCACGGCCCTGGTTCACTGGTTAGCCACTAGCATTCTCACCTTGACGTCCTGGGTTCGAACCCGGGCACCCTCAATTATTTTTAAGGCATTTTTCAGCCTTTAAAAATATATAAAAATTCCTAAAAATTATAAAAATAAATTTTATAAACTTTCTTTATTTTAAAAGCTACCTAATGATTTTCCGTAAATTTATTAATAAAAAATCTTAACATTTTTATATAAAACATTATTACAAATGTTATAAATAGTTATTTATATAAAAATGGACTTGAACTAATAATTTAAAATCATTAAATTATTAATGGACACTGTATTATGTTTAAATATGGATTAACCATGAAAATTTTAGAAATTATATGTATTTTATAATTTCGCAAATTATTTACAAATGTTATTTTAGGTTATTTCATATAAAATATACTTTAACTAATGGTTTAGACTAATAAATTATTATTCTTCAATATGCTATTTTAATCATTGTTAAACTACAGTTATTCCAAAAGATTATAAAATTTTATTTACATTTTACATTTAAACCTTATCAATTATTATACCTAATTACTTCTCTATATTAAAAACACTTAAATGGTGTAATTATTTTCATTGAATTAAAATATAAATAACTTCGTTAAATAAATTTAATTACTTGTCAAAACCCCACAATTCTATTGAAACCCTAGTTCTTGTTAAAACTTTAATCTTATTATTAACCATAATCTTATAATATATATATGTTAGGTGCCTTATAAAGGATTAGCTTGGAATATCGTTTAATTCTTATTACCATCTTATAATACACACATAGCTGAGTTTTTCCATACCTTTTTTTCAAATTTTCACACTTTGGGGTGAAACATGTTAAACTTATTATCGTTGCACTTATAAACTTATTTGAGACTTGTAAAAATCTTGGCAATTCATCATATTAAGTTGTGGTTAGCTAAACTTTTGTGATTACCATGTTATGGCGTTTATATGTACAATCAGTAACTATTGCTAGCTAGGCGACGTCATAAATCTATGGGCCTGACAAGCCTATTTGGTGGCCCTAGTGTCGTATTCTTGAGCACTATGGGGACCAAGTACACTTAGCTAATCGTATAAACTTGTAAACATGAAATCTTGTAAACTGTCAAGGTTTGATTGTTACAAATGTTCATAACATCCCTAATTACTCTATTTACTAACATATGACTTGAATTGTCATCTTTATATACTTATTGTATGAAAACTATGGAAAGCTCACCAACTTTATGTTGACCTTTTATTTTTAACATGTTTCAGGAATTAAATCTCCTTAGCATGCTTTGAAGGCTTACATCTAGGATTGGACCTAGAATAATAAAAGACTTATATGGTCACATGACATTATGAATTTTTTTTTATTTATGATTACTTGAGCTTATGTTATAATCTTATTATTTGTATTGAACCTTGGAATATAATAATATTGTCATTTTAAATAGCGTTGTGTGGCATGAACAATCGTAACCCTCACATCTAAACGTTTTCCCCGTTAAGGTTGGGGTGTGACAGATAACCCTTTGACCGTTGAGCATTTCATTTTGACCATTTGCCCAAAAATCAGCCATATGTTTTGAGTTGATGGTGGGGTTAACGGTAAGAGCAGTGAAGTATGTTGATTGGTTTAGGAATTGGATGATTGGGGCAAAATCAACATCCCTGGAAGAGTCAAGGGTGGGACTTGATTATGCTAGGGATTCAACACCATGTTTTTGGTGAAGATTCGGTTTGACGGAGCTTGAGGGTAGTAATTTGAGAGTAGTGAGGAAGACAATGGAAATTTTAGGGCTTTTTCGATGGTAAAAGAGGTAAACAAAGAAAGTCGGAAATATTTAAATGGTTGTTAAAAGTCATACTGATAAGGTGAAAGAACATTTTGGGTTTTCAATTTGACAGAGGCGGTAAGAAAAACCTTTTAAAATATTCCAACAATTATCTATAAAATCTTACTTTTTGTAGAGTGGGATCTAAAGATTTCCGTTACGCAGTAAAGTTCTCTTCCAAGAGTAAAGTTGCTTTCGAGAGAACACTTATGTTTCTCTTTCCTGATTGTCATTCGAAACTACTTTTCCTTCCGAAGCAAAGTATGTCTTGAAGAAAGATTTGCTTCCAAGTGTAAAGTGTTCTTCCAAGCAAAGAAGTTAGTAGCCTTCGAATGGAAATTTGATCTTTGAGTAGATATTCTTCCGAGGCTAAAACCTCTTCGGAAGAGAATACTTGTGTAGAGGAATTTGCCTTCGGAAGATAGATAAAAATATCTTCATAGGGTAAATTTCTCTTTGAAAGAATTTATACTTAGAAAAATTTTGGAAAAAACCTTTTGTAACAAGGCTTAGATTGTAAATAGACAATTTAGATAAGACATATTTTCACAAGTATTTCAAAAGAGATTGATTAGTCAATGTTAATCATACAAATAGCCATAATTAAATACTTAAATCTTTGTTCATCAAAGGCTTTGGTGAACAAATCAGCATATTGTTTATTTGAATCAACTTTGACTACTTTAATCAAGTTTTTCTCATTTATTTCTCGAATGAAATGAAACCTGATAACAATATGTTTTACTTTGGAGTGCTTGACTGGATTGTCAGTGAGGTAAATTGCACTCTTGTTGTCTATATGGATCGGAGTCTCCATGAAGTTGAAAACATAGTCTAACATCTGATTCTAAATCCATAGTAGTTGAGCACAGCAGCTTGTTGCTGCAATTTATTCAGCTTTAGCAGTTAATGTAGAAACATATGATTGCTTCTTGCATTGCCAAAAGATGATCCATTGACCTAGAAATTGAAATCTTCCGGATGTGGATTTCTTGTTAATATTGCAGCCACCATAATCACTGTCAGTGTATCCATAAAGGTTGAAATCTATGTTCTTAGGATACCAAAGGCCCACTTTAGGAGCCCCATTAAGGTATCTAAGAATTATCTTGGCAATACTTAGGTGAGACACCTTGGGTGTAGCCTGATATCTTACACAGATGTAGATTGTAAATACGATATCAGATCTACTTGTAGTAAGATACACTAGAGATCAAATGATTGCCCTGTACTGATGCTGATCGGTATCCCCCTCGGAATCAGGGCAAAGATTATGATTTCTTTGTATTGGTGTCTTGGCCGGCTTACAATCTTTCAATTAAAATATTTCTAAGATATATTCGACATACTTAGACTGATTAATGAAGAACCCTTCATGTAAGGCCCCGTTCCCGGGCACCTCACAATTGGTCGTCATCACCCATAAAACATACATTTAATATAACTTAATAAAAATCTTGCAGCGGAAACTTTGAATTTACTATAAATGCTTTTGCAAAGTAATACAACACCCATTACAAAATATCGTTTGTTTGCATTACAATACAAAAACATTAACAAAAGAATGCCATCCCAAAAGAGCTGAGTAGCCGCCTCGTGCCATCCTCAGCAACACTACCTGCCAACTGGAAAACACATAAAAGTCAGCGTTGCTGAGTGAGTTCTAGTTTATAATAAAACATACTTTTACTTATGACAGGATCTCAGCCTCTCGTGTTGATCAATTAGATTATGTTTGCAGCGGATTTAGCACATTAATTAGCAATTAAAGCAAGAACATAAAAGATATTGCAATTAAAGCATAAACATAGAGAGAGAAGAGTTCTGCGAAGCAATAAATGTTCTATTGGTCGCACGTTTCGGCAATTAAAACAGTATGGTTACCCATCCTTTTATTGGCGGCAAAAGGATGGGCATGATGTCCTTTTTCTGACATCACTGAATATTCAAATTACAACTGACAAAACATAAAACTACTGAAGATGTCAACAACTGACGTCTTCTTACAAAAGTTCCTAAGTGCTGACAAAAGTAAACTACTGAAATCCTACAACGACTGAAGAACAAACTCTTCAGTCGTTTATAACTACTGATACTATAACAACTGAAGAACATGCTCTTCAGTTGTTGTACAACTACTGAAAGTAAATAAACTACTGAAAAGGAAAAACCACCACAACCACTGAAGAAGACTTCTTCAGTTGTTGTGACAAACTCTGAGTCTTCAGTACTTGGTCTTCAGACTTGGCTTCAGATGATATAACAACTGATGACTTCAGTAGATATCATCAGTTGTTGTCTTCAGTCTTTGTCTTCAGACTTTGTGCTTCAGTAGAAGGTCTTCAGTTCTTTAGTTCTTCAGCTTTTGATACTTCAGTACTTGGTCTTCAGTACTTGAAGTCTTCAGTACTTGTAAGATCAGTACTTCAGACTTCAGTATTTGGTCTTCAGTACTTTGGAGTCTTCTTCAGCTGATGTTCTTCAGTTCTTTGATCTTCATACTTTGTTCTTCAGACTTTGTCATAACAGCAGAAGGCTGGAGCTAAGATGCTCTCGAGTTTGACATTCAAGCAAGAGAACATTGTAACTGATAGGAGTCTTCAGCAGTTGTTGCAGTGGCATGTGGGACTTAGAGGTTTTCCTGATCTTGGCTCATTGGTTCTTTTGGTCCAACAAACTCCCCCTGAACCAATGCAGCCAAAACCTCTAATTATTGGATGTCCCACTTATTGGTGGCATAAAGATTGGTCTATTTCCTTCTAGATCAGATTAGAAGTTGACCCAGATAAGCACTGGCCAGAGAGGTAGTCTCAAGTGTTTGTTTGGCTAATTATGGATGGGAGCTCTGTCTTGGGGATTTGGACACAGAGCTGTTGCCCCATCCATGAGATCTACCTCCCACGTACAAGCCGGTAGGATTCTCTACAGTAAGCCTGAAGAAAGATCATTTGTTCTTCTTTGGACAAGTCTTCAGGCTCACCTTCGAACAACCCCTCCCGACCATACAGCTCTGAGATGAACTTGACCTGTCTTCCATTTTTGAGCTCAAGTGTTGTGATTTGCCTATATGCAAACTCATCAGGGTGTTTACCCTCTAACAACAAAGTGAGCTCATTCCTATGAAAATTCTCAAGCTTCTTATAGACCAGACCCTTCCTAACCACCCTATTATCTAGCATTGAAAAGGGTGATTGGCCAGCTCTATAAGCTTTCTCGAATTCATCTACTATTTCCCAGGGTGTTATTACAATAGCCACAGAGATCTCTTCATCTACGATTCTCTTTAGTTGGCTTTTGTATCTCACAGGCATGTCCTTCTTGACTATCCTGTGAGCCACCCTTGGGTCAGGCCAAGTTCTCACCCTCTCCCTTTCATATTGAAAGGTTTGTTTGAGGGTGAATAATCTCATAGCTTCTCTCTTCATGTTCATTATAGAGGTCGAAGCAACATAGCATTTGTCAATGCTTTTCAGCATTTCCTCATCATGCCTTTTTGTTGCTCCTCCTTTTCTAACTTTACCTTCACAGTGTCCTGCTGTGAGGTGGGATTGATGGTTTGTGGTTTGGCTTTGGGTAGAGGTATAACTGCTGAAAGTGGCAGGCTATCCTCCTCATCATCCTCTTCTTCATCTTGCAGCCTTAGCACCCTTCTCTTCTTCTTCAAGGGTGGATCATTGGCTACGGGTTTTGGTGGTAAAGGAGTTGGTTTTGTGGGTTGTGGTTGGGTTGTTGGTGTGGGAGTGTTGGCAGGCACTGCTAGCAGCCTAGAGATAAGGGCTGGTTTGGTTAGCTTTACTAGCAGTGTCCTGTTCCCAGCACCGGCTTCAGATAGGGCCTCTGCGACCAGTCCCTTTGTAAAATCACCAGCCGAACAAATCTTGGTGGTTATTGCCAAGAGTTTGTCCCTGGTCCATGCCTTAACATCAAGGACTGGTCTGCCCAGGTACTTCGAAGTGAACCTACTCATAGCCTCAAGTTTCTGTCTTTCCTCTTGGCTATGAGTAGTCCATCGGTACTCAATCTCTCTCCTCTCCATATTCCTGATCTCTTGATCTAGCAAAGCAGTGTCCTTGTCAAAGCCTTGCCTGAACAGCTGTTCAATGACTTTGTTCATTGAACGGTTATGCTCAGCATCAGCCTCCTTGACACGGGCTGCTAGATCAGGATCAGCCACCTTCTTTCCCTCTCCCTTATTCTTATCAGTGATACTGAAATCCTTTTGGATTTCAGCCACTTCTATATGCTCTACCTCCCTCACTTTCCTCTTCCCCTTCTCCCTCACCCTACTACTCTCCTCAGCCACCTCCCTCTCTACCACCACCTCTTTTTCTGCCTCTTTCTCCTCCTCTCCCCTCTTCCTCTTGTCTTGCACTGATGTCTCCCCCTTTTTGGGTGTATTGGTTGGGGTTTGACTATCAGCAAGAGCCTTAGATATGGCAACCTCCACCATGGGTTGTATATATGTGGGAAGCCTCTCATCAAGGGTTTGAATAACTATATCTTTAAGGATTGGTGTGATGAGAGGCAGGGATTTCTGGAGGATAGCATCTAGCTGCTAAGGGGGGTTCTGTCCCTGAGAGCTAGTGCCAGAAGCAGGGGCTGGTGGCGGAGTTTGTGGGAGTGGCTCAGTGTTTGTGAGACCTTCAGGTGAAGGTGCCATCTGTGGGGTAGTGGTGGCAGATGGACTTCTATCCTGAGTCATTTGAGCAAGCAGCTCTTTGAGTCTGCTTATCTCATCCTCAAGGATAGTATTTTGAGCTACTACATCGTAGAAAAAGCTCAGGTCATCATCAGCATAAGCTGAATCACCTGACCTCCTGACATTGTCAGGATGAACATGTCCTGAGTGTGGCTCAGTAATGACATGTGCCCCTTGTTCTTGGTACTGGGGACTTCTGGCCTCCGGATTGGATCCATCATCGGCCATTGCCTCTGATGAGGTCTTAGAGATGTTACCAGCTTCACCCTGCTCAGATATTGATGCAGGGGAAGTGGCAGCCTCACCAGATTGTTCTCTCTCCCTAGCCACACTGGGAGAGTGAACTGATTCTCTGTACTGTGGGCTCCGATCAGCACTTGTGCCCACCCCCTCTTCGGTTGTAGTCTCCCCAATGGTAATAGGTTTCTGGGGAGAGGGTGGAGTGCTCAGATCAGTCAGCACTTTGGCTATTACCAATGTTGGGCTTAGTGGGGCAGTCTCCTCAGTATGTGGGCTAGAAGCAGTATGCACATGGGGAGGACTGTGCTCTTCAATGGCAGCCTCCTCAAGTGAGGAAGACCCCAGTAATGTGGTTGCCCCAAAATTGGTTGCATTAGGCTCCTGTTGAGAGGAAGCCTGTGCGGTTGTGGTGGGTGGAGTCGTGGTACCTGCTGGGAGAATCGAGCCAGCAGGCACATCCTGCCTTTGTGTGGCAGGGGCATCCTCAGGGGACTCATCTCCCTGAGTAGCCTTTGTGGGCTTCTTTTTGGCTTTTGGCTTGGTGGGGACTTTGGATTTGGAGGTGGAGGCTGTGGGTTCCAGCTGCGTGGGTTTTCGCAACCGGCCAGCCTGTTTCAGTGTTTGGTCAGTGTTGTGCCTGGAGTATACCTCAGCTTGAACAGCCATGGCAGGGACCCCAGTGCCAACTAGTCCCTCAGCCTGAAGCTGGTTTTCAATCATGGCCATTATGAACCGTGGATACAAGTTCCAACGGTTAGAAAAAGGTTTTGTGGCCATGTCCTTGAGTTCCAAAAATAAAAGATCAGTAAAATTTAAAGGTTGTTTCTCAAGGATAGAATACAATACCTGCTGCCACCTTGTGGACATCTGGTCCCACGAAGAGGTCTTGGGAGCCAGACAGACATTCACCATGTGGAAGATCAATCGTTGAGGGTCAGGGAAATGTTTCTTCAACAAGGTGGAGGCGTAGAGGTTACCCTGATAGTCATGGGATGTGAATGAGAGATCCAGGGTACCTTTGGGGTAGGAAGTTAGGTGAGTGGCATCTTCCAGCTCTAGGGTTTGTCGTATGGTAGCTGGGGTGATAACCACGGGTTTTCCGTTGACGGAGGACCGGAGGGAGACCTCGGCATTCTGCTCTCCGGTTTGGACGGTCACATTTGTCCAAAACTCCGTCAAGGAGTCGGTGTATAGAGTGGGGTTCAAGAGAAAAGCCGTTTTGTATGGTGAGTCGTTCATAAGATCGACGGCTTGGTGAAACTTGGGCCATAATGGCGATTTTGTAAGGTGGGCGACACAGTTGTGTCGAGGTTTCAGTTGCATGTTCGCAATTAATGGTGTATGGGAATTTCAGAGGTTTGTAAGGATTAGGTCAAGTGAGGAGTAAATGCTCTGAAGGTGGGGTATTTATAGGGTAGGGCAAAGGTTGAAAGAAAACTACTGAAGGTTTTGGTGTTAGTTATCAGGTGTTGTAACAGCTGATGACGTGGTTTTAACCTTCAGTGGTTGTAATATCTGAGGACTTGGTGTTAGCCTTCAGTAGTTGAAACTACTGAGACCTTGGTTTTGTCCTTCAGATGTTGTGAATGTCTGAAGAGTTACTGTCAGTCGTCAGTAGATATAAACTACTGATGACCTAGTATTCTTCTTCAGACGTTGGAACAACTGAAGACTTGGTGTTAGCCTTCAGTAGTTGTAAACTACTGAGATCAATAGTTGTGAACTACTGAAGACATGGTATTGCTTCAGTTGTAAACAACTGAGGACTTGGTGTTAGCCTTCAGTAGTTGTGAACTACTGATGTTAGTAGTTGTGAACTACTGAAGACATGGTTTTGTCCTTCAGTTGTTTGTGTATGAAACATCAGCTGTTGTTATCAGCTGATGAGAAATTACTCATCAGCTGTTTCCGTCAAATCAGTTGTTTCATACTAGCCTCCACACTTACTCATCAGCTCTTTGGCTGACTTTCAGATGTTTCATCGACCCTTCAGCTCTTGTGAATATTTATGCCTTCAGCTCTTGTGATCAGATGTCAACAAGTGCTGATGAAATATTCTTCAGAGCTGGTGAACAAATTTTGTCTTCAGTATGTGTAAGATTACACATCAGTACTTATGACCAAAATTTGTTCTTCAGTACTTATTTAATTGAAAATCATACATCAGTAGTTGTAATCCACCTCACTACATCAGTTGTTTTTCAATAAATAATGTACATCAGTACTTTGAGTCATTTTAGTCTTCAGTAGTTGTGAAAGTGCTGAAGACTAAATTACTCATCAGTACTTGTATTTGACCTTTGCTTTTCAGTAGTTGTGAACTACAAGAACCAGCATAGGCCAAATCAATCAAGCTGCAGCATACCAAGCCTTAGTACCAAATTTTGGAATGTGGCACTATCTAAGGGCTTAGTAAAAATGTCTGCAAGCTCATCAGCACTAAGTACAAACTTAGGATCAATCAGACCTTTCTCATAGCAATCCCTGATAAAATGATGTCTGATCTCAATATGTTTGGTCCTTGAGTGCTGGACTGGATTCTTAACAATACAGAGAGCTGAAGCACTGTCCATTAATAATGGTGTCTTAGTCTCAGTAATGCCATAATCCAGAAGTTGGTTCTGAAGCCAGAGTATTTAAGAAGTACAGCTTGCAGCAGCAATATACTCAGCTTCAGCAGTGGATGTAGCAATGGGTGTTTGTTTCTTACTCTGCCAAGAAACTAAACAATTGCCTAGGAATTGGCAACCACCAGAAGTGGATTTTCTGGTGACTTTGCATCCTGCATAGTCACTATCAGAGAAAGCAACTAATTTGCAAGAATGCCCAGCTGAATACCAAAGACCTAGTGATTGGGTACCTTGCAGATATCTAAAGATCCTTTTGACTGCAATCAAATGAGATTCTTTAGGTGCAGCCTGAAATCTAGCACAATCACATGTTGAAAACATGATGTCTGGTCTAGAAGCTGTAAGGTACATCAAGGACCCAATCATACATCTGTAAAGGGTTTCATCAACCGCTTTACCTTTCTGATCTACATCTAGTTGTGTAATGCTGCTCATGGGAGTAGAACAAGGCTTACAAGATTGTAAATCAAACTTATTCAACAACTCTTTGGTATATTTGGACTGATGGATGAAGATTCCATCATCCAGTTGTTTGATTTGCAAACCCAGAAAGTACTGTAATTCTCCCATAGCACTCATTTCAAATCTCAGCTTCATAAGCTTTGTAAATTCATCACACAACTTTGGATCAGAGGATGCAAAGATGATATCATCAACATAAATCTGAACATGGAGTTTATGTTGTCCCACAGTCTTGATGAATAGGGTTTTATCAATGGTGCCTCTAGTGAATTTATTCTCTAGAAGAAAGGTTGAGAGTGTCTCATACCAGGCTCTAGGAGCTTGCTTCAGCCCATAGAGAGCCTTATCAAGCTTGTACACCCAATCAGGATGTTTATTGTCCTCAAAGCCTGGTGGTTGACACACATAAACCTCTTCTTTTATTTTTCCATATAGGAAGGCACTTTTGACATCCATTTGATAAACCTTGAGACTGTGAAAGGCAGCATAAGCTAAGAACAGTTTGATTGCTTCCAGTCTGGCCACAGGTGCAAATGTCTCATCATAATCGATGCCTTCCTCCTGTGCAAACCCTTGGACAACCAGTCTGGCCTTGTTCTTGACAATTTGGCCCTTCTCATCTGTTTTGTTCCTGAATACCCACTTGGTGCCTATAGCACACTTATCTTTGGGTAATGGAACAAGCTCCCACACTTGCTGTTTCTTGAATTGAAGAAGCTCAAGCTGCATAGCTTCCACCCATCCATTATCTCTTAAAGCAATATGATAGTTCTTTGGCTCTTGCTGACTGATGAAGAGAGCATAGAAGCAGAAATTTGACAATTGATTCCTGGTTGAAACTCCAGCTTGGATATCACCAATGATTTGTGAAGTGGGGTGATTCTTGAGCTCTTGATAAACTATAATATCTGTGCAAGTGTTTGTAGACCCATCAGCAGCAACAGATGGTGATGGAGATTCCTAAAACCATGTAGAGGATGGCAGCTCAAATGAAGTAGAGCAAGCAGAAATCTCATTAGCATTTGTAGTGGATGGAGCTGCTGAGGCTATAGGAGCATCAGGTTCAGTGAACTTAGGCAGATTGTCACTGATCCTGAAGAGGTGAGTACTGACTTCATCATCATCAGTACCACCAGGTGGAGATCTATTGACAGGCTCAACAGATGGAGGTTGATAAGGAACATATTGCAGTATATCCAGATCAAACAACTCCACAGGGTTTTGTGGAATCTTGTCCTTTGGAGATTCATTGAACTTAACATGCAGAGTTTCTTCAACCCCCTTGGTTCTACAGTTGAAGACTCTGTATGCTTTGCAAGTTGATGAATAACCAACAAAGTACCCTGCATCCACCTTACTAGCAAACTTATGGAGTGGGTTGCTAGTGTTGAGAATAAAACAAGGACACCCAAAGGCTCTAAAGAATGAAATAAGAGGGGCCAAAGGATGAAGAACTTCATAGGGAGTCTTCATCAACCTCTTATTTACTAAGGCTCTATTCTGTACATAGCAAGCTGTATTGACAGCTTCAGCCCAAAAGGTCAGTGGCAGCCCTGAGTCAGCCAACATTGACCTTGCTGCTTCAATGAGGGTCCTGTTCTTTCTCTCCACCACTCCATTCTGCTCAGGAGTTCTAGGAATGCTAAACTGCCTTCTAATTCCCTTGGACAGGTAGAAGTCATCAAGTGTGTGGTTTCTAAATTCTGTTCCATTGTCACTCCTCACACACTTGACCTATAGGGAATACTGCTTTTCTACTTGTAACACAAAGTTCATTATTGTCTTTGCTGCTTCATCCTTGGAGTGCAAGAAGAAAGTCCATACAAACCTGGAGTAATCATCCACAATTACCAGGCAGTATTTCTTCTTTGCCATGCTCATTACTCTGACAGGACCAAAGAGATCCATGTGCAGAAGTTGTAAGCAGGCAGTGGACTTTGGTTCTTCTATTAAAGGAAATGAAACTTTGTGTTGCTTTCCTTTCAAGCAAGCAGTGCAGTCATCTTCACACTTGAACTCCTTCAGAGGCAATCCTCTTGCTAAACCATGGCTTATAAGCTGATTCATGTTCTTGAAATTTACATGACCCAGCCTTCTATGCCATAGTGTGGACTCTTGAGGAGATGCCTTGGAGAATAGGCAAGGATGGCCTTTTAGATCCATCTTTTTGGAAAGATCTAAGGCATATACTCTTCCTGTCCTGTTGGCCTTCAGGAGAGTGTGTTCATCCAATGCCTTGTCAATCAAACTCAGAACTTTGGATGACAGAATCCGACTGTTCTGGCTTGTGAAAAGGGCAACATGGCCTTTGTCACACATTTGACTGACACTCAAGAGGTTGTACTTGAGATTCTCCACATGGTTAACATCATCAAACCTTATTTCCCCATTGGAAACAAAGCCTTTTCCGATGATGTAACCCTTTGCATCATTGCCAAAAGAAACAAATCCCTTCTTTCCTTGAGAGTAGTCATTAAGAAGGGAACTGCTTCCTGTCATGTGCATGGATCCTCCACTGTCTACATACCAGATGCTTTTAAGGCATGTTGAAGAACCCTGCAAACACAACCATGTGTTAGTTTGTCTTGGAGACCCAAACCTGCTTGGTTTTGGGTCTGTTCTCAGCTACAGGTGCAGCACTAACAGTTGTGTTGTGTGTGACAGCTTGAGGTGAAGAAGATGGTACAGAAGAGGAACCCTTTGGCTTGGACTTCCTTTTCTGTGATTTCAACACAGGAGCATCTAAGTGGTTGACTCTTCCCACTAGCTGCTGAACCATCATCACCAATTGTGTCTGATTCTGTGATAGGGCTTTCAGCTCTTCAGACACATTGGAGTTTGCTGATGATGAGTTCCTATGTTGTACCATCTTTTTCTGAGCAACCTCAGCTGTTGCCTGAGTTATCCCTATCTTCTTTTTAGATTTAGCTTTGGGCTTAGGGATTTCAGGTTTGGATGTTGCTAATACAAACTTGGTTTCAAACTCATTCTTCATTTTATTGATGCTCTCAGTGATTTGCTCCTTCTGTTTGAGTTTGGAACCCCTTTTGTACCAGCAATCATCAGTAAGATGATTGAATAAGCCACATATCTCACATGGCTTTTTCTTCATCTTATGCTGATCATCAGCTGAAGAGGATTTAACTACTGAAGACTTGTTCTTCAGCTGTTTGTCATCAGTACTAGCAGTTTTCTTCCTAGTGCCTGCTCTCCTGGTATCCTCTCTAGCTGTTTTCAAACCTTTCCTACTGTTAGTTTTCTTCTTTTTAGTGCTAACAGTATTTGAGGTTAGAACTTCAGATGTTGTCACTTGCTCTCCAGTACCTTCAGTACTTCTAGTGACAACTCCTGAGTTGATCAGCCTGTTGGTCATATGACAGTCTATCTCTGATGATGCTGATTCAGAGGATAGTAAGTCACATGATGAGAAGGATTGGTTATTGCTCTCCCCATCAGATTCAACTTCTGCTCTTGAAATGAAGTCTGTGGGAGGAGCAGTGTGATTATAACCAATGCCAAACTTCACATTGGAAGCAGTTTGCTTGCTAAGAAGCATTTCAAAACCCTTGCATGATTGCACCCATCGATCACACTCAACTTGGGTGGTTGCAAGAGTTTCCTTGAGATCTTTGTACTTCTCAAGAAGTACATCTTCCCTAGCTTTAGCATCTTTGATTTGGCAGTTAAGCTTGTAAATCTCATCATTTTTATCTTTTAGAACAACCCCAAAATCAGCTTTTCTTTTGGAAATAGTGTGCTCAAGCTCAAGATTTTTATCTATTAAAGCTACATTTGCTTCTCTAATAGAAGCAAATGCTGCTATGCATGACTCTGAACAAAGCTTGGCTTTTGCCTCAGTGGATACCTGAGATGAGGCATTAGATGATGACCCTTCAGCAGAATCAAGGGCCATCAGAGCAAGATTTCCAAAAGGTTGGTCACCACCATGTTGACCAGCACCTTGGAGTAGTGGTTCCTGACCAGATAGCTCTTCTGGTAGACTACTCCAGTCAACAGCAGTTAGGGTGAAAAAGCTTTGTTGTTGAGATTGTGTGTGGTGATGAGATTGGGAAGAATGAGGCTCTGGAAGAGCATAAGGTGGTTGAGCCGGGGGTGCTTGAGTTTGACCAGGCTGAGGCATGTAGTAACAGGGGTAAGGATAAGGCATATGACCCTGTGGCACAAAATAAGCAGGTGGTGCTTGTGCCTGAAATGGATGGGAAGAACTATAGGAAGGTTGCCCTTTGTGCTGTGAGCTATTGCTGGGAAAAGTCACAAAGGGTGCAGATGAGTTAGATCCAGATGATCTACACTCTCTTGCAAAGTGTCCAAGCCTTTGGCACTTGTGACACCTCAACTTGCTCTTGTCAAAACCAGAGTCCTGGGAATTTCCTACCAGTTCTTTTGTAGAACTTCTGAGATCGGATATTTATCATTGCCATTTGGTTCAAAATATCCATCTCTTCCAGATCATCATCTGGAATGCCCTTCAAATCCTCCATCAGAAAACACAAGTTGTCACCACCTCCTCCTGAACTACTGACACCAACAAAAGCTTGTTCTGAGTTTGTAGAGAAATCAATATGCTCATCATAAGAACTTTCTGATGAAGCATATTCTGACTCATGACTTATCAAGGCAGCATTACCTTGGACAAAGTCATCAGCAAGTTTGCCAGAAGATGACAACTTCCTCTTTTGCTCTACCTCTCTCTCAAAAGTGAGTAGTTTCCCATGAAGTTGGGTGAGAGATAGAGTGTCAAGGTCAGCACTAGAGCATAGGACAATGGTATATGTGTCCCATCTCTCAGGCAATGACCTGAGGAACCTGTTGTTCATCTGGCTTTTGGAGAACTCTTGTTTAACCATCTTCAGCTCAGAGATTAAACAAGAGAACCGCTCAAACTGCTGGGTCAGAGTCTCACCCTTTCTATATGAGAAAGTCTCATATTGTTGGGCAAGGATTTCCCTATTGTTTGCTAAGACCGAATCAGTTCCTCCAAATTGTTCCTTTAGAGCAACCCATAGGTCATGAGCAGACTCATGATGCAAGAGCCCTGAATATATCTCGTTTGGAATGGCCATG
>CM044003.1:42736046-42738546 GCA_024085815.1 Flaveria linearis | reverse complement strand
TGAGTCCTAGTTTCATAAATAAACATACTTTACTTTCGTTTAAGAACTGTTCTTTACTTTTGCGTGCGATCACACATCATACGTACACATAGGTAATATCATTATTATCTTCATCATTCGTTCATTTCGTACTTTTATCATTATCTTTCCGAGTCTTTTGCGACAACAGAGTCACACACCTCATTAGCAATCTCAAGGATTGCAGTCATCCGAGTCTTTTGCGACACAGAGTCGCTCACCTCATTAGCAATCTCAAGGATTGCATGTCATCCGAGTCTTTTGCGACATAGAGTCGCCACCTCATTAGCAATCTCAAGGATTGCACGTCATCCGAGTCTTTTGCGACACAGAGTCGCTCACCTCATTGTTAATCTCAAAGATTGACCCTGTGTGCATCCTTTGGGGTAGCTAACCTGCATCATAGTTGAGCTAACGACAACAAGGTCGTGCACCTCTTTACATCTGCTTGCAAGACTTTCATTCATTCATTTACATTCCACTTTTCTTTATCATTAATCTTTTGCTTTATTAACGATAATACTTTCTGTTTCGATCATGAACATACCACGTAAAGTCATACAATAATAATATTAATAACATTTATAATAGGGTTAACAAAAATGATAATAATAATAATAATAATAATAATAATAATAATAATAATAAGGAATCATAAAAGCAGTCATGATTATGCCTGGAATTAAACATTTATTAACCCTAGTCAAACATCGTCCAACCCTAATTGCACAGACTCCCATAAAATTCCAGAGAAAAATTCCAAGTGTTAGGCGCATGGGCCCTGTTCGGACGCATGGGCCCTGTTCAGACGTTTTGCCCTGCACTAGGTCATCCTAAACAATTCTCCTAGACGTTTGGGCACTATTTAGATGCATGGGCCTGACTTAGACGCATAGGCATATAGGCGGTTGGGCACTGTTCGGACATCTGGGCCTACACTTATCCATTTTTCACTTAGACGCATGGGCCCTATTCAGGCGGTTGGGCACTTTGGGCGGTTGGGAACACTTAGAAAATCAAGCCTGTTGGATGCATGGTCCACTGTCTAGACGGTTGGGCATCAAATTTGCACTTAAACAACATAAATCAGTCCTAAATTTGTCCTAAACCAAATTCCATGCTTAGTACTAACATTTTAAGCATCATTGCATATTCATAATCATGATCATCTCATCATTCACAACCAAAACATACACCTATTCACATACACGTTCACACCCACATACGGGTAGAAACATAATTTTATAAAAACATATACACATGCATTTTCCAGCCCTAAAATTGTTTAAAACATGTTAAAAAGCGGATTCTAGAACTCACCTTTACTGCTTTTGAGCTTATACCCTTCTCTTGAGCTTTCTCAAACGTTTCTAGCACCTAAAACCCACACACATATACAACCCGAACACACAACCACATTTATAGGCACATAACCGAAACTAGAAACATCTAAAATATCATAAAACTGAGAATTCTTACCAAAAACTTTGAATTCTCTTCTTTCTCTCTACAAATCCGAGTTCTCTGCAGTTTCTCTCTCTAAATCGGAATGATAGGCGAAAAGTAACATGGCATGGGCAGCCATGTTGCTTTATCCACCAACTTCTTAAAGTTTTTGTCCTTTTGGATGCTTTCAACCCCTCTACTAGGGTTAAAAATACATTTTCTTCTTTTATTCTCCTTTCATAATCTTTTTAAAATATCCGGGTGTTACAATCTCTCTATCAATTTCTTTTGGTTTGTTTTTTTAATAATCAAGAAGAAACATTTGAAACCTTCAAAAAAATAGCAATTGGTTTAATATTTTTTTCCTGAAAAAAAATTGATTTTGAAATTCAAGAATAAGATGAACACCCAAAGAGCCGCTGATTTTGAAAACCTTATCATTAGAAATGACACGAATACAGTTAGGAAGGTTAAGTTATGGATTTTTATATAGGATCGAAGTCTACTTCAAGAAAATTAAGTGTTGGTCAAGATCACAAACCTCAAGGCTTGATAACCAAAAACTTTTGGCTTTATCTATTCTTATTAATTCCAAGTTCCTATTGCACAACTAAGCAAATTCTCTCATGAGTATACTATCATTCTACTACACATTTGATGCTCATGTTACAGTGAATGCTTAAGGATACCATACAAAAATTTAATGTGATTGATAAAGAAAAAAGTTTTGATGCTACTGTTAATATGGAAAAGGTTAAAAGCGAAACAAGATGGTAACAAGAAGATAAATTCAACAAAGCATTTAATTACAAAAACGGTCGTACATGAGATGCTATTTTTTATGTGTCCTAACATACTTAACGTTTGTATCAATTAAATTTAGTATTTCCAAAATTTAGATCCAGATATTGGATGAGTAACAAGTGTGTACGTACATCATTCATACAACAAATAGTTTGAAACATGAAAAACGCATTGTGCATATATGCAAAAGGGCATTTGTGCACATTTGCATAATTGAAAAGTGCATATGTGC
>CM044003.1:42638546-42731046 GCA_024085815.1 Flaveria linearis | reverse complement strand
GTGAGACTATCTTAGAAACGTCTTGGATGAACCTCCTGTAATAACCTACCAAACCCAAGAAACTTCGGATCTCGGACGGCGTCTTTGAAGACTTCCAATGCATCACAACCTCAACCGGATCTACTATAATTCCTTCGACATTCACCACGTGATCCAAAAACTGAACCTCTCATAACCAAAAAGCACACTTAGAGAATTTAGCATATAACTTCTCTCTTTTAAGCATCTCCAACACCTCGCGTATATGGTCTTCATGTTCTTCCTCACTTCTCGAATAAATCAGGATATCATCAATAAACACAATCACTGACCTATCTAACATGGGCTGACACACTCGGTTCATCAAATCCATAAAGGCAGCTGGCACGTTAGTTAGACCAAAAGACATAACAAGGAACTTGTAGTGTCCATAACATGTGCCAAAAGCTGTCTTAGGAATGTCTTGCTCCTTCACCTTCAATTGGTGGTAGCCAGATCGAAGGTCTATCCTCGAAAACCAACTAGCACCATGGAGCTGATCGAACAAGTCATCAATCCTTGGTAATGGATACCGATTCTTCACTGTCAACTTGTTCAGCTCTCAGTAGTCAATGCACATCCGCATACTACCATCCTTTTTCTTTACAAACAAGACCGGAGCACCCCAAGGAGAGATACTCAGTCGAATGAACCCTTTATCCATTAACTCGTGTAATTGATCCATGAGTTATTTCATCTCAGTCGGAGCTAATCGATACGGTGCTTTAGCAACAGGTTGAGTATCGTGTATTAAATCGATTTGGAACTCAATTTCGTGATCCGGTGGCACTCCTGGCAATTCCTCTGGGAACACGTCTGGAAAGTCGCAAACCACTGGTACGTCGGACAGTTGTGGCACTGACGCGCCCACATCCTTTATGTAGGCCAGATAAGCGCTGCATCCACGCCTAATGCACTTGTCTACCACCGCCACCGAAATCACCTTCGGAACCATAGTGACGCGATCACCGTAGACCGTCAC
Source organism: Flaveria linearis (assembly GCA_024085815.1). Lineage (NCBI taxonomy): Eukaryota > Viridiplantae > Streptophyta > Magnoliopsida > Asterales > Asteraceae > Flaveria > Flaveria linearis. The sequence goes on along the minus strand of CM044003.1, from coordinate 42,730,046 downwards.
CGAACTTCCATCGAGCGTAACTAATCGAATCATCTTCTTGCGACACACGATATTATAGGTTTCTAACCTATCCATCCCTAGTACTACATCAAATCCACCTAGGGGCATCACATGTAACTTAGCAGCAAACCTATGACCTTCTAATTCTATGGCACAGTCCTCTATCACATCAGTAATTCTAGTGGACTTACCAATAGCAGTTTCTACATCAAATGGATCACTAATACTTCTACTACTAACAGATAACTTATCATGGAAAGCAGTAGAAATAAAACTCCTACTGGCACCAAAATCAAATAACACAGAGGCACAAGTTTGATTTACTAGAAACATACCTGACACGACAACGGGATCCTCTCTGGCCTCCTCCCGCATCATCGTGAATGCTCTAGCGGTTGTCCTCTACCCTCCTTCGTCCCCTTCTTTGCTCCAGAATTCTCAACCCTTGGTTTATTACACTCCCGACTCAGGTGGCCTACTTCACCACAGTTGTAGCACCTCGCTACCCTACAATCCCTAGAGATATGGCCGGGCTTCCCGTACTTGAAACAAACATTTAGTCCCAGCCTGCACTCACCAGCGTACTCCTTCCCACATTTACCACACTTCTTCGTTCCCATGCCTGTCGCAACCACCCGTCGATCATCAACCCTTGTTTTCTTGTTGTTTGGAGTAAAACCACCACGTCCAAACCTCTTCCTACTCCAATTCCTGTCACCACCACCTGTCCACTTCACCTCATCCACTGTCGCCTCCCTCTTATCATACAATCTACCCACCAGGTCTACCACCGATCGAATGGTACCCGGCCAGGCGGAAATTAGATGCCTACGGATGTCGGCTTGCAACCCCTGAATGTACTTCTTGATTTTCTTCATCACCGACGTCACCTGATCTGGCACCAGCCTCGCCATTTCATTGAACTTAATGGTGTACTGCTGGTGTGTCATGGTACCAGCCTCCAGCTACTGGAACTCCGTCTCTATCTTGTCGAGTTCCCGATGAGGACAGAATTCCTCAATCACCAACTTCTTCAGCGCCGCCCACCTCATGCTACTTATGGCCCTGCTACCTTCAGCCTGGACAATATTGTCCCACCAGCATAAGGTCGTGTCCACAAATGAGTGGGTAGCAAACTTCACCCTTTGATCTTCTCGGCACTCGCTAATGTCAAGTACCGTCTCTATTTCTCTCACCCATTGGTGAGCAGCAGCAGCAGTGCCATTACCATCGAAAGTTGGGGGCTTCCACCTCTGGAATGCCCCATGGTTGCAACCGTATGCAGTTTCTTGCACTGCTTCTTCCTCCTCCTCCTCACTCGAGACAATCGTCTTGGTCTCCGATCGTTCCCTCTCTTCCCTTCCTGTGGTCCTTCTCCTCTGTTTCGTCTCATCCTTTCTCACCGCCTTAATAACTTCAGTCACCACAGACGGTAATATCGTCTGCATGACTTGATGCACCTTCTCTACCACTGCCTCTTTTACTGAGGCCCTTAGATTCGCACTCTCATCACCACCTTCCTGGTGATGTATCTCAGGCTCTTCACGGGCCCTCTCAGTCGTCTTAGCCTAGTTCCTAGTGACACACGGTTCAACACCACGTCCTCCCTATGCTCCACTCCTAGAGGCCTTAGATGATCTACCTCTAGCCATTCTCTAATCACTATAAGATTCAAACACTAACACATTCTTTCAAAGAATAGCTCAGTTTATGTTAAGTATTGTAAGTCCATAATTATAGTGGTCAGTTGTGATTAGCCACTTACTTTGCTCTTCACACCCTAAGCATTTCTTATCCTAACTTAATCAGTGTCTTAATCTACTAAAAGCACATGAATGAAATAGCATGCACACATGATACCAGTTAACATTAAGAAAAGACATACCTGATGGCACGTAGCTACTCGGGCTAACATCCCTTTATTTGTCCCATTTTCAGTTTAAGATTAGGTTTTGAAAATATTTACCCAGTTCACTTAAACTTTGGCTCTGATACCAACTTGTAAGGCACAGTTGGTCATTCATAGCTTTAAAGATACATAATAATATACATTTCATAAAATAAGCAGCGGAATTACATTTAACAAAAGCCATTTGTTATCATTATAGCTACTGTTGTTAAGTAATACAATGTTTTTAATGAGTTACAAAAGGATTGTTTAATTGCATTACGAAACAAAATAGCATCAAAATATAAATGGATGTTAGTCTTGACTCGCCGAGTAGCTTCCCCCTCATCCCATTCTCAGCAATTTACCTGCCAACTGAAAATGCGTAAAAGTTAGCGTTGCTGAGTGAGTTCTAGTTTTATACTTATCAAAATACCTTGTGTGTTTTATGTACAAAATATACCTTTCCATAAATTATCTTTACCTTAATATATGAACACACATCATACATACATACAAACAATATTCATTGTTTATTTTGTTCTTTCATACTTTCATTATTACCTTTCATCATCGTATTAATACTTTTATTCCATTCCTTTCATTAGCATTCGATTTTACATACTTACTTTTATTTCATGCTTTTCATTTGACATTCTCTTTCGTATACATTCTTTTCTTTCATATTTTTTACTATCTCTCACTTTCATTCTCGTACTTTCGTATCGTACTTTACATCATTCTTTTATTTTTTTACTTTCTTTTCGTACGTTACGTCATTCTTTTACTTTCATACGGATCGATGAACAATACCCTGAACATTATGCACGAATCTGACCCAGTCACCTAGGGCAAGTCATCTCCCCCTTTCATCCGGACCAGTTGGCAATACCCCGAACATTGTGCACGAAGCTGGTGCTCGGCCTGTGGTAATTAAATCACGAACATTATGCACGAAGCTGACCCAAGTCACCTAGGGCATGCCACAAGGGTCCTGTCAACCTCAATGGTTGACCTTGTATGCATCCTTCGGGTTATTTAAACTGCACACAGTTGACCTAATGACAACATGGTCGTGCACCTCCTTTCTATTTGCTTGCAAGCCATTCTTTCTTTCATTTCGTTTCACTTTTCATCTTTCTTATCTTTCACTTTGTTACGTTATACTTTACGTTATTTCATGCATTTGTCATACTATGTAAAGTCATAACATAATATTTAACTTATTTTATAATATACTATAAATACGTTTGAATACCATTAAAAGATAACACATTATACATATATACATACCATACATCAATCATAACATCATCACACATCATCTTACATGACATATCACACATCATCCAACACCAAAAGTTAACTTACATCACCCTCGGGAACATCCCAAGTCAAAGCCTACACTTTACATTTTCTCCAAAGTTCAGAAAATAATTCTAAGTCTTAGGCGCATGAGCACTATGCAAGCGCATGGCCTTCTGGGCGCATGGGAACACTTAGGCGCATGGGAAAAGTTCTGGGCACATGGGCACTATTGGGGCGCGTGGCCCAACACTTAGTCATTCTGGGAAAATCTAAGCGCATGGGCACTATGCAGGCATGCCAGGGCGGATGGGCAATCTAGGTGCATGGAACACTTGGTCAAATTCATCCTAATTCTAGGCGCATGAATACCAGTCAGGCGCATGGGGTTTTGGGCGTTTGGGAAACTCTTAGGAAATTCACACCGTTGGGCGCATGGGCCCATTTCAGGCGCATGGGTCGCCAACACATACTATCAATCATCATAATCAGTCCCAGTCATCAATTCAAGATGTTCTAGGCTTATTTCGTACATTCTAAACATCATAACAAGAACATGGCATCATAATAACATCATAAATCACCCAAATCCTACCCCACCCACATATACACAAACACATTCATACGGGTATAAAACCCACTTCAATAAAAATGGTTACGCATGCATTTCCAGCCCCAAAATCATATAAAATCTGTAAAAAGGGGGTTCTAGAACTCACCTTATGCACCTTTGAGTGTGTCTTCCTTCAAACCCGTATGCAATGAGTTCAAACACCTAAAAAGCCACCAAACACACACACCTGAACACACACACACACAAACACATAAGCATATAACAGAGGGTAAAACCCAACAAGAACACTTAAAACAAAGAATTCTTACCTTGAATTCAAATTCTTCTTCTTCTTCTCTCTAGGAAACCCGAACTCTCTACTCTTTCTCTCTCTAAAACTGAAAGAAAGTTGATGTGCAGATAGAGTGGGCGCCCATGCCCACTTTTGTACCAACTTTCATACTTTTGTGTCCTTTTGACACTTTTAACCCCTCAACTTGGGTTCGATTATGTTTTCTTAGTTTATTCACGTTTATTCTTTCTTTCTCATCTATTAATAATATCCGGGTGTTACATAAAGACGCAATATAGCACAAAACTGTGTTGTTTGACGCAAAACATCACAATTCCATGACATTTTGATGAAATAATATAATACATAAAACAACACATGATATTTTGTTGTTTTGACACAAAACAACGTAGAACATGTTCGCGAGATAGCACAAAAATGTTCTGTTAGACGCAAAACAATACTAAACTGGTGATTTTTGACGCAAAACATCACAAAACTATGATGTTTGACATAAAACAACACAGGTGTTGGACTCTGAAAGGATCATACATGCCAATTCAAATAATGGGTGATGGTTGTTCTATTGGCATATTCCCACAAGTCCAAGAAGAAATGGAGGTGAAGATCAGAGGCTAAGTGTTGGCTATCCGCATTTGTATATGCGGATGACCAAGTAACAAATGCTGACAAGTATTTGTTCTTTCTCATATACAAATATGGACAGTCAGAACAAATGCTGGAAAGTATTTGTTTATCCTCATTTGTCAATGCGGATCCACTGAGGAAATGCTGACAAGTGTTTACTCATCCGCATTTGTTAATGCTGATGACCATACACTTGTTGCTGAAGACAAATCAAGAAGTGCTGATGAAGCCCAAGGCATCCGCATTAGTTAATGCGGGTGTTCATCCACTAATGCGGAAGAAGACTTTTGTACTTAGACTAGTATTCTGTTACAGTTGTCAGGGTAGTTTAGTCTTTTTTATACATGCTTTATGTCAGCCTATAAATAGAATATAATATCCATCATATGTAAGTTTTTCACCAGTAAGATACCTAGTACTCAAGTTACGAGGTTCTAAGGTTGTCTTTTCATTGTTCTTGAAAACACTAGAACCCATTGTAACTTGTTTGTTCATCAATCAATATACAAGCATTTATGAGTATCTTTACAACATTTCATATTCTTTGATTTAGTATTTCCGCTACTTAATCATTGACTAAATGATCATATTCGATCCTTGTTGACCTCACATCAACAGAGAATATCATTCTTGGACCTAGTCAATTGGTATCAGAGCTTTGGCTCTCTGATTCATCCTAAGATCTGCTCAGATCTTGGCTGAAAATCAATTGAATTGGTGATTGAGTTGCTTATTAACAAGTCTTGGTTGTTAATGTGTACGCAGCTGTAAAACCCGAAAAACTTCATCTTCTTTCACTTATCTATAACAAGAACTTACTTAAATTCATCAGTACCATTCAGATCTATGATTGAACACCAACAAAATATATAAAAAAATTAACAAAACAGAAACAAAAAGCAATTGCTACTGCTTGAGAAAACCCTACTGACTGCTACTATTCATAGAACTCATTCTATATACTGATTATTGAAACCGTGGACTGTTTGGACACTTGGACATAAAATCAATCTAAACTATAGTCAAACAATCTAAAATCAGTTTATAAACCATGGATTCTATTAACTTTTCTGAACTTGGTCATGCTTCTAAACCTTCAAAGCTTAAACACAAATCTAAGTTTATGCAATGGAAAATCAGGTTTACGAACTATATTACAGGTGTAGATCCGTACTACTGGAAATCAATATGTAAAGGGCCTTACATTACAGTTTTGTTGAATGCTGACCAGGCTGATAGTACAAGACAGTCAGAATCCCCATTGAGGATCCAAACCTTAATCTTGATGATGATGATTATAAGAAGATTAAGATTGATCTTAAGGCTGACTCAATTCTAACTCAAGCTTTGAAGATGGATGTACTCAAAAGATTAGAGAAATACATCACAGTAAAAAGTGTACGGGATGCACTACAGATCATGTGTGAAGGGAGCAGTGAGGTTGGTGAGATTAATAAAGACAAACTGATTAATCAATATGAAACCTTCCATCATACCAAAGGAGAATCTATCTCAAAACAGCTTCATAGATTTGTCCAACTGGTGAATAATCTAGAGATAATAGGGGTCACCTATAAAGAAAAAGGGATGAACAAGAAGATGCTACACAGTCTGCCTGAATGTTGGAAGCAAAATGTGACCATGCTGAAAATACACTTGATCTAGAGAGCACATGCTTAGACATAATGATAGAAAAATATGAAGCACTTGAACTGGATGAGAGAAGCAGAAACTTGAGTGGACCTCAAGTCACAGAGGCATTCAAATTTTCATCAGAAACCCACTCTGTGGAAAATGCCTTTATTACTGAAGATGATGATTTTCTGTCATCTAGAGATCAATCCAGATCCACTGGATTCATTACTTCATCTCAACTACAGAAGCAATCAACTTCTACTCCATCCACCTCCACACCTACTAGCTTACCTGTTGATCAGAAAGCTGAGGAACAGAAGGCTACTTACAATGCCTTTATTGCAAGCTTTGAAGCATACTTGGGAGGAAGACTTACTTCAGCTCACCTAATCCAAGAAGATCTGGAAGAAATGGATACAAATGATGTTGAAGAAATGGATTTGCAATGGCAAATGGCTATGATTGTTATGAGAGCAAAGAAATTCTTTAGGAAAGGGAAAAAGTTAAGCTTGAATGAGAACACAAAGCTTGGGTATGACAAATCCAAGGTGAAGTGTTTCAACTGTGGTATGACTGGCTACTTCTCAAGGGAATGTAATGCATCTACAAGAAACAACAACTACCAAAGAAGCTCACACAACCAAGTACACTCTCAATCAACCTCAGCTCCACAATCAAGTCATTAAAACCAGTTTCAGCATCAGCTTCGTAATCAACCACCTCATCCAAGTCAGCACCAACTGACACAACAAGCCAATGGAAACAGTCAATCAACCTCAAACTCACTTGTCATCAGACAAGATGGAGTATGTGACTGGAGTTTGTATGTAGAGGAAGTCAAACCATAATTCCAAAATCATGCACTCATGGCTCATATCAATGATACTCCAACTCCCATACTATCTGAGGTAAAAGCTAAACTTTGTAGTGAAAAATGTATCACTAAATTATAAGGGTACAGAGAACATAAGCACAAAATGGCTGCAAAAATAAAAGAAGAAAATGTAAAATCTAAAATTCGTAGACATGAAATGAAAAGCTTTGAAATCAAAATCAAGTCATTATTTTCAGATATTGAAAAATTGCATGGTGAAAAGTACACTCTAGTAGCTGAGAATGAGAGGTTAACTGAACTGTTAACCAAAACCAAACTGAGCAATCAACCACTGAAGTGAAACTTGAAAAGTTTCAAATCTCTTCTGTTAAGCTACAAGAGTTACTTGACTCGCAAAAGGAAACGAAGGACATGACTGGAATTGGATATAATTCTTGTCCACCACCATACAATGACAACTACACTGTCATGCCTGAGCCTCTTTGTCTGAATCAAATGAACCTAAATCTATTGAAACTAAAACACTAGTTTCACAAACAACAAATTCTTAAAATAACCCAAATGTGTACATTGAAACAAATAACAATAAAATCATATTTGGTCATCCCATTAAGATAAAAGAATGCTCATACAAACATGCCAGTGTCAAGAAATAAAAGAGTCTAGTCAAGGCCATCATTCCTTTTGTCAAATTCATCCCAGAAAGATTCAAAGTGAAGAGAGATGCTAAATTGCCTTTGAAACTTACTGCTGAAAGCAAATCTGATTGTGAGACTAAGTCTCCTAATAATTCAAGCAAATCAGAAAAGGTTTCAACAAAAACTAAAGGCAAAGCTTTAGCATCACCATCATTTAAAGCAATATCCCCAAAGAATCAATCATCAAAAATAAAAATTTATCTGAGCTCACCTCATAAATCAAAACAAGGAATACGTTTTGATATTTTCAACAAAAAGGATGTTGAAAAATTTGATTCAGAGGTGAGAAAGGCTCGAAAGAAGCAAAGACATTGTTTAAACAAGAGACACAGTAGAGTTGTGAAACAATCTACTAATATCATAAAGAATGAACTTGCTTCTTCAACCAATACAAAACAAGAGTCAAAGTCAAAATCAATTAAGCATCAAGAAGCTTCATCATCAAAAACAAAGATCAGACAGATGTACTGTGTAAACTATGACATTTCAAATCACAATATAGATGAGTGTTATTACAACCAATACTGCTCAATCTGTAACATTAACAATCATTCAAACAAGAATTGTTATTTCAACAAGTATTGTTTAGTGTATGACATGACAAATCATAATACATCTGATTGCTTGTTTAATCAGAAAGGGTTGAGAGTTACCTAAAACAAGCCCATTTCACCAATTTCAACTGTTAAAGTCAAAGCTAGAAGTCCACTACATAAAAGACAGTCAAGAATCTTAAATTCTGATGATGACTTCTATGACAATTAGCAGTCAAAGAGTGTCAAACAAAAGCTAAATAAAAATATGAAACAATCACTCAATGTTTTTCCAAGATATAAAACAAAAGTGGTTTCTAAAGATCAAAAACATGCAAAATTTCTATTTAGAAATAGGGATCAAATGTTTGATGACTCTTCTGACACATCAGTTGAAATTAAGAAAAAGAAAACAAGAAAAAACCTACACAAATCAATCAAAGCGTCATCCTCTAAAGTTCAATCTAGAAGAAAATACCAAGAAGTTATAGTCCTAGATAGAAACGGGAAACCCAAGAGCATCATAGCTTGGGTTTCATATTGTAATTAGTTTCTTTTTGCTTGCATGGTCATCCATACAGGTCTAATAGCTTATGGTACATGGATAGTGGATGCTCCCGACACATGACTGGAGATCGTTTCCTCCTTTATGACTTTAAGAAGATTCAATGAATGACTGTAGCATTTGGTGGAGTTTCACAAGGTGGTAGAATTACTGGTGAAGGATCTGTGACAAACGGATTGCTAAGCTTTGATAGAGTCAACTACGGCGAGCAGCTTAATTTCAATCTTGTTAGCGTGTCTCAGATCTGTGACAAGAAATATTCCACTCACTTCACTAACAGTCATTGCTATATTCTGAAACCAGGATTTTAAATTCCTGAATAATAGGTTGTCTTGAAGACTCCGAGGAAGAATAACACCTATGTCTTAAACCTGAATTCTACATATCTCAAAGAAGAAACATGTCTTGTGTCTAAGGCATCATTTGTTGAGTCACAACTTTGGCATAGACGCTTGGGACATACAATTTTCAAAAATATGAACAGACTGGTCAAAGGAAACCATGTAGTTGGTCTTCGTCAAAAAGAATTTCACTTAATTGACCATGGTTCAGCATGTCTTAAAGGGAAACAACATAATTCGTCTCATAAACCAAAGCTTGTGAACACAAACACTACTCCATTGAAGTTACTTCATATGATTCTTTTTAAACCAACTCATCTTATGAGCATTGGAAAGAAATAGTATTGTTTGTTGATAATTTATGGTCATTCACGTTTTACATGGGTTTTCTTTTTTACTTCATAAAAATGAAGCATCACAAATAATAAAAGACTTTATCACTAAAATTGAAAATCAACTTGATCATAAAGTAAAATCAATTAGAAGTGATAATGGAACAGAATTCAAAAATGAAGATCTGAGTTCATTTTGTGCAAACCAAAGGCATTGCGCGTCAATTCAGTGCAGCTATGACTTCTTAACAAAATGGGGTAGCTGAAAGGATAAATAGAACACTGATTGAAGCAGCACGAACGATGCTCGCAGATGCTAAACTGCCTATTACTTTTGGGCTAAGGCAGTTAACATGGCCTGCTTTATACAAAATCAAACTCTGATAGTCAAAGAAAGCAAGAAGACACCTTATGAACTTATTTTTCTAAGAAAACCATTCATTGGATATTTCAAGTCATTTGGTAGTCCTGTATCAATATTAAACACTCGAGATTATTTAGGACTTCAAAGTTTGATGATGGATTCTTTATAGGTTATTCCTAAGCTTCAAAGGCTTTTAGAGTGTTTAATCCTATATTGAACATCATTGATGAATCAACCAATGTTCAATTCAATGAACTCTCCTTCCTTAAGTCTATCAATGGTCCCGATTGGTTGTTTGATACTGTGACATCCGTCACCACAAGGTCCGTCATTTAACGTGGATTTCGTTAACTATCCTTAGAATGATCATTTCACATATTCATAGACTATTTGTGAGGACATCATACTTGTTTGATTTTCTTTTACACTCGTGACATCATTGTTTGCAACATTTGCACTTAAAACGCTTACGAATAGCACCGACGTCATCACTAACTATATCATGTTATATAATATAAACATCATTAATAACAACATATTCAAGATACAAACAACATTAAATACTTCCCTATAATTAATATAACACGCGTATTTACGTCGTTTTCAACCAAAGCAAATTTGGGAACCGGGGAGCCAAGTGCAAGGACTAAAAGTGACAATTGACAAACTAGGGCTGGGTGTAAATACCCACAAACCAGCCCTAGCCGTCACCATTTCTTCTTCTCCTCTTCATCTTCTTCTTCCACTTTCTCCACCTCCTTGCACCTAGAACCGCCCCGTTTTCTTCGTGATTTCACCATGTAGACCACAACTACGGCTTAGACTACATGTTTCTAGCAGGTAGGCAACCTTGGTCGTCCAGTTTTGCTCGTTTTACTTCTATGATTTTTAGGGTTTTGGGTGCTCGGGTTCAACCCAAGCACAAGAGGTCGTGTGGGTGCGTGTGTTGCATTTCTGAGTGTGCATCTTGATTAGATATGTTAGATAAGTGTTTTTGGAAGTCCTTGTTACTTGAAACCCGTGCACGGAGTAGCCGAAGACTGCTCAGCACCTCCAGCAGTCACGATCTGCTTCTGGGCGACTAGGTCTGTCATGCGACTGAGCCGTGCGACTGGGCGTGTCGTGCGACCGATTCCATGCGATTGGGTCTGTCGTGCGACTGATTAAGTGAGTCGTGCGACTGAGCCCATACGATTGTGTGTGTCGTGCGACTGAGTCATGCGGATGAGTATTGCCATGCGATTGAGTCAATGCGGATGAATATGTGCGACTGTGTGTATCGCATGACTGAAGGTCCAGTTGCACGAATGAAGCTAATTCGTATGAATGAAGGCTGGATTGTGCAAATGGAAGTTGAGTCACGCAATTGGGTGCTGTGTGGTACGACTGAATGCTTAATTGCACGAATGGGGGTTCAATCATGCGAATGAAGCTGATTCGCACGATTGAGAGTTGATTCGTGCGAATGGAGTGTCCAGTCGTGCATCTAGTTCTGTCGTGCAAGTGGAGTCATGTCTGGATTCTTCCTATGTGCGGTGTGTGTGGTCGTGTGATGTTAAGGAGACATCACACGGTTGCCATTGATAATGATGTTCTTTAAGATTAACACTATCAAACTTATTAATGTTATATCAAATCAAATCAACTTAACATTTACAATTAGCAACAAACAATTCATAACACAAGTGCTTACCAAGTATTTCTCTGACAACAATAACACTTTTACACAAATATCATCGACAATGGCAACGCTTCTAGTACTTGCATCTACATAAGATCTATTGAGCATGTTTGTGTGCAAGTGTTACCCACGACCGAACCGATACGACCCGACCCAACTAAACAATATTGTTGACATCAGACGCATTATTAATGCTTAACATAACTGTCAATAGGTGATTGACCGTTCATACATACATATAAGTTTGGGAAGTTTCATCATACATACTTACCACTTAACAAGTGAGTTTCGTGGCCCCTTTTTACACTTATGTAACCTTTTAAACATTTATAAACATGGGGGAAAAGAATGCTTATCCATTTATCTTGTATCTATACGTCTTCCCTAGTGGAGGTTTACTACTACTATTATGAACGACTTATCTGCTGAATGATGATATCATGAATCATGACTCTATACTACGTTACCACCTTGGATATTACTTGGTGACGCTACATTACTATGTGATCCTACTTGTTGGATGATACTATTTGGCTGTGTGGTTCTTCTATGTGGTTCTTCTGTGTGGATCTTTCAATAAAACCATTAATTCTGGAAATGGGACCTAAGGATTGGTTTGGTTGTAACATACATCGTATACGTTGTGTGGATCTTTATACGCTGTGTGGATCTTTATACGCTGTGTGGATCTTTATACGCTGTGGATCTTTATATGCTGTGTGGATCTTATTTCGCTATGTGGTACTTTCATTACGGCCATTAATTTCCGCGTGGAACCGACGACTAGGTTTGGCTGTAACTATTAATAACAGGCGAAACCGCTTACATATAAATGTAATTGCGGTCACTCATATAAACTTACTTGTTGTCTCATTTAATTTATTTACTACTTAAAACCTGCGAAGCTCACCAACAATATTGTTGACCGTTTTGAGCATAACTTTTCAGGTGATAATGATAACTGAAGATCTAGGTGTGCTGCCTTAGTGGAGACCCTAGGATGCATTTTTGCGACATACATGCTTGACAAACATACATTTTGGAACTACGTTGTAGTCTGATTTCAAACATCAAACAATTATTCTTTTGATACTTGTCCCAGGGTAGTGGGAATTACTTTACAAGAATACAATATTTGGTTATGTGAATCAATTACAAGTTTCTGTTTATGCTTATGGCTATGCTGTCGTGGATATTGACTAAACACGACACAAGTCTCCATTTGTGCCGGGTGTCGTCATCACACGCTATGTCATCAATTACATATATATTGCATCTCTATTGTTAACCATGTGTTATGACGATCTCGTCTCGCTCGTATCCCCATGTTTTCGCCCTCAGCGGGGTTGTGACAGACTGGTATCAGAGCCATTGGTTATGGAGAATTATGCAATTCACTTGACCTAGACTATAACCTAGGAACCTTCATGTAGAATGCATGCTAGGACTGGCTTGTATTTGAAATTACATGTATGTTCCTCTATACATGTGTCTTGTCTCTATACATGATTCTACACATATATGCTTGTTATCTGATCATCCTGAGGAAGACACTATTACTCTCAGTCTTTCTTCACGGGATACCTTATACTGGAATCTTACATATGTATACACACTACACTATACCATTAGGTCGGAATACACAAACTGAAGGGAAGCTTCACAGATCACGCGTAGCGTCGATCTCAAATACTAAATCCGACCCTAAGATAGCGTGCCTGAGATCCTGAAAGTATGAAGGATAGGCAACTATCGTTAAACTAATTGTGTTTATGTGCTTGGAGTTTATTTTCTATCACATACTTCTATTGGAATATATTGGCTCATGGACATGAGGACATTACATGAACCATGCTTGATGAATGTTGTCAATACTATGATGTTAACTTGGGGTAGGTGAAGCTAAGGGTGACCATGCAAGGCAAATTACTATTACGGGTGCACACGTAATTGCAATTTGCAGTGCATGAGAAGTCTGGCTAATCTTACCATGAGGTAATGATCATGAGTATCACAAGTTCCTATTCAATACCCTAGGGTGCTAGGATCATAATTCTAGTAAGACCTTGTTAAGGGTAACAAAACATTACTAACACCTACTATTACCTAAGTCCTAACCTACTTAGAGCCTTCATGGTATTTCCGATCATGACATTGATGTTATTCTCCACAAAACATTTGTGCACTTAGCATTTTAGTAACTAAGGAACTGATTGAATGCTTAGAATGAAAGTGGACTTCAACAAATGTAGAGTAGTGATGACACTCTCTACACATACATTATGTTATTCATTGGAATGATGCTAAGGAAAATCGGATGTCAAGTAACTGGCTTAGGCATCATTCTAGGTATATCGTGGATGTGGTAGGAACGCTGCGGGGAAACCTATATATAAGCATCACTGGTATACTAAGAATGTGGTTAAATTGGGCTACGTGATGATCCTGATTGACTGAAGCATGAATTGTTGGAACTTTGTGAATGGAATCATACATGTATCTTCAAGTGACTAAGATTTACATGTTTACTAAAGTTTACATGTTTACTCCCTTATGATTAGAGGATGTCGCCATGAAGAGTCACACGCAGTACCAATCAGGAAGGTGAGACCCCATAAGGCAGAGGTAGGGGTAGACCACCAAGAACAGGTGGTGCTCCCGCTGGCAACAATCAGGGAACTGACAACCCTGACATAGCCGCTATGATTGCTCAGCAGCTAGCCGCACTGATTCCAACTATAGTTACTCAAGTGAGTGACACTCTTCTGAATCATTATCTCCACGAGGATCATGATACTAATGATCAACATAACCAAGGAACAGGGGAAGACACTGGGATTGGCAGAACAACTGGGAATGAAACTGCGGTCGACAATACAAGATGGGGATGTTCTTACAAGGAATTTGTGGCCTACAAACCCTGAGAATTTGATGCGAAAGGTGGGGTGATATCCCTAACTAGGTGGCTTGAAAAGATGGAGGTAGTGATTGACATCAGTGAGTGCCTCGACAGTCAAAGATTTAAGTATGCCACGTGTTCGCTACAGGGCAAGGCACTAACCTAGTGGAACACCCAGGTTCAAGCTAGAGGAAGAGAGTCAGCAATGCAGATGACTTGGGATGAGTTTAAAGCATTGATCACCAGAGAATATTGTCCGCTCAACGAGATGCAGAAGTTGGAGCAGGAATCCTGGAACCTTGCTATGGTAGGAGCTGGGCACGTAGCTTACACTGATCGTTTTCATGAGTTGGCAAGACTGGTTCCACATCTGGTAACTCTGGAATCAAAGAGAATTGAAAGGTATATTTGGGGACTCAAGCCTCAAATCCAAGCATTGGTAACAGCAGCTGCTCCCCCTACGATTCAGAGCGTAATTCTGAAGGTCGGCGCTCTAACTGTCGAGATGGTAAGAACAGGGATGTTGGGTAGGGGAGCAGAGAAGAGAAAGGAGGCTGGGGAAATGAGCCAGCCTAACGCCAGAAGGTTTGATAAAAAGGCCAAGACGACCTGATATTTTGTGTCTGTGACTCAAGGAAAGAAAGAATATGCTGGGCCGCACCCGAAATGTGACAGGTGCAACCTTCATCATCCCCCAGCAATGCCGTGTTGGGTGTGTTTGAACTGTAGACGCCCGGAGCATCAAGCGAGAGACTGCAGAGTGGCGCCGAACCTGGTGGCACCCGTCAATGCGGTTAACCCTGCCGGGAATGCCAGGGTCTGTTATGAGTGTGGGAACCCAGGACACTACCGAAACATGTCGCCAAGACTGAATCGGGTGCAGGGTCAGCAAGCAAACAATCAACCACAAGTGATGGCCATAGCCGGTAATCCAGGCCAAGAGAATCAAGGAAATGCTGCCAGAAGACGTGCATTTGTCATTGGAGCTAACGATGCTCGTCAAGACCCGAATGTTGTTACGGGTATGTACTTGCTCAATCACCACTTCACATCCATATTGTTTGATACTGGAGCAGACAATAGTTTCATATCCTCTGATGTTGCACACATGCTTGCCTTGAACCCTAGTAGGCTAGAAACTAGTTACTCCATAGAAATGGCCAACGGTAGAGTTGTACAGGCCAATGAGATTATTAGAAAGTGCTTGATGATATTGCAAAACTATGCCTTCGATATAGACTTAATACCTTTTGAGCTGGGAAGTTTTGATGTGATTGTGGGAATGGATTGGTTGTTAAAACACGGAGCCGAGATTATTTGTCAGGAGAAAGTAGTACGAGTCCCCATGCCAGACGGGGAAATACTCAGGATTCAAGGAGAACGACCGGGGAGAACCCTAAATCTTATCTCTTGCATTAAGACACGTCGATGTTTACGAAAGCAGTGTTACGCGTTTTTAGCCCATGTAGTGGAAAAGAAAGAAGAAGGCAACAAGTTGGTAGATATTCATGTAGTACGAGATTATCCGGATGTATTCCCTGATGACTTGTCGGGTTTGCCTCCTCAACGACAGGTGGAGTTCCGTATAGAGTCGGTTCCTTGAGCTACGCTGGTAGCGAAAGCACCGTATCTGTTAGCACCATCCGAAATGCAAGAGTTATCTAGCCAATTACAAGAGCTCCTGGAGAAGGGTTTTATTCATTCGAGCCATTCACCATGGGGAGCATCGGTCCTATTTGTCAAAAAGAAAGACAGATCGTTCCGTATGTGCATCGATTATCGCGAGTTGAACAAGTTGACTGTGAAGAATCGATATCCTCTTCCCAGAATTGATGATTTATTTGATTAGTTGCAAGGGGCTTCATATTTCTCCAAGATTGATCTTCGTTCTGGATATCATGAACTTAGGGTTTTCGAGGATGACATACTGAAAACAACATTCAGGACTCGTTACGGGCACTATGAGTTCTTAGTCATGCCATTCGGACTGACTAATGCACCAGCTGTGTTCACGGATCTGATGAATCGAGTATGCAAACCTTACTTGGATAAGTTCAAGATCACGTTCATAGACGATATACTTATCTACTTCCGAACGAAAGAGGACCACGAGGAACATCTACGGGCGATATTGAGTCTATTACAAGAAGAGAAACTTTTTGCTAAACTCTAAAAGTGCGAATTTCGGCTTCGAGAAGTGAAATTTTTGGGGCATGTGGTTAACGAAAATGGGATTCATGTAGATCCCGGCAAGATTGAAGCAGTGAAGAAATAGGATGCACCCCAGACACCTTCATAGATAAGGCATTCTTAGGATTGGCCGGATACTATCGTCGCTTCATTGCAAATTTTTCAAAGATTGCTCAACTGTTAACTTTGTTGACTCAAAAAGACAAGAAGTTTGATTGGGTACAGGCACAAGAACAAGCATTCCAAACATTGAAGGAGAAGTTGTGCAACGCACCGATATTGTGCCTCCCGGACGTGACTGATGATTTTGTGGTGTACTGCGATGCTTCACATCAAGGATTGGGTTGTTTGCTAATGCAGAAAGATAAGGTGATTGCCTACGCCTCACGACAACTTAAGGTGTACGAAAAGAACTATACAACTCATGATTTGGAGTTAGGCGCTGTAGTATTTGCACTTAAGATATGGAGGTACTATCAGTATGGAACCAAATGCATCATCTACATAGATCATAAGAGCCTTCAACACATCCTGAATCAGAAAGAACTCAATATGCGTCAACGACGTTGGGTGGAGTTACTTAGTGACTACGATTGTGAAATCCGGTATCATCCGGGGAAAGCGTATGTCTGATGCTTTAAGCCGCAAAGAACATGTGAAACCACTATGTGCTCGAGCTTTGGGATTGACTATTCAAACGAACTTGAAGGCTCAGATCCAACTTGCATAAAGTGTGGCATTGAAAGAAGAAAACCTTGCGGGAGAAGAATTCCGAGGGTTAGATAAACAGATGATTTGCAAGGATGATGGTATACAGTACTTCATGAATCGTATATGGGTACCCAAATGAGGAGACGTTCGTGCCCTGATCATGGAGGAAGCACACAAGACACGATATTCTGTTCATCCTGGTGCAGGCAAGATGTATCACGATCTTAAGGATCTATATTGGTGGGCAGGCATGAAGAAAGACATTGCTATGTACGTAAGCCGATGCTTGACATGTTCGAAAGTTAAGGCTGAACATCAAAAACCATCGAGATTATTACAGCAACATGAAATTCCCGAGTGGAAATGGGATAGCATAGCCATGGATTTCATTACCAAACTCCTTAAAACAAGTAGCGGGCACGACTCGATATGGGTCATAGTGGATCGAATGACGAAGTTCGCGAGATTATACATAAAGGAGGTCGTGACATGGCACGGAGTGCCGGTGTCAACATATCCGACCGTGACAGCCGATTTACTTCATGATTTCGGCAAACGCTACAAAAAGCGATGGGCACTCGGTTAGATATGAGTACCGCCTATCACCCACAAATAGATGGACAAAGCGAACGAACAATACGAATGTTGCAAGACATGCTCAGAGCTTGTGTAATTGATTTTTGCAGTAGCTGGGACACTCATCTACCATTGATTGAGTTCTCTTACAACAATAGCTACCATACAAGCATTGGATGCCCTGCATTTGAAGCATTGTATGGGAGGAAATGTAGATCCCTAGTTTGTTGGGCTGAGATTGGTGAAATCCAGCTAACATGCCTAGAGATCATTCAAGAAACAACCGACAAGATTTTCCAAATCAAAGACAGATTAAAAGCTGCAAGAGATCGCCAAAAGAGCTATGCCGACAACCATCGGAAGCCTCTAGAATTCGATGTTGGAGATCACGTTCGACTCAAAGTCTCTCAATGGAAAAGGATTGTACGATTTGGAAAGGGAAGTTAGCCCCAAGATACGTAGGACCATTCGAGATTAAAGAAAGAATCGGTCCGGTGGCTTACCGATTAAGGTTGCCACAAGAACTCAGCGGTGTAGACGACACATTTCACGTATCAAACCTCAAAAAGTGCCTGGTAGATGAAACTCTACATGTGCCAATTGAGGAAATCAAGATTGATGAAAAGCTTTATTTTATCGAAGAACCTATCGAGATCATGGACCGAAAGGTCAAACGGCTAAGGCACAGCAAGATACCGATCGTTCGCATGAGATGGAACTCAAAACGAGGACTAGAATTCACTTGGGAATGGGAAGATCAGATGAAGCTCAAATATCCATATCTATTCGAGGATGACACTCTTGGACCTAACACCAGTTGAATTTCGGGATGAAATCCTCTCAACTGGGGGATACTGTGACATCTGTCACCACAAGGTCCGTCATTTAATATGGATTTCGTTAACTATCCTTAGAACGATCATTTCACATCTTCATAGACTATTTGTGAGGACATCATACTTGTTTGATTTTCTTTTACACCCGTGACATCATTGTTTGCAACATTAGCACTTAAAACGCTTACGAATAGCACCAATGTCATCACTAACTATATTATGTTATATAATATAAATATCATTAATAACAACATATTCAAGATACAAACAACATTAAATACTTCCTTATAATTAATATAACGCACCTATTTACGTCGTTTTCAACCGAAGAAAATTTGGGAACCCGGGGGCCAAGTGCAAGGACTAAAAGTGACAATTGCCAAACTAGGACTCGGTATAAATACCCACAAACCAGCCCTAGCCTTCACCATTTCTTCTTCTCCTCTTCATCTTCTTCTTCCACTTTCTCCACCTCCTTGCACCTAGAACCGCCCCGTTTTCTTCGTGATTTCACCGTGTAGACCACAACTACAGCTTAGACTACACGTTTCTAGCAGGTAGGCAACCTTGGTCGTCCAGTTTTGCTCGTTTTACTTCTGTGATTTTTAGGGTTTTGGGTGCTCGGGTTCAACCCGAGCACAAGAGGTCGTGTGGGTGCGTGTGTTGCCTTTCTGAGTGTGCATCTTGATTAGATATGTTAGATAAGTGTTTTTGGAAGTCCTTGTTGTGTGAAACCCATGCACGGAGTAGGCGAAGACTGCTCAGCACCTCCAGCAGTCACGATCTGCTTCTGGGCGACTGGGTCTGTCATGCGACTGAGCCGTGCGACTGGGCGTGTCGTGCGACAGAGTCCATGCGATTGGGTCTGTTGTGCGACTGGTTGAGTGAGTCGTGCGACTGATTGAGTGAGTCATGTGACTGAGCCGATACGATTGTGTGCGTCGTGCGATTGAGTCATGCGGATGAGTATTGCCATGCGATTGAGTCAATGCGGATGAATGCGTGCGACTGTGTGTATCGCACGACTAAAGGTCCAGTCGCACGAATGAAAGTTTAGTCGTACAAATGAAGCTAATTCTTACGAATGAAGGCTGAATCGTGCGAATGGAAGTTGAGTCGTGCGATTGGGTGCTGTGTGCTACGACTGAATGCTTAATCGTACGAATAGGGGTTCAATCGTGCAAATGAAGCTGATTCGCACGATTGAGAGTTGATTCGTGCGAATGGAGTGTCCAGTCGTGTGTCTAGTTTTGTCGTGCAATTGGAGTCATTGTGTGTGGATTCTTCCTGTGTGCGGTGTGTGTGGACGTGTGATGTTAAGGTGACATCGACATGGTTGCCATTGATAATGACGATCTTTAAGATTAACACTATCAAACTTATTAATGATATATCAAATCAAATCAACTTAACATTTTACAATTAGCAACAAATGATTCATAACACAAGTTCTTACCAAGTATTTCTCTGACAACAATAACACTTTTACACAAATATCATCGACAACGGCAACGCTTCTAGTACTTGGATCTACATAAGATCTATTGCGCGTGTTTGTGTGCAAGTGTTACCCGCGACTGAACTGATACGACCCGACCCAACTAAACAATATTGTTGACATCAGACGCATTATTAATGCTTAACATAACTGTCAATAGGTGATTGACCGTTCATACATGCATACAAGTTTGGGAAGTTTCATCATACATACTTACCACTTAACAAGTGAGTTTCGTGGCCCCGTTTTACACTTATGGAACCTTTTAAACATTTATAAACATGGGGGAAAATAATGCTCATCCATTTATCTTATATCTATACGTCTTCCCTAGTGGAGGCTTACTACTACTACTATGAACGACTTATCTGCTGAATGATGATACCATGAATCATGACTCTATACTACGTTACCACCTTGCATATTACTTGGTGACGCTACATTACTATGTGATCCTACATGTTAGGTGATACTATTTGGTTGTGTGGTTCTTCTGTGTGGTTCTTCTGTGTGGATCTTTCAATATAACCATTAATTCCAGAAATGGGACCTAAGGATTGGTTTGGTTGTAACATACATGGTATATGTTGTGTGGATCTTTTTACGCTGTGTGGATCTTTATACGTTGTGTGGATCTTTAAATGCTGTGTGGATCTTTATACGCTGTGTGGATCTTATTTTGCTATGTGGTACTTTCCTTACGGCCATTAATTTCTGCGTGGAACCAACGACTAGGTTTGGCTGTAACTATCAATAACAGGCGAAACTGCTTATATAAATGTAATTGCGGTCACTCATATAA
The DNA here is from genome assembly GCA_024085815.1 of Flaveria linearis. Classification (NCBI taxonomy): domain Eukaryota; kingdom Viridiplantae; phylum Streptophyta; class Magnoliopsida; order Asterales; family Asteraceae; genus Flaveria; species Flaveria linearis. The sequence goes on along the minus strand of CM044003.1, from coordinate 42,708,864 downwards.
ACTTACATGTTGTTTCATTTAATTTATTTACTACTTAAAACCTGCAAAGCTCACCAACAATATTGTTGACCGTTTTGAGCATATCGTTTCAGGTGATCATGATAAATGAAGATCTAGGTGTGCTGCCTTAGTGGAGACCCTAGGATGCATTTTTGAGACTATACATGCTTGACAAACATACATTTTGGAACTTCGTTGTAGTCTGATTTCAAACATCAAACAATTATTCTTTTGATACTTGTTCCCGGGTTATGGGAATTACTTTACAAGAATAAAATATTTGGTTATGTGAATCAATTACAAGTTTCTATTTATGCTTATAGCTATGCTGTCATGGATATTGACTAAACACGACACAAGTCTCCATTTGTGCCGGGTGTCTTCATCACACGCTATGTCATCAATTACATATATATTGCATCTCTATTGTTAACCATGTGTTATGACTATCCCGTCTCGCTCGCATCCCCGTGTTTTCGCTCTCAGCGGGGTGTGACAGACTGGTATCAGAGCCATTGGTTATTAGAGCCATTGGTTATAGAGAATTAGGCAATTCACTTGACCTAGACTATAACCTAGGAACCTTCATGTAGAATTCATGCTAGGACTGGCTTGTATTTGAAAATACATGTATGTTCCTCTATACTTGTGTCTTGTCTCTATACATGATTCTATACATATATGCTTGTTATCTGATCATCCTGAGGAAGACACTATTACTCTCAATCTTTCTTCACGGGATACCTTATACTGGAATCTTACATTTGTATACGCACTACATTATACCATTAGGTTGGAATACCCAAAATGAAGGGAAACATCACAGATCACGCGTAGAGTCAATCTCAAATACTAAATCCGATCTTAAGATAGCGTGCCTGAGATCCTGAAAGTATGAAGGATAGGCAACTATCGTTAGACTAATTGTGTTTATGTGCTTGGAGTTTATTTGCTATCACATACTACTATTGGAATACTATTGGCTCATGGACATGAGAACATTACATGAACCATGCTTGATGAATGTTGTCAATACTATGATGTTAACTTGGGGTAGGTGAAGCTAAGGGTGACCATGCAAGGCAAATTACCATTATGGGTGCATACGTAATTGCAATTTGCAGTGCATGAGAAGTATGGCTAATCTTACCATGAGGTAACGATCATGAGTATCACAAGTTCCTATTCTATACCCTAGGGTGCTAGGATCATAATTCTAGTAAGACCTTGTTAACGGTAACAAAACATTACTAACACCTACTATTACCTAAGTCCTGACCTACTTAGAGCCTTCATGGTATTTTCGGTCATGACATTGATGTTATTCTCCACGAAAAATTTCTCCACTTAGCATTTCAGTAACTAAGGAACTGATTGAATGCTTAGAACGGAAGTGGACTTCAACCAATGTAGACTAGTGATGACACTCTCTACACATACATTATGTTATTCATTAGGATGATGCTAAGGAAAATCGGAAGTCAAGTAACTGGCTTAGGCATCATTCTAGGTATATCGTGGATGTGGTGGGAACGCTGCGAGGAACCCTATATATAAGCATCACCGGTATACTAAGAATGTGCTTAAATTGGGCTACGTGATGATCCTGATTGACTGAAGCATGGATTATTGGAACTTGATGAATGGAACTATACATGTACCTTCAAGTGACTAAGATTTACATGTTTACTAAAGTTTACTCCCTTATGATTAGAGGATGCCGCCATGAAGAGTCACACGCAGTACCAGTCAAGAAGGTGAGACCCCACAAGGCAGAGGCAGGGGTAGACCACCAAGAACAGGTGGTGCTCCCGCTGGAAACAATCAGGGAACTGACAACCCTGACATAGCTGCTATGATTGCTCAGCAGCTAGCCGCACTGATTCCAATATAGTGACTCAAGTGAGCGACACTCTTCTGAATCATAATCTCCACGGGGATCGTGATACTAATGATTGGCATAACCAAGGAACAGGGGAAGTCACTAGGATTGGCGGAACAACTGGGAAGAAAACTGGGGTCGACGGTACACGACGGGGATGTTCTTACAAGGAATTTGTGGCCTGCAAACCCCGAGAATTAGATGGGAAAGGTGGGGCGATATCCCTAAGTAGGTGGCTTGAAAAGATGGAGGTAGTGATTGACATCAATGAGTGCCTCGACAGTCAAAGAATTAAGTATGCCACGTGTTCACTACAGGGCAAGACACTAACCTGGTGGAACACCCAGGTTTAAGCTAGAGGAAGAGAGTCAGCAATACAGATGACTTGGGATGAGTTTAAAGCATTGATCACCAAAGAATATTGCCCACTCAACGAGATGCAGAAGTTGGAGCTGGAATTCCAGAACCATGCTATGGGAGGAGCTGGGCACGCAGCTTACGCTGATCGTTTTCATGAGTTGGCAAGACTGGTTCCACATCTGGTATCTCCGGAATCAAAGAGAATTGAAAAGTATATTTGGGGACTCGCGCCTCAAATCCAAGCATTGGTAACAGCAGCTGCTCCTCCTATGATTCAGAGCGCAATTTTGAAGGCCGGCGCACTAACTGACCAGATGGTAAGAACAGGGATGTTGTGTCGGGGAGCAGAGAAGAGAAAGGTGGCTGGGGAAACGAGCCGGCCTAACGCTGGAAGGTTTGATAAAAAGGCCAAGGAGACCCTAGATTTTATGGCTGTGACTCATGGAAAGAAAGAATATGCTGGGCCGCACCCGAAATGTGACAGGTGCAACCTTCATCATCCCCCAGCAATGTCGTGTCGGGTGTGTCTGAACTGTAGAAGCCCGGGGGATCAAGCGAGAGACTGCAGAGTGGCACCGAACCTGGTGGCACACGTCAACGAAGTTAACCCTGCCGGGAATGCCAGGGTTTGTTATGAGTGTGGGAACCCGGGTCACTACTGAAACATGTGCCCAATACTGAATCTGGCGCAGGGTCAGCAAGCAAACAATCAACCACAAGTGATGGCCATAGCTGGTAATCCAGGCCAAGGGAATCAAGGAAATGCTGCCAGAGGACGTGCATTTGTCATTGGAGCTAACGATGCTCATCAAGACCCAAATGTTGTTACGGGTACGTACTTGCTCAATCACCACTTCGCATCCATATTGTTTGATACTGGAGCAGACAATAGTTTCATATCCTCTGATTTTGCGCACATGCTTGCCTTGAACCCTAGTAGGCTAGAAACTAGCTACTCCGTAGTAATGGCCAACGGTAGAGTTGTACATGCCAATGAGATTATTAGAAAGTGCTCGATGATATTGGAAAACTATGCATTCGATATAGACTTAATACCTTTTGAGCTGAGAATTTTTGATGTGATTGTGGGAATGCATAGGTTGTCGAAACATGGAGCCGAGATTGTTTGTCGGGAGAAAGTAGTACGAATCCCCATGCCAGACGGGGAAATACTCAGGATTCAAGGAGAACGACCGGGGAGAACCCTAAAGCTTATCTCTTGCATGAAGACACGTCGATGTTTATGAAAGCAGTGTTACGTGTTTTTAGCCCATGTAGTGGAAAAGAAAGAAGAAGGTAACAAGTTGGTAGATATTCATGTAGTACGAGATTATTCAGATGTATTCCCTGATGACTTGTCGGGTTTGCCTCCTCCACAACAGGTGGAATTCCGTATAGAGTTGGTTCCTGGAGCTACACCGGTAGCGAAAGCACCGTATCGGTTAGCACCATCCGAAATGCAAGAGTTATCTAGCCAATTACAAGAGCTCCTGGAGAAGGTTTTTATTTGATTGAGCCATTCACCATGGGGAGCATCGGTCTTATTTGTCAAAAAGAAAGACGGATCGTTCCGTATGTGCATCAACTATCGCGAGTTGAACAAGTTGACTGTGAAGAATCGATATCCTCTTCCCAGAATTGATGATTTATTTGATCAGTTGCAAGGGGCTTCATATTTCTCCAAGATTGATCTTCATTCTGGATATCATCAACTAAGAGTTTTTGAGGATGACATACCAAAAACAACATTCAGGACTCGTTATGGGCACTACGAGTTCTTAGTCATGCCATTCGGACTGACTAATGCACCAGTTGTGTTCATGGATCTGATGAATCGAGTGTGCAAACCTTACTTGGATAAGTTCGTGATCGTGTTCATAGACGATATACTTATCTACTCCCCAACGAAATAGGACGACGAGGAACATCTACGGGCGATACTGAGTCTATTACAAGAAGAGAAACTTTTTGCTAAACTCTCGAAGTGCGAATTTTGGCTTCGAGAAGTGAAATGTTTAGGGCATGTGGTTAACGAAAATGGGATTCATGTAGATCCTGGCAAGATTGAAGCAGTGAAGAAATGGGATGCACCCCACACACCATCAGAGATGCGGCAATTCTTTGGATTGGCCGGATACTATCCTCACTTCATTGAAAAGTTTTCGAAGATTGCTCAACCATTAACTTTGTTGACTCAAAAAGGCAAGAAGTTTGATTAGGGACATGCACAAGAACAAGCATTCCAAACATTGAAGGAGAAGTTGTCAACGCATCGATATTGTCCCTCCCAGACGGGACTGATGATTTTGTGGTGTACTGCGATGCTTCATATCAAGGATTGGGTTGTGTGCTAATGCAGAAAGATAAGGTGATTACCTATGCCTCATGACAACTTAAGGTGCATGAAAAGAACTATACAACTCATGATTTGGAGTTAGGCGTTGTTGGACTAAAACAACCAATGAGCCAGATCAGAAAAACCTCTAAGTCCCACAAGACATCACAACAACTGCTGAAAGCTTCATCAGCAGTTTGACAAAGACTGAAGACATCAACAGCTGAAGATCAAAGAACTGAAGATCAACAGCTGAAGACTTCAAGTACTGAAGACTCATCTACTGAAGCATCAAGTACTGAAGACTCAAGTACTGAAGCTTCTAGTGCTGAAGACTCAAGTGTTGAAGATCAACAGCTGAAGATTGAAGTACTGAAGATCAACAACTGATGCACAAAGACTGAAGACAAAGACTGAAGACATCAACTGATGATAACTACAGAAGTCATCAGCTAATGAATCATCTGAAGTCAAAGTCTGAAGACCAAGTGCTGGAGCTTCAGAGTTTGTCACAGCAGCTGAAGAAGTATTCTTCAGTTGTTGTGATGGTTTCCTTTTTTAGTTGTTTCTTTTTCTATTTTCAGTAGTTTGTAAAACGGCTGAAGAGTTTGTTCTTCAGTCACTGTAGTTATCAGTAGTTTCTTTTCAGTTCTTGTAATAGTTTGACACTTAGCATTTTGTAAGAAGATGTCAGCTGTTGTGACATCTTCAGTAGTTTAGTTTGTTATCAGTAGTTTGTTAATAACGGTTTGATGTCACTGTAAAGTGACATCAGCTGACGTCATTCTTTCCTATGTAAGGATAATGATCTTTCCTATGTAAGGATAATGACCTAATTGTAGCCGCGATCGAAGCATGCAATTGAATGAAATATTCTCTTTAGCAGAACTTCCATCTTTCTCTATAACTTACTGTTTTTATTGCTAAATCTTTAGTGTTCTTGCTTGTTTGTTCTAATTCTTGTACTAAATCAGCTGTGAATACAACCTAATTGATCAAACTAGAGGCTGAGATCCTGTCAAATGGTATCAGAGCTGGTTAATCATTGATCGATTTAACAATTGATCATTTGAAACTGCTCTTTTGACATCTATGTTAGATTGAATTAGCAATTTACAAGAAATAGTTATAGAGATTGAGTTTCTCCTGCTTCTGACCGTTAAATTTGAGGTTCTCGTGGTTTTTGAGCTAGATCTGTTTGTTGAATTTGACTGAAATCTGAAATGACGACACCAACTAACGATCCTCACAGTACTGGTTCCTCAACAAAGCCTCCGATGCTTGTGAGGAATGAGTATAACATATGGCAATGTCGTATGCTACATCACTTGTTTGTCAACAGTGCTGGTTGTTGGAAGTTAGTGGTGCATGGACCATACAAGCCTATGGTGAGCGTTCCTGAATCAAATGAGCAGGTTCGAAAGAAACCTGATCAATATTCGGACGAAGATCTTAAGCTGTTCGAGATTGATGCTAAAGCCCATGGAATTTTGGCTATGGCAATTCCAAATGAGATCTATTCAGGGCTGTTGCATCATGAAACTGCTTATGATCTCTGGGTTGCTCTGAAGGAAAATTCGGAGGAACCAATGAGGTCTTAGCAAATACTAGGGAAATCCTCGCCCAACAATATGAGACATTCTCTCATAGGAAGGGTGAGACACCGACTCAACAGTTTGAGCGATTCTCTTGTCTTATTTCTGAGCTGAAAATGGTTAAACAAGAGTATTCCAATAGTCAGATGAGCAACCGTTTCCTTAGATCCCTGCCTGAGAGATGGGACACTTATACCATTGTCCTACGCTCCAGTGCAAATCTGGACACTCTATCTCTCACCCAACTTCATGGGAAACTGCTTACATTTGAGAGTGAGATAGAACAGAAAAGGAAGTTGTCATCATCTGGCAAGCTCACTGATAACTTTGTCTCAGGCAATGCTGCCTTGATAGGTCAAGAGTCAGAATATGCTACGTCTGAGAATGCCTATGCTGAGCATATTGATTTCTCTAGCAATTCTGAACATGCTTTTGTTGGTGTTGCTAGTAGTTCAGGAGGTAGCCGTAATAACCTGTGCTTTTTGATGGAGGACTTGAAGAACATTCCAGATGATGATTTGGAAGAGATGGATATTTTGAGTCAAATGGTTATGATAAATATCAGATCTCAAAAGTTCTACAAGAGAACTGGGAGGAAATTTCCTGGTCTCTCTGGTAAAACCAAAGTTGGTTTTGACAAGAGCAAGTTGAGGGGTCACAAGTGCCAGAGGCTTGGACACTTTGCTAGAGAGTGTAGATTATCTAGATCTAACTCCTCTGCACCCTTTGTGACTTTCCCAAGCAATAGCTCACAACACAAAGGGCAACACTCCACCAGTTCCAGTCATCCATCACCAGCGCAGGCATTACCTGCATACTTTGTGCCTCAGGGTCATATGCCATACCCATACCCCTGCTACTACATGCCTCAGCCAAGTCAAGTTCAAGCACCCCCTGCTCAGCAACCACATGCTCTCCCTGAGCCTCAATCTTCCTAATCTCATCATCAACCCCAACCTCAACAACAAAGCTTCTTCTCCCCAGGAGTTGTTGACTGGAGTTGTTTACCAGATGATTTATCTGGTCAAGAACAACTATTCCAAGGTGCTGGTCAATATGGCGGTGATCATTGTTTTGGGAACCTTGCTCTCATGGCCCTTGAGTCTGCTGATGGGCCATCCTCCAATGCTTCATCACAGGTATCTTCTAAGGTTAAAGCAAAGCTTTCTTCTGATTCATGCATAGCAGCATTTGATTCTATTAGAGAGGCAAACATAGCTTTAATTGATAAAAATCTTGAGCTAGAGCAAACCAATTCCATAAGAAAAGCTGAATTTGAGGCTGTGATTAATGACAAAAATGATGAGATTTATAAGCTTAAATGTCACATAAAAGATGATAAGGCTAGGAAAGAGGTACTTCTAGAAAAGTACAGAGACCTCAAGGAAACACTTGCAGCCACCCAAGTAGAGTGTGATCGATGGGTGCAATCCTGCAAGGGTTTTGAAATGCTTCTTAGTAAGCAATCTGCTTCCAATGTGAAGTTTGGCATTGGTTATAATCACACTGCCCCTCCTACAGATTTTACTTCAAGAGCAGAAGTTGAATCTGATGGAGAGAGCAATAACCAATCCTTCTCATCATGTGACCTACTATCTGATACAGCATCATCAGAAGTAGAAGTCAGCATTCATTCCTCACAAAACCAATCAGCTGATGCTAAAACAGCTGATGGTTCAAATGCTGATCGTCACATGATCAAAGAGTTGATCAACTCAGGTGTTGTCTCTAGAAGTACTGAAAGTGCTGGAGAGAAAGTGATAACACCTGAAGTTCAAACCCCAACTACTGCCAGTACTGGAAAGAAGAAAACTACCAGTAGAAAGGGTTTGAAGACTACTGAAGAGGATGTCAGGAATACAAGTACTGACAGCAAACAGCAGAAGAACAAGTCTTTAGTAGTTTCATCTTCTTCAGTAGATGATCAACATAAGATGAAGAACAAGCCATGTGAGATATGTGGCTTGTTCAATCATCTTACTGATGATTGCTGGTACAAAAGGGGCTCCAAACTCAAACAAAAGGAGAAAATTAAAGAGCAAGTAAATAAAATGAAAAATGAGTTTGAAACCAAGTTTGCACTAGCAACATCATAACCTGAAACCCCTAAGCCCAAAAAGAAATCCAAAAAGAAGGTAGGGGTTAATCAGGCAACAACTGAGGTTGCTCAAAAGAAGATGATGCTACACAGGAATCCATCACTAGCAAGCACTAATGTGTCTGAAGAGCTGAAAGCTTTATCAAAAAGTCAGACACAACTTGTAATGATGGTTCAACATCTAATGGGAAGAGTCAACCAGTTAGATGCTCCTGTGTTGAAACCACAGAAAAGGAAATCCAAGCCAAAGGATTCCTCTTCTACACCATCTCCTTCACCTCAGGCTGTCACACATCACCAACCAGTTAGTGTTGCTTCTATTGATGAGAACAGACCTAAAACCAAACAGGTTTGGGTCTCTAAAACTAACTAACCTGTTGTGTTGATTGCAGGGTTCTTCAACATGCCAAAGAAGCATCTGGTATGTGGACAGTGGAGGATCCATGCATATGACAGGAAGCAGCTCACTTCTTAATGACTACTCTCAAGGAAAGAAGGGGTTTGTATCCTTTGGCAATGATGCAAAAGGTTACATCATCAGCAAAGACTTTGTTTCCTATGGGGAAATAAGGTTTGATGATGTTAACCATGAGGAGAATCTCAAGTACAATCTCTTGAGTGTCAGTCAAATGTGTGATAAAGGCCATGTTGCCCTTTTCACCAGCCGGAACTGTCGGATTCTGTCATCCAAAGTTCTGAGCTTGATTGACAAGGTGTTGGATGAATATACTCTCCTAAAGGCTAACAGGACAGGAAGAGTATACGCCTTAGACCTTTCAAAGAAAATTGACATAAAAGGCCATCCTTGCCTATTCTCTAAGGCTTCTCCTCAAGAATCTACTCTATGGCATAGAAGGCTGGGGCATGTTAATCTCTAAAACATGAATCAGCTGATAATCCATGGTTTAGTAAGAGGGTTGCCTTTGAAGGAGTTCAAGTGTGAAGAAAACTGCACTGCTTGTTTAAAGGGAAAACAACACAAAGTCTCATTTCCTCCAATAGAAGAACCAAAGTCCACCGCCTGCTTACAACTCCTACACATGGATCTCTTTGGTCCTGTCAGAGTAATGAGTATGGCAAAGAAGAAATACTGTCTGGTGATTGTGGATGATTACTCCAGATTTGTATGGACTTTCTTCTTGCACTCTAAAGATGAAGCTGCCAAGGCTATAATGAACTTTGTGTTATTTGTGGAGAAGCAGTATTACCTTCCGGTCAAGTGTGTGAGGAGTGACAATGAACACAGTTTAGAAATCACACACTTGATGACTTCTACCTGTCAAAGGGAATTAAAAGGCAGTTCAGCATTCCAAGAACTCCTAAACAGAATGGAGTAGTTGAGAGAAAGAACAGGACTCTCATTGAAGATGCAAGGTCAATGCTGGCTGACTCAGGATTGCCACTGACGTTTTGGGCTGAAGCTATTAATACAGCTTGCTATGTGCAGAATAGAGTATTAGTGAATCATAGGTTGATGAAGACTCCTTATGAAGTACTCCATCATTTGGCTCCTTTGATTTCCTTCTTTAGAGCCTTTGGGTGTCCTTGTTTCATTCTTAACACAAGCAATCCACTCCAGAAGTTTGCTTCAAAGGTGGATGAAGGGTATTTTGTTGGTTATTCATTAACTTGCAAGGCATACAGAGTTTTCAACTATAGGACAATGATGGTTGAAGAGACTTTGCATATGAAGTTCAATGAATCTCCAAAGGACAAGATTCCACAAAACCCTGTGGAGTTGTTTGATTTGGACATACTGCAATATGTCCCTTATCAACCTCCAGCTGTTGCTCCTATCAACAGTTCTCCACCTGGTGGTACTGATGATGATGTAGTCAGTACTCACCTTTTGTGGTTTAGTGACCACCTGCCTGAGTCCACTAAACCTGATGCTCCTGTAGCTTCAACAGCCCCATCCATAACAAATGCTGATGAGATTTCTGCATGCTCTACTTCATTTGAGCTGCCATCTCCTATATGGTTTCAAGAATCTTCATCACCATCTGTTGCTACTGAAAGTCCTACAAACACTTGCACTGATCTTATAGTCTATCAAGAGCTGAAGAATCACCCCACATCTCAAATCATTGGTGATATCAATGCTGGAGTTTCAACCAGGAATCAATTGTCCAACTTCTGCTTCTATGCTCTCTTCATCAGTCAGCAAGAGCCAAAGAACTATCATGTTGCATTAAGAGACAATGGATGGGTTGAAGCAATGCAGCTTGAGTTTCTTCAGTTTAGAAAACAGCAAGTGTGGGAGCTTGTTCCTTTACCCCAAGGTAAGTGTGCAATAGGCACTAAGTGGGTGTTTAGGAATAAAACAGATGAAAAGGGCCAAATTGTTAAGAACAAGGCCAGACTGGTTGTCTAGGGGTTTGCACAAGCGGAAGGCATCAATTATGATGAAACCTTTACCCCTGTAGCCAGACTGGAGGCAATTAGATTGTTCTTAGCTTATGCTGCCTTTCACAGTCTTAAACTTTATCAAATGGATGTCAAAAGTGCCTTTTTATATGGTAAAATAAAAGAGGAAGTTTATGTGTGTCAACCACCTGGTTTTGAGGATAATAAACATCCTGATTGGGTGTATAAGCTTGATAAGGCTCTTTATGGGCTGAAACAAGCTCCTAGAGCCTGGTATGAAACATTATCAACTTTTCTTCTACAAAATAAATTCACTAGAGGCACCATTGATAAAACTTTATTCATAAAGACAGTGGGACAGCATAAGCTACTTGTTCAAATTTATGTTGATGATATAATTTTTGCATCCTCTGATCCACATTTGTGTGATGAATTTACTAAGCTAATGAAGCAAAAGTTTGAAATGAGTGCTATGGGAGAATTACAGTTTTTTCTATGGTTGCAAATCAAACAAAGGGCTGATGGAATCTTCATTCATCAGTCCAAATATACAAAAGAGTTGTTAAATAAGTTTGATTTACAAAACTGTAAGCCCTGTTCTACTCCCATGAGTAGCATGACAAAACTGGATGTTGATCAGAAAGGTAAAGCGGTTGATGAAACCCTTTACAGATGTATGATTGGGTCCTTGATGTACCTTACAGCTTCTAGACCAGACATTATGTTTGCAACATGTGCCTGTGCTAGATTTCAGGCTGCACCTAAAGAATCCCATTTGATTGCAGTCAAAAGGATCTTTAGATATTTGCAAGGTACCCAATCACTAGGTCTTTGGTATTCTACTGGGCATTCTTGCAAATTAGTTGCTTTCTCTGATAGTGACTATGAAGGATGCAAAGTCACCAGAAAGTCCACCTCTGGTGGTTGCCAATTCCTAGGCAACTGTTTAGTTTCTTGGCAGAGTAAGAAACAAACTTCAATTGCTACATCCACTACTGAAGCTGAGTACATTGCTGCTGCAAGTTGTATATCCCAGGTACTCTGGCTTCAGAACCAACTTTTGGATTATGGCATTACAGAGACTAAGACTCCATTACTAATGGATAGTGCTTCAGGTCTTTGTATTGTTAAAAATCCAGTCCAGCACTCTAGGACCAAACATATAGAGATCAGACATCATTTTATTAGGGATTGTTATGAAAAAGGTCTGATTGATCCTAAGTTTGTACCTAGTGCTGATGAGCTTGCAGTCATATTTACTAAGCCTTTAGATAGTGCCACATTTGAAAATTTGGTACTAAAGCTTGGTACGCTGCAGCTAGATTAATTTGACTAATACTGATGCTCTCAGCTCACAAGTACTGATAAGCATTAGTATGCAAAGGTCAAAAATAAGTACTGATGAGTAATTTAGTCTACAGTATTTTCATAACTACTGAAGACTAAAATGCTTCAAAGTACTGAAGTATATTATTTGCTGAAAACAACTGATGTAGTTACAACTACTGATGTGGTTATAACTACTGATGCCTAATTTTCAAACAAATAAGTACTGAAGAATAAATTTTGTTCAAAAGTACTGATGTGCAATCTTACACATAAGTACTGAAGGCAAAATTTGTTCACAAGCTCTGACGAATAATTTATTTCATCAGCACTTATAAACATCTGATCACAAGAGCTGAGGAATAAATATTCACAAGAGCTAAAGGCCAATAAAACAGCTGAAAGTCAGCCAAAGAGCTGATGAGTAACTGTGAAGGTCAGAATGAAACAACTGAATTGACCACAACAGCTGATGAATAACTTTATTCTTTAGCTGATTCCAACATCTACTGTTTCATATCCAAACAACTAAAGCAAAACCATGTCTTTAGTAGTTTACAACTACTGATGTCAGTAGCTTACAACTACTGAAGTCTAACACCAAGTCTTCAGTTGTTTACAACGTCTGCGGACATGTCTTCAGTAGTTTATAACTACTGATGACTAACAGGTCTTCAGTCGTTTACAACATCTGAAGGACAAAACCAAGGTCTCAGTAGTTTCAACCACTGATGACTAACACCAAGTCCTCAGATGTTACAACCTCTGGAGGTTAAAACCACGTCATTAGTCGTTTCAACAACTGATGACTAACACCACAACCTTCAGTCGTTTTCTTTCAGCTGTTTCCCTACCATATAAATACCCAACCCAACCAGAGTTTTTCATTCTCACTTGACCTAAAAATTTCAAAAAATCTGAAACCTCTCATACACCATTAATGGCGACCATGCAACTAAAGCCTCGACACAACTGTGTTGCATACCTCACAAAGTCACCATTCTGGACAAAGTTCCATCACGCCATCGATCTTATGATCGATTCTCCTTTCCAAACGGCATTTCTCATAAATCCGACCATCTATGCCGATTCGCTTACCCAGTTCTGGACGAACGTCACCGTACAAAGTAGAGAGAACGACGCAGAGGTCTTTCTCCAGTCGTTCGTCAATACCTATAAGGTGGTCATCAATCCAGCAATCATCAGACAAACCCTAAAACTGGATGATGCCACCTTCCCCACCGAATACCCCAAAGGCACCACTGATCTTTCTTTTGCACATCATGATTATCAGGGTGACCTATCTGCCTCTACCTTGCTGAAGAAACATTTCCATGACGCAGAACGTCTCATTATTCACATGGTGAATGTTTGCTTAGCCCCAAAGACTTCATCATGGGATCAAATGTCCATAAGGTGGCAGCAGGTATTATACTCTATCCTTGAGAAACAACCACTGAACTTTTCTGAAATAATTTTCTTAGAACTCAAGGACATGGCTACAAAACCTTTTGCAAACCGTTGGATTTTATATCCATGGTTCATAATGGCCATGATAGAGAACCGGCTACAAGCTGAGGGACTAGTTGGCACTAGAGTCCCTGCCATGGCTGTATTGCCTGGGGTATACTCCAGGCACAACACAGACCAAACATTGAAACAGGCTGCCAAGCTGCGAAAACCCACGCAGCTGGAAACCACAGCCTCCACCTCCAAGTCCAAAGTCCCCACCAAACCCAAACCCAAGAAAACCAAAAAGGCTACTCAGGGAGATGAGTCCCCTGAGAATGCCCCTGCACAACAAATGCAGGAAGTGATTGCTGGCAAGATTCTCCCAGCAATCACCACGACTCCACCGACCACAACCACACAGGTATCATCTTTACAGGAGCCTGATGCAACCATTTCTGGGGCTGCCACACATCTGGAACCTTTCTCAATTGAGGAGGTTGCCGCGGTCGAAGCATGCAATTGAAGGAAATATTCTCTTTTGCAGAACTTCCATCTTTCTCTATAACTTACAGTTTTTATTGCTAAATCTTTAGCGTTCTTGCTTTTTTGTTCTAATTCTTGTACTAAATCCGCTGTGAATACAACCTAATTGGTTAGGGTTTGACTATCAAAAGTGGGAGACATCAGTGAAAGCTAAAAGGAAAAGAGTGGAGGAGGAAGTGAAGGAGAAAGAAGTGGAGGTAGAGGTGGAAAAAGAGAGGGACTTAGTTGAGGAGGCTGAGAGGGTGAAGGGGAAGGAGAAGGAGGGAGCCGAATTGATTAAAGTGGCTGAAAGTCAAAAAGACTTTCATGTCACTTACAAGAAGAAGAAGGGAGAGAAGAGAGGGAGACTGATCTAGATGTCCTTGTCAAGGAGGCTGATGCAGAACATAGCCGATCAATGGACAACATCATTGGTCAGTTGTTCAGGCAAAGCTTTGACACTGACACTGCTATGCTAGATCAAGAGATAAGAAAGTTGGAGATGAAAGAGATTGAATACCGATGGACCTGTTATAGCCAAGAGGAAAGAGAGAGACTTGAGGCTATGGCAAGGTTTATTTCAAAGTACCTAGGGAGACCAGTCCTGGATGTTAAGTCATGGACCAGGGACAACATCTTGGCTATAACCACCAAGATCTGTTCGGCTGGGGAATTCACTAAGGGACTGGTCATAGAAGCCCTTTCTAAAGCCGGTGCTGGGAACAGGACTCTGCTAGCAAAAAAAACCAAACCTTCACTCATATCCAGATTGCTAGCAAAGCTTACCCAATCTCCCACACCAACACAAACCCAAACACAACCCACAAAACCAACTACTTCACCATCAAAACCCATAGCCGATGATGCACCCTTGAAGAAGAAGAGAAGGGTGTTGAGGCTACAAGAAGAAAAAGAAGAGGTTGATGAGGAAGAAGATAGGCTGCCTCTCTCTACAGTTTTATCTTTGCCTAAACCCAAACCTTTATCCAACACTCCCATCACTCCTGCCTCACAGATGGAAGCTGTGTAGGTTAAACTTGAAGAAGAACAGCAGCATAGGCTACATGATGATGAGCTGCTGAAAAGAGTAGATAAAGCCTATGCTGCTTCCTTATCAATAATGAATATGAGGAAACAAGCTCTGAGATTGTTCACTTTAAGGCATACATTTCAATTTGAAAAGGATTATTAAGAAAGACATTCCACAGAGATACAATGGCCAAATCAAAAAGATTGTAGATGAAGTGATCTCTTTGGCCATTGTAATATCACCCTGGGAGATTATAGAAGATTTCAAGAAAATCTACCAGGCTAAACTCCCACAACAAAAGATGTTAGAGAATAGAATAGTTAAAAAAGGGTTAGTCTACAAGAGGTTTGAGAATCTCAGGAGAAATGAGCTCCAGTTGTTCTTAGAGGGTAATCACCCTGATGAATTCGCCTATAGGGCTGTAACAACTATGGAGCTCAAAAGTGGTAAATAGGCCAAATACCTCTCAGAGTTCTATGGACCTGAAGGATTCTTTGAAGGTGAGGCAGAAGTACTTACCATGGAGGAACAAGTGATGTTTTTAGAAGCCTACACCAGAGTATCCTACAGGCTCATAGTTGGGAAGTAGGTCTCATGGATGGGACAACAGCCCTGTGTCCAGTTCCCCAAGACAGGGTTCCCATCCATACTATGCCAACCAAACCTCAGAGATCTCTTCCCAGGCCAGTGCTTACATGGGTCATCATCTAAGCTGATCAAGAAGGAAAAAGACCAATCATTCTGCCATCAATAAGTGGGACCAATAAATTGCTTAGAGGTTTTGGCTGCATTGGTTCAGAGGGAGTTTGTTAGACCAAAAGAACCAATGAGCCAGATCAGAAAAACCTCTAAGTCCCACAGGACATCACAACAACTACTGAAAGCTTCATCAGCAATTTGACGAAGACTGAAGACTTCAACAGCTGAAGATCAAAGAACTAAAGATCAACAGCTGAAGACTTCAAGTACTGAAGACTCATCTATTGAAGCATCAAGTACTGAAGACTCAAGTACTGAAGCTTCAAGTGCTGAAGACTCAAGTGCTGAAGATCAACAGCTGGAGACTGAAGTACTGAAGATCAACAACTGATACACAAAGACTGAAGACAAAGACTGAAGACATCAGCTGATGATAACTACTGAAGTCATCAGCTGATGAATCATCTGAAGTTAAAGTCTGAAGACCAAGTGCTGGAGCTTCAGAGTTTGTCACTACAGCTGAAGAAGTATTCTTTAGTTGTTGTGATGGTTTCCTTTTTCAGTTGTTTCTTTTTCTATTTTCAGTAGTTTGTAAAACGACTGAAGAGTTTGTTCTTCAGTCGTTGTAGTTATTAGTAGTTTCTTTTCAGTTCATGTAATAGTTTGACACTTAGCATTCTGTAAGAAGATGTCAGCTGCTGTGACATCTTCAGTAGTTTAGTTTATTATCAGTAGTTTGTTAATAACGATTTGATGTCACTGTCAAGTGACATCAGCTGACGTCATTCTTTCCTATATAAGGATAATGACCTAATTGTAGCCGCGGTCGAAGCTTGCAATTGAATGAAATATTCTCTTTTGCAGAACTTCCATCTTTCTCTATAACTTATTGTTTTTATTGCTAAATCTTTTGTGTTCTTGCTTGTTTGTTCTAATTCTTGTACTAAATCCGCTGCGAATACAACCTAATTGATCAAACTATAGGCTGAGATCCTGTCAGGCGCTGTAGTATTTGCACTTAAGATATAGAGGTACTATCTGTATGGAACCAAATGCATCATCTAGAGAGATCGTAAGAGCCTTCAACACATTCTGAATCAGAAATAACTCAATATGCGTCAACGACGTTGGGTGGAGTTACTTAGTGACTACGATTGTGAAATCCAGTATCATCCGGGGAAAGCAAATGTGGTGGCTGGTGCTTTAAGCCGCAAAGAATGTGGGAAACCACTATTTTTTCGAGCTTTGGGATTGACTATTCAAACGAACTTGAAGGCTCAGATCTAACTTGCACAAAGTAAGGCATTGAAAGAAGAAAACCTTGCGGGAGAAGAATTCCGAGGGTTAGATAAACAGATGATTTGCAAGGATGATGGTATACAGTACTTCATGAATCATATATGGGTACCCAAATGGGGAGACATTCGTACCCTGATCTTGGAGGAAGCACACAAGACACGATATTCTATTCATCCTGGTGCAGACAAGATGTATCACGATCTTAAGGATCTATACTAGTGACCAGGCATGAAGAAAGACATTGCCATGTATGTAAGCCGATGTTTGACATGTTCAAAAGTTAAGGCTGAACATCAAAAGCCATCGGGATTATTACAACAACCTGAAATTCCCAAGTGGAAATGGGATAACATAGCCATGGATTTCATTACCAAACTCCTTAGAACAAGTAGCGGGCATGACTCGATATGGGTCGTAGTGGTACGGATGACGAAGTCCGCTCATTTCTTACCGATCCGAGAGGATACAAGATGGAAAAGTTTGCGAGATTGTACATAAAGGAGGTCGTGACATGGCACGGAGTGCCGATGTCAATCATATCCGACCGTGACAGCCGATTTACTTCACGATTTTGGCAAACGCTACAAAAAGCGATGGGCACTCGGTTAGATATGTGTACCGCCTATCACCCACAAACAGATGGACAAAGTGAACGAACAATACAAATGTTGAAAGACATGCTCAGAGCTTGTGTAATCGATTTTGGTGGTAGCTGGGACACTCATCTACCATTGATTGAGTTCTCTTACAACAATAGCTACCATACAAGCATTGGATGCACTCCATTTGAAGCATTGCATGGGAGGAAATGTAGATCCCCAGTTTGTTGGGTTGAGATTGGTGAAATCTAGCTAACAGGCCCAGAGATCATTCAAGAAACAACCGACAAGATTTTCCAAATCAAAGACAGATTAAAAGCTGCAAGAGATCGCCAAAAGAGCTATGCCGACAACCTTCAGAAGCCTCTAGAATTCAATGTTGGAGATCACGTTCAACTCAAAGTCTCTCCCTGGAAAGGGATTGTATGATTTAGAAAGAAAGGGAAGTTCACCCCAAGATACGTAGGACCATTCGAGATTACAGAAAGAATCGGTTCGGTGGCTTACCGATTAAGGTTGCCACAAGAACTCAGCGGTGTACACGACACATTTCACGTATCAAACCTCAAAACGTGCCTGGTAGATGAAACTCTACATGTGCCAATTGAGGAAATCAAGATTGATAAAAGCTTCATTTTATCGAAGAACCTATCGAGATCATGGACCGAAAGGTCAAACGCCTAAGGCGCAGTAAGATACCGATCGTTCACGTGAGATGGAACTCAAAACGAGGACCAGAATTCACGTGGGAAGGGGAAGATCAGATAAAGCTCAATTATCCACATCTATTCGAGGATGACACTCTTGGACCTAACACCAGTTGAATTTCGGGACGAAATCCTCTCAACTGGGGGATACTGTGACATCCGTCACCACAAGGTCCGTCATTTAATGTTGATTTCATTAACTATCCTTAGAACGATCATTTCACATCTTCATAGACTATTTGTGAGGACATCATACTTGTTTGATTTTCTTTTACACTTGTGACATCATTGTATGCAACATTAGCACTTAAAATGCATACGAATAGCACCGACGTCATCACTAACTATATTATGTTATATAATATAAACATCATTAATAAAAACATATTCAAGATACAAACAACATTAAATACTTCCCTATAATTAATATAACGCGCGTATTTACGTCGTTTTCAACCGAAGCAAAGTTGGGAACCCGGGGGCCAAGTGCAAGGACTAAAAGTGATAATTGACAAACTAGGGCTGGGTATAAATACCCACAAACCAGCCCTAGCCTTCACCATTTCTTCTTCTCCTCTTCATCTTCTTCTTCCACTTTCTCCACCTCCTTGCACGTAGAACCACCCCGTTTTGTTCGTGATTTCACCGTGTAGACCACAACTACAGCTTAGACTACACGTTTGTAGCTGGTAGGCGAGCTTGGTCATCCATTTTTGCTCGTTTTACTTTTGTGATTTTTAGGGTTTCGGGTGCTCGGGTTCAACCCGAGCAAAAAAGATTGTGTGGGTGTGTGTGTTGCCTTTCTGAGTGTGCATCTTGATTAGATATGTTAGATAAGTGTTTCTGGAAGTCCTTGTTATGTGAAACCCATGCACGGAGCAGCCAAAGGCTGCTCAGCACCTCGAGCAGTCACGATCTGCTTCTGGGTGACTGGGTCTGTCATGCGACTGAGCCGTGCTACTGGGCGTGTCGTACGACTGAGTCCATGCGATTGGGTTTGTCGTGCGACTGATTGAGTGAGTCGTGCGACTGAGCCCATATGATTGTGTGTGTCGTGCGATTGAGTCATGCGGATGAATATTGCCATGCGATTGAGTCAATGCGGATGAATGTGTACGACTGTGTGTATCGCACGACTGAAAGTCCAGTCGCAAGAATGAAAGTTCAGTCGTACGAATGTAGCTAATTCGTACGAATGAAGGCTGAATCGTGCGAATAGAAGATGAGTCGTGCGATTGGGTGCTGTGTGGTACGACTGAATGCTTAATCGTAAGAATGGGGGTTCAATCGTGCGAATGAAGCTGATTCGCACGATTGAGAGTTGATTCATGGGAATGGAGTGTCCAGTCGTGCGTCTAGTTCTATCATGCAATTGGAGTCATTGTGTGTGGATTCTTCATGTGTGCGGTGTGTGTGGTCGTGTGATGTTAAGGTGACATCGACACGGTTGCAATTGATAAAGACAATCTTTAAGATTAACACTATCAAACTTATTAATGTTATATCAAATCAAATCAACTTAACATTTTACAATTAGCAACAAACGATTCATAAGACAAGTGCTTACCAAGTATTTCTCTAACAACAATAACACTTTTACACAAATATCATCGACAATGGCAACGCTTCTAGTACTTGGATCTACATAAGATCTATTGCGTGTGTTTGTGTGCAAGTGTTACCAAAGACCGAACTGATACGAGCCGACCCAACTAAACAATATTGTTGACATCAGACACATTATTAATGCTTAACATAACTGTCTATATGTGATTGACCGTTCATACATACATAAAACTTTGGGAAGTTTCATCATACATACTTACCACTTAACAAGTGAGTTTCGTGGCCCCTTTTTACACTTATGCAACCTTTTAAACATTTATAAACATGGGGGAAAAGAATGCTCATCCATTTATCTTGTATCTATACGTCTTCCCTAGTGGAGGCTTACTACTACTATTATGAACGACTTATCCGCTGAATGATGATATCATGAATCATGACTCTATACTACGTTACCACCTTGCATATTACTTGGTGAAGCTACATTACAATGTGATCCTATTTGTTGGGTGATACTATTTGGTTGTGTGGTTCTTCTGTGTGGTTCTTCTGTGTGGATCTTTCAATACAACCATTAATTCCAGAAATGGGACCTAAGGATTGGTTTGGTTGTAACATATATTGTATATGCTGTGTGGATCTTTATACGCTTTGTGGATCTTTATACGCTGTATGGATCTTTAAATGCTGTGTGGATCTTTATACGCTGTGTGGATCTTTATATGTTGTGTGGATCTTATTTCGCTGTGTGGTACTTTCCTTACGGCCATTAATTTCCGTGTGGAACCGACGACTAGGTTTGTCTGTAACTATCAATAACAGGCGAAACCGCTTACATATAAATGTAATTGCGGTCACTCATATAAACTTACATGTTGTTTCATTTAATTTATTTACTACTTAAAACCTGCGAAGCTCACCAACAATATTGTTGACCGTTTTGACCATATCTTTTCAGGTGATCATGATAACTGAAGATCTTGGTGTGCTGCCTTAGTGGAGACCCTAGGATGCATTTTTGAGACTATAAATGCTTGACAAACATACATTTTGGCACTTCGTTGTAGTCTACTTTCAAACATCAAACAATTATTCTTTTGATACTTGTTCCCGGGTTGTGGGAATTACTTTACAAGAATACAATATTTGGTTATGTGAATCACTTAAAAGTTTCTATTTATGCTTCTGGCTATACTGTTGTGGATATTGACTAAACACGACACAAGTCTCCATTTGTGTCGGGTGTCGTCATGACACGCTATGTCATCAATTACATATATATTGCATCTCTATTGTTAACTATGTGTTATGACGATCCCGTCTCGCTCACATCCCCATGTTTCCGCTCTTAGCGGGGGTGTGACAACTCATTTACTAGATCTTTTGATCAGTTCCACTTGTCATATGCATGTAACCTACAATCAGTTGAATCTTCCAGAACAGTAAAAATAAGAGATGATTTTCCTATGACTCCTCCAACTTCTACTGATCAACTAGATAAAGATATTCCCTTATAAGTTGATCGTGTTAGACAAGCACCACAACATCAAAGTATTTCAACTGAGGTTGGTCCTAGTTCTATACTAACTCCTTCAGATGAACCATCAAATGAAGTGAGGAATCCAGCACCAGCTACTGCTCCAGTTGAGACTGAGAGAAATACAAATGATGACAGTGCTCAAAGTGCAACAGATGTCCAAGCAGAAACCAATGAAGCATTTGATTACTTTCATCACTCTCCCACATCACATCTTAAAGGTGCCTCTTACCATGATGATCTGAATGTCTCCAAGATTGATGTATCAATTGCTGGTGACTGCATTCCAACCATCAGGATACATAAGGATCATCCAGTGTCAAGCATCATTGGTGAACTAAATGAGCGGGTGACTAGAAGCAAGTCAAGTATTGCAAACATCTGTTTGTTTTCTTGCTTTTTATGCAGACAGTACCCAAGAACATAAAAGAAGCTCTTCAAGACAACAGCTGGATCGAGGCAATGCAGGAAGAGTTGCTCCAGTTCATGAAACAAGAAGTATGGCAACTGGTATATCTCCCTGAAGGTCAATACCCTATTGGTACCAGATGGCTACACAGAAACAAGAATAATGATAGGGGCATTGTCATCATAAATAAAGTAAGATTAGTGGCACAAGGATACACCCAAGAAGAAGGAATAGATTATGATGAAGTGTTTGATATTGTAGCCAGATTAGAAGCCATCAAAATTTTCCTTGCGTACTCTGCGTCCATGAAATTCACAGTGTATCAAATGGATGTCAAGTGTGATTTTCTCTATGGCAAGTCTATATGCTTTTCTCTAGGGTATAAAAGCTTGACAAAGCTTTGTATGATCGTCATCAAGCCCCACGAAAGTGGTATGAGAGTCTATCATATTTTCTACTTACACATGGCTACGGAAGAGGAAAGATTGATTAGACTCTCTTCAGAAAGAGAAAAGGAAAAGACATGTTGGTAGTCTAGATTTATGTAGATGATATCATTTTTGGCTCAACAAACAAATAACTCTGCAAAGATTTTGAAGATCTTATGCATTCTAAGTTCCAAATGAGTGCAATGGGAGAACTCACTTTCTTTTTAGGAGCGCAAGTACAACAAATAGCAGATGTAGTCTTCATCAATCAATCAAACTATGTGGAAACCATGTTGAAGAAATTTCATTTTGCAGATTATCAATCTATTAGAACTCCTATTGATACCAAGATAAAGATAGGTCCAGATCTAGAAGGAAAATCAGTGGATCAGACTCATTACAGATCTATGATTGGATCACTTATGTATTTGACAACTAGTAGACCTGGCATTATGTTTGGTGTATGTGTTTGTGCCAGGTATCAAGCAGATCCCAAGGAATGTCAGATGAATACAGTCAAGAGGATATTCAGATATCTCAAGGGCAAGCCTGCACTTGGATTATTGTATCCAAAGGAAGTAGATTTCAATCTCTATGCATACACGAATAGTGACTATGGAGGATGCAACTTCAATAGGAAGTCCACATCTGGCGGTTGTCAATTTCTTGATCCCAGACTAGTCTCCTGGCAGTGCATGAAGTAGAGAAATGTGTCTGTTTCAACAGTAGAAGCTGAGTACATTGTAGCATCAGCTTGTTGCTCTCAAGTTCTTTGGATTCAAAACCAGATGCTTGATTATGGTTTTAACTTCTTGCACACACCAATTCATATTGACAACACAGCAACAATGTTCATAACAAATAATCCAGTTCAACACTAAAAAACTAAACACATTGAAAATAGATATCACTTTTTGAGAGATTGTGCTGAAAAAGGGTTAATCAAATTGATACAGGTTCACACTGATAATCAATAGCTGATTTATTCACTAAGGCATTTGATCCAAGTTTATTTGAATTCTTAATTCATTCAATTGGCATGATTAACCTTGAGTAAAAACTAAAATCAACAAAAACATTCAAAAATTCATAAAAAATACAAAAAGAATTCATCTGGCAGAAGTATATGTTTTATACTTTTGAGAAATGACATAATTACAGTCATTATATCATTGACTATGCTTATTTATAAATCTCAACTGTGAAGCTTTCATCTCAAAGTGTGTGTAAGTATTAGCTTATCCAAATGTGTGTGTGTGTAGCAACCTAAACACACCAGGTAATGATGTCGTATGAATCTCTTTTACTCACATCAGTTTTTCCTTTGTGTTGCTGAGCAAAGACCTGTAAAAACAAGCAGACAGTGATGATGTCATGATCCATCAAGATTCCCAATGAGGAACACATCCAACTTGGATAAAACAATAGAATAAAATACATTTGAAGTGAATGCAACAAAAGAATCCTAAGAGAGATCACCTTCCAAAGTGAAGTTAAAAGAATCTTTTAACACCCGGATATTTTTAGTAGACAAGAACGAAAGAATAAACTTTAATAAAAGAATGAAATGTCATTTAACCCAAGAAGAGGGGTTAAAGGTGTCCAA
The DNA here is from genome assembly GCA_024085815.1 of Flaveria linearis. NCBI lineage: Eukaryota > Viridiplantae > Streptophyta > Magnoliopsida > Asterales > Asteraceae > Flaveria > Flaveria linearis. Next base: position 42,685,047 of record CM044003.1, on the reverse strand, counting down.
AAAGGGCAAAACTTTGGAAAGTTATGGATAAAGCAACATGGCCGCCCATGTTGCCTATTTACACTTTGACATTCAATTTTAGAGAGAGAAACAATAGAGAATTCGATTTTTAGAGAGACGAAGAAGAAAAAGTTGAAGTTTAAGGTAAGATTTTGGTATTTTAAGTTGTTTTGGTCGACTTAGCCTCGGTTATATGCTCGTATGTGTTATTGTATGTATGTTTGTGTGTGTTCTAATGGGTTTAGGTGTTAAAAACGTCTGAGAAGTTCAAGAGAAGGGTTCAAACCCGAAAGCAGCTAAGGTGATTTCTAGAACCCCCTTTTTAACATGTTTTGAACAACTTTAGGGCTGGAAAATGCATGTGAAAATGTTTCTATGAAAATGGGTTTTCACCTGTATGTGTGTGTGTGAATGTGTATGTGGGTGGGTGTAAATTTGGGACATACATGTGTGTATGAACATGTTATGATGCTTAGAATGATAATAGTAAGCTTAGATCAGGATTTAAAATGAATTGGGACTGATTTATGTTGTTTAAGTGAAAAATTATTTGCCCAACCGCCTAAACAGTGACCCATGCGTCCAACGGTTTAATTTTCTAAGTATTCCTATCCGCCCAAAAGCCCAACCGCCCAACAGTACCCAACCTCCTAGATGTCCATGCGTCCAAGTCGGGCCCATGCATTTGAATTGTACCCAAACGTCTGGAATATTGCTCAGAATGACCAAGTGTTAGGCCCAAACGCCTGAATAGTGCCCATGCGCCTAAATAGGCCCATGCGTCTAGGTGAAAAGTGACTAAGTATAAGTCCAGACGTCTGCATGGTAGCAAAACGCCTGAACAGGGCAGACGCACCCAAATAGTGCCCATGGCCTAGACACTTAGAATATTTTCTGAAATTTCAGGAAAAAGCAGAAAGTCTAGGGTTTGACCAAACTTGACTCAGGGGTAATGATTACCCATTTTAAGCATTATTATGGGATGTTTTAAGGTTATGGAACGTATGAATGATGTACGGTATGTATAACGTGTTATCTTTTAATGATGATTAAACGTACTTATATTATATTATAAAATACATTAAAATATTATGTTATTACTTTACGTAGTATGACAAATGAATGTAAGAACGTAAAGAAATGAAAGATAACAATGATGAAAAGTAAAACGTAATGAACGAAAGAATGGCTTGCAAGCAAATGAAAGGAGGTGCATGACCATGTTGTCGTTAGCTTAACTGTGATGCGAGTTAGCTACCCCAAAGGATGCACACAGGGTCAATCATTGAAATTGACAAGGCCCTTTTGTATGTTCTAGGCGACTGGATCAGCTTCGTGCACAATGTTCATGGTTTAATTACCATAGGTCCAGCCTCAACTTCGTGCACAATGTTCATGGTATGACCAATTGGTTTGAATGAATGGGAGAGATGACTTTTCCTAGGTGACTGGATCAGCTTCGTGCACAATGTTCGTGGTTTAATTACCACGGGTCTAGCATCAACTTCGTGCATAATGTTCGGGGTATTATTTATCAATCCATATGAATGTAAAAGAATGACGTAACGTACGAAAGAATGAAAGAAAGTAAACGAGTACGAAAGTAAAAGAACGATAATAAGTATGTTACGAGAGCATGAGAACGAAAGTAAGAGAATGTTAACGAAAATCATGAAATGAAAACATGCTATGAATATGATGGTGAACAATGAATGTTAAAAAATGTAAAAGTAATATTCTCTATCCATACGTATGATGCATGACCGCGTATGAAAGTAAAGGAAGTTTATATGGAAAGTAAAGTATTTTATTTATAAAACTAGAACTCGCTCAACAACGCTGACTTTTATATCTTTTCCAGTTGGCAGGTAAAAGTTGCTGAGGATGGCACGGGGCAGCTACTTGGCATTTTTAGGATGGCATCCATTAGTATAACAATGACATTTTTGCGATGTAATGCAATTATAATATTTTGTAACAGTTAACGACATTGTATTACTTTGCAAAAGTTGTTATTTAAATATATGAAATGGTTTTAAGTAATTTCCGCTGCGATGTTTTAAATAATTGTATCTTTTATGTACGATGAATGACCAACTGCGAGGTGCCCGGGAACGGGGCCTTACAAGTTGGTATCAGAGCCAAAGTTTAAGTGAAATGGGTAAATATTTTAAAAAGAAACCTAAACTTAAACTGAGAATGTGACAAAGGGAAGGGATGCCAGTCCGAGTAGCTACGTGCCATCAGGTATTTTTTTAATGTTAACTCGTATTATGAGCGCATGTTATTTGATCTGTTTGCCCTTAGTAGATTTAGATACTGATGTAGTCAGTATAGGAAATGCTAGGGTATGAAGAGTAAAGTAAGTGGCTAGTCATAACTGGCCACGGTAATTCGGAACTTACTATACTTGAAATAGACTTAGATATTACCCTGAATGATCGTGTTAGTGTTTAAATCTTATAGTGTGTTAGAGGATGGCGGGGGGTAGATCTTCCAAGGCTTCAAGAGGCGGAGTACATGGAGGATATGGTGCTGAACCATGGGCCATAAGTGGAAGGCCCAGGGTTAAGAAGGTGACTCATGAGGAGCCTGAGACCCCTCACCCGGAGGGTGGTGATGAGAGTGCTAACTTGAGAGCCTCAGTGAAGGAGGCCGTGGTGGAGTAGGTTCTTCAGGTCATGCAGACGATCCTACCATCTGTAGTGACCGAAGTGATTAAAGTTATTAGAGAAGTAGAGAGGAGGGATTGGAATAGGTCTTCGGGAGGGAGAGAGCAACCCGAGACCAAGATGGTTATTCCAACTGATGAGGAAGAGAAGGAAGAAGAGCCTGTGCTCGAGGCAGCACGAGACTGTAACTATGGGGCATTTCAAAGATGCAAGCCCCCTACCTTCGACGGTAATGGCAGTGCTGCTGCTGCTCACTGATGGGTGAGGGAGATGGAGGCTGTTCTAGAAATCAATGAGTGTCGGGAGGACCAGAAGGTAAAGTTTGCCACCCATTTGTTTGTGGACTCGGCGTTATGCTAGTGGGACAATATTGTCCAAGCCAAGGGTAGTAGGGCGATTGGCAGGATGAGGTGGAGTGAACTAAAGAAGTTGGTGATCGAGTTGTTCTGTCCTCATCGGGAGTTGGACAAGGTGGAAAGGGAGTTCCTGTAGCTGGAAGTGGGAACCATGACACATCAACAGTACACCACCAAGTTCAACAAGATGGCACGGCTGGTGTCGGATCAGGTGACACCCTGTCATGAAAGATTAAAAGTTACATCCAGGGCTTGCTGGCGGATATCCGCAGGCACATGATCGCCGCCCGACCGAGTACATTTAGGTCGGTAGTTGACTTGGATGGAAGGTTGTATGATGAGAGGCAGGTGGTGGTGGCAGAGGTGAGTAAGAAAGGTGGTAGTGACCGGAACTGGAATGGGAAGCGGTTCAGACGGGGTGGTGCTCTGGCAAACAACAAGAAGGTTAGGGTGGATGATCGACAGGTGATTGCCGTAGGCTCAGGTGTGAAGAGATGCGGGAAGTGTGGAAAGGAGCACACTGGCGAGTGTAGGCTGGGACTTAATGTCTGTTTCAAGTGCGGGTAGCTCGGCCACATCTCTAGAGATTGCAAAGCAGCAAGGTGCTTCAACTGTGCTAAAGTAGGCCACATGAGAAGGGAGTGCAAGAAGCCGAGGGCAGAATGTTCTGGAGCGGGGAAGAAGACCGGGACTGAGGAGCAAAGGGGGAGCGCCAGAGCATTCACGATGACCAGGGAGGAGACTAGGATGGACCTCGATGTTGTGTGAGGTACGTTTCTAGTAAATTAAACTCTTGCTTCTATGTTATTTGATTCTGGTGCTAGTTGGAGTTTTATTTCCGCTGCTTTTTGTGCTAATTGCCTATTAGTAGTAGACGTATGGATGAGCTTTTCGATGTAGAAACTGCTATTGGTATGTCCACTAAATTTACTAATATGATAGAGGACTGTCCCATAGAATTAGAGGGTCATAGGTTTGCTGCTAAGCTACATGTGATGCCCCTAGGTGGATTTGATGTGGTAGTAGGGATGGAACGGTTAGCAACCTATGAAGCACACATCGTGTGTCCAAAGAAGGTGATTGGACTGGTAGTGCCTGACGGGAGTTCGGTGACGATATACGGTGATCGAGTTATGACAATTCTGAAAGTGATTTCGATGGCGATGGCGGGAAAGTGCATGAGGCGTGGATGTAGTGCTTATTTGGCCTACGCGAAGGATGTGGACACGTCAACACCACAATTGTGTGACGTACCGGTGGTGTGTGACTTTGCTGATGTGTTTCCAGAGGACTTATCAGGTGTGCCACCGGATCATGAAATCAAATTTCAAATTGACTTGATACCCGGTGCTCAGCCTGTTGCTAAGGCACCGTATCGGTTGGCTCCGACTGAGATGAAAGAGTTGATGGAGCAACTGCAGGAGTTGCTTGACAAGGGTTTCATTAGACCAAGTCACTCCTTGGGGTGCTTTTGTCTTATTTGTGAAGAAGAAGGATGGTAGTATGAGGATGTGTATTGACTACCGTGAGTTGAACAAGTTGATGATGAAGAATCGATATACATTACCGAGGATTGATGACTTGTTTGATCAACTCCAAGGTGTCAGTTGGTTTTTGAGGATAGATCTTTGATTTGGCTACCACCAATTGAAAGTGAAGGAGCAAGACATTCCTAAAACAGCCTTTCACACGCGCTATGGACACTACGAGTTTTTCGTTATGTCTTTTGGTTTAACCAACGCACCAGCTGGTTTTATGGGCTTGATGAATCGAGTGTGTCGGCTGATGTTAGATAAATTAGTGATTGTATTTATCGATGATATCCAGATTTATTCAAGGAATGAAGAAGAGCATGCTGGTTACATTCGGGAAGTATTGGAGACATTGAGAAAGGAGAGGTTGTATGCAAAGTTCTCCAAGTTCGCGTTCTGGTTGCGCGAAGTTCAGTTTTTGGGTCACGTGGTAAATGCTGAGGGAATCATGATGGACCCGGCAATGGTTGAGGCAGTGATGCAATGGAAGTCTCCAAAGACGCCATCCGAGATTCGTAGCTTCTTGGGATTGGTGGGTTACTACAGGAGATTAATTCAAGACTTTTCCAAAATAGCCTCACCTTTGACTAAACTAACTCGCAAGGACGTAAAGTTCATGTGGGGTCAAGAACAGTAGGATGCTTTCAAGGAGTTAAAGGCGAGATTAACATAAGCTAATGTCTTGACATTACCCGAGGGTAGTGAAGCCTTAGTGGTGTATTCGGATACATCCTATTCTGGGCTAGGTTGTGTGTTGATGCAACGTGGAAGGGTGATAGCCTACGCATCCCGACAGCTGAAAACCCACAAAAGTCAACTATCCCACGCACGATCTAGAACTGGCAGCTGTGGTATTTGCTTTGAAGATTTGACGGCACTACTTGTACGGGACGAAGTGCACCATCTTCACAGATCACAAAAGCTTGAAGTACTTCTTCGAGCAGAAAGATTTGAACATGAGACAGAGGCGATGGTTGGAGCTCATAAAGGATTACGATTGCGAGATCCATTACCATCCGGGCAAGGCCAATGTGGTGGCATACGCCCTTAGCTGAATGGAAAGACCCGAGCCGATTTGGGTGAAAACTTATCAATTGATTATGACCTCTGACGTGATGATGCAGGTCAAGGAGTTTCAACACTAGGCTTTGAAAGAAGATCGCCTTAACTCTGAAAGGATTAAAGGTCTAGTCACGGAATTAGGTGAGAACACTCTTGGTGTTAGAACCCGATTCGGACGAATGTGGATTCCTCGTTACGGGGATTTACATGGAAAGATCATGGACGAGGCTTACAAGACTCGATACTCCATTCATCCCGGTGCTACCAAGATGTACCACGACATGAAGAAAGATTACCGGTGGCCGGGTATGAAGCATGACGTAGCAGAGTATGTGAGTAAATGCTTTATTTGTTTGCAAGTGAAGGCGGAACACCAGAAGCCGTACGGGAAAATCCAACCGTTGGATATACTCAAGTTGAAGTGGGTGCATATCACCATGGACTATATTATGAAGTTACCGCGTACCCCGAAAGGGTATGATGCTTTATGGGTGATAGTTGATCGTTTGACGAAGAGTGCTCACTTCCTACCGATCCGAGAGACGTATTCCTCTGAGAGACTCGTGAATCTATTTATCAAAGAGATTGTAGCTCGTAATGGTGTGCCGGTGTCTATTGTGTCTGATCGTGACACTCGGTTTACATCTAAGTTTTGGAAGAAATTCCACGATGCGATAGGAACGAGGATACACATTAGCACGGCTTATTATCCTCAGACGGACGGTCAGTCTGAGAGGATGATCTAGACACTCGACGACATGCTTTGAGCGTGGGTGATCGATTTTGGAGGAAGTTAGGATGACCACTTGCCATTAGCAGAATTCTCATACAATAACAGTTATCATGCCAGCATCGGCATGCCCCCATACGAGATGCTATACGGTAAGAGATGCAGGACACCCTTTTGTTGGGGTGACATTGGTCAGAAAGAACTGGGAAGTATTGAGGTGATCGAAGTTACGATAGAGAAGTTAGAAAAGATCAAAGCCTTTATGAAGGAAGCCAAAGATAGGAAAAAGTCGTATGCCGATAAACGGCATAGACCGATTGAGTTCCAGGTGGGTGATAAGGTTATGTTAAAGGTATCACCTTGGAAGGTTATCATTCGGTTCAGAAATAGGGGCAAGTTGAGCCCGAGGAACATAGGGCCTTTCTGAATCATTGCTCGAGTAGGAGAGGTGGCATATAGGTTAGAACTACCCGATGAGTTGAGTGGAATTCACCCGACATTCCATGTATCTCATCTGCGGAAGTATTTAGCAGACGAGGATATGATTGTACCACTGGAAGATATCGAAGTGGATGAACGACTCAATTATGTGGAACAACCTCGTAAAGAGAAAAGGTTAAGGAATAAAGTGGTTCCTCTTGTGCATGTACAGGGGAAGCATAGGAAGGGATTCGAGTATACATGGGAGACTGAAGGAGAGATGAGGCAGCATTACCCTCATCTGTTTGAGAAATAACTGGTTTCGGGGATGAAACCTATATAAGGGGGGTGGACTCGTAACACCCGGATATTTTTAGTAGACAACAATGAAAGAATAAACGTTAATAAAAGAAGGAAATGCCATTTAACCCAAGAAGAGGGGTTAAAAGGGTCCAAAATGGACAAAACATTGGAAAGTTAGTGGATAAAGCAACATGGCCGCCCATGTTGCCTGTTTACACTTTGACATTCGGGTTTAGAGAGAGAAACAATAGAGAATTCGAGTTTTAGAGAGAGGAAGAAGAAGTTGAAGTTGAAGTTAAGATTTTGGTATTATTAAGTTATTTTGGTCGACTTAGCCACGGTTATATGCTCATATGTGTTATTGTATGTACGTTTGTGTGTGTTCTAGTGGGTTTAGGTGTTAAAAACGTCTGAGAAGCTCAAGAGAAGGGTTCAAACCCGAAAGCAGCTAAGGTGAGTTCTAGTACCCCCTTTTTTACATGTTTTGAACAACTTTAGGGCTGGAAAATGCATGTGAACATGTTTTTATGAAAATGGGTTTTCACCCGTATGTGTGTGTGTGTGTGTGTGTGTGAATGTGTATGTGGGTGGGTGTAAATTTAGGACATATATGTCTGTATGAACATGTTATGATGCTTAGGATTATAATACTAAAGTTAGATCATGATTTAAGATGAATTTGGACTGATTTACGTTGTTTAAGTGAAAAATTAGTTGCCCAACCGCCTAAACAGTGACCCATGTGTCCAACGGTTTAATTTTCTAAGTATTCCCAACCGCCCAAAAGCCCAACCGCCCAAAATCCCAACCGCCCAAATAGTACCCAACCGCCTAGATGTCCATGTGTCTTAGTCGGGCCCATGCGTCTAAATAGTACCCAAATGTCTAGAATATTGCTTAGAATGACCAAGTGTTCGGCCCAAACGCCTGATTAGTGCCCATGTGCCTAAATAGGCTCATGCGTCTAGGTGAAAAGTGCTAAGTATAAGTCCAGACGTTTGCATAGTAGCAGAACTCCTAAATAGGGCGGAAGAGCCCAAATAGTGCCCATGCACCTAGACACTTAGGATATTTTCTGAAATTTCAGGAAAAAGCATAAAGTCTAGGGTTTGACCAAACATGACTTAGGGGTAATGATTACCCATTTCAAGCATGATTATGGGATGTTTTAGGGTTATGGAATGTATGAATGATGTACGGTATGTATAATGTGTTATCTTTTAATGATGATTAAACGTATTTATATTATATTATAAAATACGTTAAATATAATGTTATTACTTTACGTAGTATGACAAATGAATGTAAGAACGTAAAGAATAACATAACGAAATGAAAGATAACAATGATGAAAAGTAAAACGTAATGAACGAAAGAATGGTTTGCAAGCAAATGAAAGGAGGTGCAGGACCATGTTAGTTAGCTCAACTGTGATGCGGGTTAACTACCTAAAAGGATGCACACAGGGTCAATCATTGAGATTGACAAGGCCCTTTGGTATGGCCTAAGTGACTGGATCTGCTTCGTGTACAATGTTCGTGGTTTAATTACCACAGGTCCAGCATCAGCTTCGTGCACAATGTTTGGGGGTATGACCAACTGGTTTGAATGAATGGGAGAGATGACTTGCCCTAGGTGACTTGATCAGCTTCGTGCATAATGTTCGTGGTTTAATTACCACAGGTCCAACATCAGCTTTGTGCACAATGTTCAGGGTATTGTTCATCAATCCATATGAATGTAAAAGAATGACGTAACGTACGAAAGAAAGAAAGTAAGTAAACAAGTACGAAAGTAAAAGAATGATAATAAGTACGTTACGAGAGAATGAGAACTAAAGTAAGAGAATGTTAACGAAAAGCATGAAATGAAAACATGCTATGAATATGATGGTGAACAATGAATGTTAATGAAAGTTAAAAGTAATATTCTCTATCTGTACGTATGATGCATGACCGCGTATGAAAGTAAAGGAAGTTTATATCGAAAGTAAAGTATTTTATTTATAAAACTAGAACTCACTCAGCAAGGCTGACTTTTATGTATTTTCCAGTTGGCAGTTAAAAGTTGCTGAGGATGGCACGGGGCAGCGACTTGGCATTTTTGGGATGGCATCCATTAGTATAACAATGACATTTTTGTGATGTAATGAAATTATAATATTGTGTAATAGTTAACGGTATTGTATTACTTTACAAAAGTTGTCATTTTAATATATGAAATGGTTTTAAGTAATATCTGCTGCGATGTTTTAAATAATTTTATGTTTTATGTGCGATGAATGACCAACTGTGAGGTGCCCAGGAACGGGGCATTACAAATCCCAACGTGGATCAAACAGATAAAAGGATCAAAACAAAAGAATCTGAATAAGGATCAAGTAAAATGAGATTTCATATTTTAAGTGACCTAGTCAAGTATGTTGTTAAAGTTCTACCATACATTGCATGCATATGGTTGACCATACCTTGATTTTGAGTGTGAGGTATATGCTGAATACCCAATCAACTCCAAACATGATAAGATCACAAGCATTAAAATATTAACCAGTATGAGTTTAAGGGGACAAACATACCTTCAATCAATATTTCATGACCATGTCTTTTTTACTAACAATTGCTTGCACTTGTGAAAGGTAAGATGATATGATCCCAAGAAAGGTATATCTCCACTTCATGTACAAATAAGAAAACATAAATCACAAAAATATTTTCTCTTCAAAAATTTAACAAATCTTTAATGTTTCTATCTCTTATGGATATAAACTTTAGGGGGAGTAGTTAAAATTTTAATCATTTTGTACAGTAGTTTCCTTTCTTGAAATATATAAAAATCAAAAGCAAATACAAAAATCAGAAAACTGACTGTGTTGGTGCAGAAGTTATGCCATATTAAATAAGTTTTTATAGACATCTTGAAGCATAAAAGTCCAAGATCAATCAATACTGGGAAACTTTTATCACATCTGGTGTACAATTCAATCCAAGCAAGAATTGATAACCCAAGCAACAGTCAAAACTTTATACACAACAAATCAACAAACTCATCTTCATAACAATCAAAAACAAAGGACACAGCTTTATAAAGATCAAGCATCAAAGCAAAAACAACCAAAACTTCCCACAACAGAAACAGTAAGATTTGACAAGTTCAAAACTTAATGCAAGTAAGAGCATTGGTTAATGTGGGTGAAGGTAACCCAAGCACATAACCAATACGGGTAAAAGTTTTGAGTCATGAAAACACAATTGAAAGGAATGTGGATAAGTTAACTCTACTGCATTAGTCTCACTACAAATGTCTATAACAAAGTTTTCAATTATGAAAACTAATGCGGACAAGTTGTTCATCCGCATTTGTTTTTCTCAGTCGCATTTCCCAAATATTGCTAAAATCAATCCTTAAACTTGGTTGTGTATTTGTATCATCACAAATTAGAAATGTGCTCACACTCTTCTGTCATCATGTTTGAAGTTCAAGAAATGCGGACAACTTGGTTGTTCATCCGCATTTGTTGAAGTAAATACGGAGCGACAAATGTTCTTCAACATTTGCTACAGTGTACAAATGCTAAGACAAAGTTACAACATTTACATTTGTTACATTGCAAAAACATATGTAAATTTAAAACATCCGCATTTGCTACAGTGTTCAAGTGTCTGAACTTAAAATTTCCGCATTTGCTACAGTATACAAATGCTGACAAATTTTACTCTTCCACGTTTGTTATAGTAAACAAATGCTGATTGTTTTAATCATCCGTATTTGCTACAGTAGTCGACCGCACTTGTTTTTAACACTTGTATAATTTGAAAAGGACATTAAAAAGACTATATAAACAGATCTTTAAAGTTCATTTAATACTTCTAAAATTTGAGAGACACTATAGTGCGACGAGTGAAAACATTCCTACTGTTCTTCATCCATCATCAAAATCATCAACATCATTTTGATTTTTGTGTTCTTCAGACATCATATCGCCTCTATTTTGATTCTCAACCATTGTAGTATCGAAACAAGGTGATTCTCAGCGAAATCCACAATGTACCCGTCGAACACATTTTGAACTCAGAACCCTAAAACAAAGAAATGATCTCAAAATCAACCACAAACCAAGGATTGATAGACATTTTCGAGTTCAATGACACAAATGATCATGAAAATTAACACAAAAAAGTAATTTTCAAAACCCTAAGATTGTCATATGAACAGGGAATCATCAAAATGAAAATGTAGACTTCAAAACTTATATTTGAGTCTAAAAAGGGATTTTAAACAGAAAATCAACATCAAAATAAAAGATAATTCACAACAAAACTGTTCATAAATTGCGAAATCAAGTTCGGTCAAATTTCTATGAAACAGTGCCCTTGATTCTTTAATTTTGACCAAACAAAGTCAAAGTTGAAATAATCAGCTTGATTTCACCAGTGTAATTTATGATTTACTGTCAAAAACTAACTCATATGCATCTTGTGCAGAATCTAATGGCAAACCTCACTTGGACTAAGGTCCACAATGTTAGTGGATTTCTTGACCCAGAAGTCCTTGAAGTAGAAGGACTCGGAGACACGATCCGATTCATATCCACTACTAGAGTTGCTCATGCTACCATAGTAAGACCTATAATTTATGAGAACTTCATAAGATCATTTTAGAGTACAGCTAAAGTTGCAAAGATTGATGGCATCGAGACTCTATCTGGTAGAATTTCTACTGATCACACCCTTTCCTTCACTGAAATAACAATGAGACAGTGACTATAGTTTGGTGATGATGCCAACACTCCTCAAGAACTAGAAGATGAGGAAATTATGACCTTCTTTGCCAACATTGGTTCTGAAGGAGGATATGAAGGAAAGCAGATTGTCAAAGAGTTAGTAGATCTGCAGTGGAGATTCCTGATACATCTATTCTAGCATTGTCTGTCCAAAAGAAAGATAGGATGGAATGATATCCCTGTGACTACATCTTCTACTATTTGTGCTCTATGCACTACCAGGCCATTCAACATGTTTGCTTATGTATTCAATGGCCTGGTGTCAAACATTCAAGAAGGAAGAAGACATATGTTCCTTATGTACTCAAGATTCCTTCAATGTCTCATTAATGAAGCATTTCCCTAACTGACACCTGTAGGACCTGTAACAAACATTCCCTATTACAATGCCAAGTACTACATGTACATAAAGAAGAGGGATCCTAGGAATTTTTATAGTGGGACCTTCTTTCCATTACTTCCTTGGATGTTAGAGCAGATCAATCAACAAGAAGAACAACATCGATGATATAGCTCCAGCTGATGAGCAAGCTCTAGAAGAAAAAGAACAAGCTGCTCATGATCAACAACATGTTGATGAGCATGCTGAAGAGGAAATAGAGGAACAAAGGCCTGTGTCACCACATGTTGATGTACGTGGTGATCTTCACTCAGGATCTTCTGTTTAAGAAGCTGAAATGGCTTCTCCACTTATTCCATCACCTACTCAATCTCCACACATGTCTCCAGCTTGCTTTTCCCCACCTCACACTTCTCCGATAGTTGCTGATTCTATAGAGTCTGGTGAATCTACAAGCTCTTCAGATGACTCCGAATCATCTCCGGATGAGGAGGGTCACACTATGAGAATGCCAGTAAGACATGTTCAGTCAGAAGTAGAAGCTTCTGAAAGCTATGCTGAATCAGGAATCAACCAACCTAATAAGAAGGATGAAACGATTACTGAGCTTCTATTGAAAGTGCAAAGAATGAAAAAGCAGTTGAATAGAAGATCTAATATTATTCAAGACAAAAATCAAGAGCTGGATGAGAAAGAATTAGAGATCAAAGAACTAAAAGAAAGACATGAGGCTGAAAAGGCAAAGAAAGAAAAAGATATTGATGATCTTAAAGCTGCCCTCCACCAAGCTACGGAAGAAATCAGTGGGCATGTAGACACTGTAACCATACAGACTCTTGCCATGGAAGAACAAGAAAGCTTGATTGAAAGCCAATCTGATCTAATCACTGATCTCAGCAACCAAAATGAGACCATACTGAAGAGGGTTTCAGAACTAGAGATGTTAATTAATATAAAGGAGGAGTTAGCTAAGGAGCAAGAAACTAAAGGTGATGAGCAAGAACAAAAAGATAATTAACCAGAAAAAGAAACAGAACCAAGTCTAGCCATGGTTGTCTATTCTAGTGAGTAATCTGAAGAAACCATTGAGCAAGACTTTGAGCTTGGAGATCTCATCAAAGAGCTTGACAGCTATTCTACTAGACGTTCTACGATTGATGATGAGTTTTGGGAGCTTGTAAGGGACCCAAGACATCCAGTAGAACACATAGTGGTGATTCCTTAATCTCCAATGCCTATGGGGAGAGAGTTGAGTATGCAGATTGTTCCTGCAGTCACTCTTTCTGAAGAGCAAAAAGAGCTCATCAGAAAAATAAGTGAAGAGCTGAAAGAAAAAGAAGAAGCTATTGAAAAGCAAGCTGAATAACCAATACCAACAACAGATGAAACATCTATGCCATCCTCATCCAGACCTTATGTACACACCTACTTAGGAAAGAAGAAGTACTTGTCTGAGAAGGCTAAGGGAAAACGGCCTGTAGAGGAAGAAGAGCCTGTAAAGAAAAAGCAAAAAGATGATCCAAGGAGTTTAGCTGCAATAGCTAAATTTCTTGAGGAGCATGAAAAGGCTGAGGTATAATTAAAGGAGATGATTGATATCACTGATTTAGAAGAAGGAAAAATAGAAGGAGGATACCAGGTTGATGAAGCTGTGATAAAAAACGGTCCTATGAAGGTTGAAACCTCAGTTGAGGAGATGGTGGTAAAAGCACAAACCAATGACTTAATGATCAATGCCATGTTTCTGATCAATCACGGGTATGATACTAATGAAGGATTTAGGATGACTTATGAGTCAATGGTAGAAGAAGTAAGAAAAGTGAATCTAGTTCTTTACCCAACTCATGTGACTAAATACGAGAGACAATCGGCCAAATCTCCAGTCACATTCACCACCCCAATCACAAGACAATCGGAAACTTCTCAAGCTACATATCTTGATCCCTACACCATGACTGACAGTAAAATAAAGGATTACCTTTCAAAACAAGGGTACACAAAGAGAAGACTGGGAAATATGAAGACAAATTCTCTTAGAGCTATAATCCTTTAGATGATTAATGAGAAGGAAGATAGACTAAAAAAGTTAGAAGAGGAGGTTGTAGGGAGAAAACCTAGGTCTAGACTCACTGCTCAAGACCCAACTCACTAATCAAGACCATGATGTCTTGGCACCCATTCTTAACAGGAATCCTGAATGGTTCACTGAACCCTTTCAATTAAAGCTTCAAGAGAGGTTGACCACTTTAGAGATAATCCAGGATGTGTTTGCTCCAGAGGGAAAGGCTGATGTGAAGATCATTTCCAGGAAGTATGACAGTGACTGGAACATGTTCATGATCAAATGAATCTCAGGGTTGGTGTAGTTTTTCACAGAGTACTCTGCTCTTGTGAACTCCATGTAGATCAATGATCTTAAAGAACTTGCTGAACTTGAGCTTATCAATCATCAGGATATGTACAAGGGATATGAGTTTGAAGAGATTCTAAAGATCTTTTAAAGAACCAAGAATTTCGACTCATTGAAAGCAGTTTGCTTAAGGAAAGACAAAATTTTCCAAAATCCCTTGGACAAGAAGAGAAAAACAAAAAAGACTGAAGAGTTGGTATTTCCCGAGGTGAATATAAAACCAACTGAATCTCTGAAAAGAAATATGGTGGGTAGCACCCAAACTTCCATCCCAATCTCTAATGTCTACTATGATGAAAAAACATATGAGTTGGTGATTGAAAGGAAGTGGGGTGGCAAAGAGGGGGTTGAAATTCGTTTATTTAGTGGATATGAAGTGAGACTTCTTAATGAGTCTTACATCCACTACATCTTCTCAAGACACTTCAGGGAAATCAACAACAAGCTTATAAAGGCAGACATGTATTGCGTCCTGAAGTGCATCAAAATTTGAAGATGGCTTATGATCGAATTAGGCATAAGAGAGAGCAGAGAAAGAAGAAGAATCCTCTTAACTCGAAGTATTGTGAAGCTAGAGGTTAATGCTGATGGAACTCTCCTGACTCACAGAGATGGGTTATCCATTTTCGGTGTGTGGGAACCCATATCTCTAAGGAAGATGCCCATTGGAGCAATTCATACCATGAGCCAGATGACAATTCACTCACTGAGTAGAGACAGGATGAACGAGGCTAGAGACTTCTCCAACATGATCAAGTCCATCCTAAATCCAGCCCTTCCAGAACCAGGTACAACTCAACTATTACCAGTCCAAGCACCTGCTTAAGACCCGACAGAATCTTCACCACCTTATCCACCATTAAACCTTTGAAGTTCATAGGCTGTATGATCCTGTGGTGGAGTATTGTTGGACTTTGAAAGGATCATACATGCCAATTCAAGTGATGAGTGATGGTTGTTCTGTTGGCAGATTCCCACAAGTCCAAGAAGAAATGCGGGTGAAGATCAGAGGCTAAGTGTTTACTATCCGTATTTGTATATGCGGATGACAAAGTAAGAAATGCTGACAAGTTTTTGTTCTTCCGCATATACAAATGCGGACAGTCAGAACAAATGCTGTAAACTATTTGTTCATCTGCATTTATCAATGCGGATGCACTGAGGAAATACTGACAAGTGTTTGCTCATCCACATTTGTTAATGCTGATGACCAAACACTTAATACTGAAGAAAAATCAAGGAATGTTGTTGAAGCCCAAGGCATCCGCATTAGTTAATGTGGATGAAGACTTTTTTTCTTAAATTAGTATTCTGTTACAGTTGTCAGGGTAGTTAAGTCTTTTTGTACAGGCTTTATGTCAACCTATAAATAGAATAGAATATCCATCATATGTAAGTTTTTCAACAGTAAGATACCTAGTACTCAAGTAACGAGGTTCTAAGGTTGTCTTTTCACTATTCTTGAAAACTCTAGAACCCATTGTAACTTGTTTGTTCATCAATCAATATAAAAGCTTTTATGAGTATCTTTACAATATTTCATGTTCTTTGATTAGTATTTTCGCTACTTAATCATTGACTCAATCATCATATTCAATCCTTGTTGACATCACATCAACAGAGAATATCATTCTCGGACCCAGTCAACAAGTCTATGTTGTTTTTACGAAATACATCATAAAAACGTTAAAATGCATCACAATTTCACATATATTTTTTTATAAAAAATATATCAATATTATACTCAATTTAAAGAGAAAAAATAGATGATTTCATAATGCATTTTGTCTTAAAAATAATCTAGCTTGAAAAAGCTATAAACATTTAAAAAAATTAGGGGAAACTCAAAAAGTCAATAAAAGTACTACATACCCGAAATACCCTTCCACAATTTTCTTTGAAACATTAGCATCTTAGCAATTGTTTAGAAAATAGAAGGCTAAGATCATTTATTAGCTTTCTTAGGTAAAATATATTTTTAGTGGAACCTTATATATATATATATATATATATATATATATATATATATATATATATATATATATATATATATCTATACTACATATAATATGCATATAGGAAGGGCAATATGGTCTTTTGACCCAAAACTCTTAAATTTAAGAGTTGTACAATTGTTAATGCTTTATGTACAACCTTAAAAGCATATAAGAAGTTTGGAGGAATTCAAATTTCAAAAACATTATCTGACTCTCAACAAAAATCCTGCCTCTAATCTCAAAATCAAAATACAGAAAGAAACGGGTAGAGGGACGACAGCAGCGGTCTCCAGCGGTGGCGGCGGCGGTCTCCAGCGGCGGTTCCGGTGGTGGAACACATCTCCTAGATCTACATCAGATGAACACGTCAATGCTATTTGTTTTACGGAGCTCCGTTCTACAGATCAGGCGTCTGCTTCGGCGGTGTTTGAAAGCTTGATGATGAGCCACGTAACCATCGGTGATTTGCTACTGATTCCGACCATATCTCCGGTGATTCCGACCATATATCCGGTGATTTGCTACTGATTCTGACCATATCTCCTAGATCTACATTCAGATCTACATCCGACGAACACCTCCAGATTTGTTTTACTGAACTCCGTTCTACAGATCAGGCGTCGGCTACGACGGTGTTGGAAAGCATGATGATAGGCAACGTAACCATCGCCTCTCTGAGACAAGTATTCTAATCACCGGAGATCCGTCAGCCGCCGTCGAGTTCCCACCGTACAATCGTGTTAAAGAGGTGGTAGTGTGGTGGTGAACTGTAATGTCCGGTGATACATATGAAAGCTACGAATATTAGGTGGGCTCTTAAATTGGTCAATTGTTTTGTTTGAAATTGGAAATTGTGTGTATAATGCTTATGTTCTTTGAACTATATCACATTGAATCTTTGGTCAATTGTTTTGTTTGAAATTGGAAATTGTGTGTATGATCGATTTGAGATTGAACAACGTTTGTTAATGTATTGTGTGATTATTCACTGGTTTTGTTGTAGATTAGAGAGGGGAAAATGAAGGTTCTTACGCAGAAAGAAGCTGGATATGCGATTCAACTCTCTGGTAAAACGCTGCTTGATGTTCGTCCATCCACTGAGCATGAAAAGGTGAGTATATTCAGTAATTGATATTATTATTTGTGTTTTGATACAACTGTGAACAGCTGTAAAAGTGTTTGGGATTGCTTGTTAGAACTGATAATTTGTTTCTTGTGTTTTTATGCAACTGATGAACAGTTTTAAGAGTGTTTAGGGATTGGGATTGCTTATAAAACGGATAATTTGCTTATTGTGTTTTGATACAACGGTTAAAAAAGAGTGTTTGGGGTTACTTATTAGAAATGGATAATTTGCTTAATGTGTTTTGATACAACGGATAAATAGTTCTAAGAGTGTTTGTGATTGCTTATGGAAATGGATAATTTGCTTATTGTTTTGATACAGCATATGGACAGTTTAGAGTGTTTGGGATTGCCTATCCTTAACACTTAATCTGATCATTTGTTATTGATAAAGATGTTTTGAGCATCTTGCAAGTTATCTGTAATTATAGGCTACTGGTGGTGTATATATCATGGTTTTAAGTTGAGATTTATGGATTATTAGGTATGGCATTCTTGATTAGTTGTTTATCGAGTAAAATGGGTATCCAATATATTTAGGCAATTGTTAAATGAAACCTCACCACAGTTCGGTTGTTCTTGATAAGTTGGTGATTTTTGCTCTTGTTTTGAAGGCATGGGTTAAAGGGTCAACTTGGATCCCGATCTTTGATGTCGATAATCAACTTGATGCTGGAACTCTTTCAAGAAAAGTCACAAGTTACATGATGGGTATCATACGGTTCTCTTTTGTATTTGAATTCAACTATTCAGGGTCAACTATTCAATGCTCAAAACAGATAACTTGCAAGATGCTCAAAACTTCTTTATCAATAACAAATCGATCATAGATAAATGTTTGCAATTTTTCAGTTTATAATGCTTATGTTCTTATTGAGTATTAGAGATGAATTGAGTATTAGAGATGAATTGATGCTAATGAAGCTTAAATCTTCAATTTTTAATGCAGGTTTTTCTACTGATGAATTACTTGGTAGTTCATACTTTATACGGTCATAAGGAAATTTTCATCACGGAACATGTGAGGTAAAGACATCTCTATTTTGTTCTACGCTTGATGTATATTATTTATTTTATGTTATATTATTTATTTATGTTATATGTTATATTGAATTTTGATCAATTGTATTTGGTGAACATTTATGTTATTATAATTGAATTTTTATCAAGTGTATTTGGCAAATACAATTTTGTTAGCACTAGCTGATTCCAGCAATGGCAGAAACTATTATGAGTTGGGTCACAACCCAATTGTCATACATGTTTTCTTTACTCACTATGCAGGTATGATTACTTATAATGCACTAGATGTTCATTTCCAATAACTAAATTCTCCAATTGGGGGATTTAATTTTTTGTGTTCTTTATGCAGGTTATAAGATTGGAATGGTTAAATCAATGGATTGCTTCCAATATAAGATTGTGCACATTTTGTTTAAAATAAATTATCAATTGCACATATAATAGTCCTAAATCGATGGTGATTACATATAACTATCTATCTTTAATGTAGGTGGAAATCAGCCATCTGATTCTTGAAGTTGCAAGACTGGATTGCTAACGAAACTGATAAAAACTAAAATGGGTCAATTGGCCTCTGATTTAGAGTCAATAGCAGATGAATCCAATTGCGGTTACCTGGTCAATGAAGGGCTACGTATGGCTTGGTTGAATGTGACTTCAACTGCAAAGGTTGGAGTTTTATTTCTTGAATTATGTATTTCTTTCTTTTGGTTTCATATTGTACTGTCATTATTTATTTAGGTGTTACCTTGATTGGGTTTTTCATACCTAAAATGGGTAACTATAACAATTAATTAATATTATACGGAGTAAGTTTTTATTTCCTGCTCTCTAAGTTTCTTTCAAAATTTGTTGTGTTTTTAGTTGTCATATAAAGAATATTATCATGATAAATTTTAAACGATATTAAGGTAACTCTCTAAGATTCAATTAATTTAGCTTACACTACTCCTGCGATTACCATTTTTGCATTTTCGAATGATTGGAAAACCTCATTTACCATTAAGTTGGGGACTACCCATGTTACCATGGGTTGTCTCATTTGGATATATTAAATGGTTTGTTAGGTTTTAAAAGTATGAAAATATTTGTAATAAATATCTATTACCACTTGAATACGTAATTAACAAAAAAAATATCCAGTGTCATTTTTGTTACCCTCAACCACAAGATAACCATTAATATAAAACTCATGAGACTTGTAAATACACTATTAACCAACAAAGTTGGGTAAATATGACAGAATTATGTATGTACAAGTTTATATGCATGTCGTCTTCAAGCTATAACTACAATCAGTGAGTAGCATTCAAAACTAGGACCGTTACCAAGTTATATTACACGAACCGAAAAGAGTAACATGTTACAAATTGTCGTCGTCGCAGCAACGCGCGGGTATCCTGCTAGATACATAAAACCTACAATAAATTGAAACCTCAAACCGATACATTATATAAAGTCTCATTAGTTGTTTATTGATAAGGGTGAGTGTTGTATCGCTAATCAATTGTTCTCATAATTTATATTTTACTTGGTTGATTTCCATATGTAGTATTAATTTGTACAATTCATAGTAATATTTATTTATTGTTTGTTTAGATGAAATTGCTCATGCTATTACTGAGTACTCTAGATCATTCATGCAACTATAGTCATAGTAAGTTAATTATATCCGGTTGAGTTTAGATTCAAGCTGGGTTTAGTTTTTGAAACGTCTACATTACAATAGTATTCTAAATTTGTATACAAAGAGTGGTTCATTATGTAGCTTTCTATAACATGACATTTTTAAAGGCTGGGTTTAGTTTTTGAAACGCTTACCAATTTGAGTGATTCTATTATGTAGCTTTCTATAATATGACCTGTTTGATTGCAAGACAACCCATATTAACCTATTCATATATGTTTTTAAATTTATAGCGCATACAAAGTTAAATTTGTACTCCTTGAAATAGGGCGAATGTATCGCACAAATTGATATTGATGTCGTGAAATGTTGTAATTGTGTTGTCAGGAGGATGCTACATTAAAAATCCACAAGCAAATCTACTTACTTTAACTTTTAGCTTCAAGACTTAAAATTATTATACTTGACTCCGCTGCAACGCGCGGGTCACCTCCTAGTATGTATATATATATATATATATATATATATATATATATATATATATATATATATATATATATATATATATATATGTGCGTGTGTGTGTGTGTGTGTATGTATATATATACATATGTGTATATATATATGTATATATATACATATATGTATATATATAGGTATATATATACATATATTTGTATATATACACATATATATGTATGTGTGTGTATACATGAAGGATCTCAGCATCTAGTTTGATCAATTAGATTGGATTTGCAGCGGAATTAGTACACGAATTAGAACAAATTATAGCAAGAACACAATAGATATATCAATGAAACAGTACTGTTATAGAGAGAGAGAATTTCTGTAAAAAGATGTATTTCATTCAACACATGCTTCGGCCAGTTTACAAGTAGGTCATCTTTCCTTTTATAGGGAAAGATGATGTCAGCTGATGTCACTTGACAGTGACATCTAACCGTTATTACAACAAACTACTGAAAGTAACACAACTACTGAAGATGTCTAACAGCTGACATCTTCTTACAAAAGACAAGTGTTAACTATCACTACAACTACTGAAAAGAAACTACTGAAACTACAATGTCTGATGAACATGCTCTTCAGACGTTTTACAAGTACTGAAGCAGAAAAGAAACTACTGAAAAGAAAAGACTGAAAGGAAACCATCACAACAACTGAAAAATACTTCTTCAGCTGTTATGACAAACTCTGAAGGCTTCAGTACTTGACTTCAGACTTGAACTTCAGTTGTTGTCATTAGCTGATGTATTCAGTTGTTGTCATCAGCTGATGTCTTCAGTTGTTGTCTTTAGTCTTTGTACTTCAGCTGATGTCTTCAGACTTTGTCATCATCAGCTGTTGAAGTCTTTAGTAGTTGTTATGATGTCTGTGGGACTTAAAGTTTTTTAGATCTGGCTCATTGGTTCTTTTGGTCCAACAAACTCCCCCTGAACCAATGCAGCCAAAACCATTAAGCTTATTGAATGTCCCTCTTATTTGGCAGAAAGCTTGGTCTTTGTCTTCTGGATCAGCTCAGAAATGACCCATATCAGCACAGGCCTGGGAAGAGGTCTCAAGGATCTGATTGGCAAAGGATGGATGGGAACTCTGTTTTGGGGAACAGGACACAGAGCTGTTACCCTATCCATGAGACCTACTTCCCAACTATGAGTCTATAAGACTCTCTTGTGTAGGCCTCTAGGAAAACTATTTGTTCCTCCATGGTAAGCTCTTCTGGTTCTCCCTCAAAGAAAGATTCTGGCCCATAAAACTCAGATAGGAATTTGACTTGTTTTCCATTCTTGAGCTCCACTGTTGTTATCTCTCTATATGCAAATTCATCAGGGTCATTACCCGCAAGTTGCAAGTGGAGCTCATCCTTCCTGATTTCCTCAAGCCTCTTATACACCAACCCCTTTTTCACCATTCTATTTTGCAACATCTTTTGTGGGGGCATATTAGATGTATAGGCTTTCTTAAAATCTTCAAGGATCTCCCAGGGTGATACTACAATGGCAAGTGTGATCACTGCATCTACAATCTTTTTCACTTGCCCATTGTATCTCTGAGGAATGTTTTTCTTTTGGATCCTATGAGACACCCTGGGATCAGGCCAAATCCTCACTCTCTCTTTTTGATATTGAAATGTATGCTTGATAGTGTATAATCTCTGAGCTTGTTTCCTCATGTTTATGATTGATAAGGAAGTTGCATATGCTTTGTCAACCCTTCTTAACAACTCCTCATCATGTAGTTTGTGACGCTCTTCTTCTTCTAGCTTCACTTTAACTGTTTGCCTCTGGATCTCAGGAGTAATTGTTGAAGGGAGACTTTTGGCCTTCGGTATAGGAATGACAACAGAGATAGGTAGCCTATCTTCTCCTTCATCATCTTCTTCTTCTTCATCTTCAAGCCTCAACACCCTCTCTTCCTCTTCTGGGGTGTATCATCGGCTATTGGTTTTGTGGGTAAGGGAGTTGGTTTAGTGGGTTGTGATGTGGTTTGTTTTGGTGTGGGAAATTGGGCAGGCTGTTCTAGCAGTTTAGATGTGAGTGAGGCTTTGGTTTGCTTGGCTAGTGCAGTCCTGTTCCCAGCACCAGCTTC
Organism: Flaveria linearis; assembly: GCA_024085815.1. NCBI lineage: Eukaryota > Viridiplantae > Streptophyta > Magnoliopsida > Asterales > Asteraceae > Flaveria > Flaveria linearis. The sequence goes on along the minus strand of CM044003.1, from coordinate 42,662,060 downwards.
ACTTAGGGCTTCTATGATCAGCCCCTTGGTAAATACCTCAGACGAACAGATCTTGGTGGTTATTGCCAAGATGCTGTCCCTGGGCCATGATTTGATCTCCAGGACTGATCTCCCTAGATACTTCGAAGTGAACCTGGCCATAGCTTCAAGTCTCTCCTTCTTTTCAGTGCTATAGCCAGTCCATCGGTTTTCTATCTCTTCAATCTTTAATTTCCTGATTTCTGAGTCAAGTTGAGCAGTATCGAAGCCTTGCCTAAACAACAAATCAATGATGCTATCCATTGATCGGCTGTGTTGGGCATCAGCTTCCTTAATCATCTCATCCAACTTTTTCACAGTCTCCTTTTCTCCCTTCTTCTTTTTGTATGTGACATGAAAGTCTTTTTCACTTTCATTCACTTTCTCCATTTCAGTTCCCTTCTCACTCTCCTTCTCTTTCTCTGTCTCTAATACCATCTCCTTCTCAATTTCCACCTCTTTCTCAGCTTCTTTCTCCTTCTCTCTTTCCTCCTTAACTCTCTTTCTCTTGATTGCTTTCACTGACTGAGTCTCCCCCTTTTTGGTTGCATTGGTTGCAAGGGTTTGACAGTCAGAAAGCTTCTTTGCCACAGCATCATCCACCAGGGTTTGGATATTTGAGGCAAGCCTCTCATCAAGGCTTTTATTCACTATGTCAGTGATCATGGGTGGGATGAGAGGCAGTGAATTATGAAAGATAGCATCCATTTGCTCAGAGGGGTTCTGTCCTTGAGTAATGGTGCCAGAAGTAGAGGCTGGTGGCTGAGATTTTGGGAGTGGCTCTATGTGTGGGAGACCTTTAGATGAAGGTGCCATCTGTGGGTTTATGGTGGCAGATGGACATGACTCTTGAGTCATTTTGGCAAGTAGCTCTTTGAGTCTACTCACCTCATCCTCAAGAATGGTATTGTGAGCTAAAACTTCATAGAAGAAGCTCAGGTCATCATCAGTTGTAGCTGAATCACCTGACCTCCTGATTAAATCAGGATGTACATGTGTTGAGTGTGGCTTAGTAATCACATGTGCCCCTTTGTCTTGGAACCGGGGACTTCCTGCCTCAGGAGAAGATCCTTCATCGGCAGTTGCCTCTGGTGAGGACTTAGAGATGGTACCAGCTTCATCCTGTTCATTTGCTGAAGCAGGGGAAGTGGCAGCCGCAACAGATGTTCTTATCTCCTCTTCCACACTAGCAGATAGAACATTGTAATCCATGTGCTGTGGATTCTCATCAACACTTGGATCTTCCCTCTCATTTGTTGGGGTTTTCCCAGTTGTGATAGGTGCCTGGGGAGAGGGTGGAGTGTTAAGATAAGTCAGCACTTCTGCTATGATGAATGTTGGGCTTTGAGGGGTGGTTGTGTTGATACATCTGTACCTAGATTCTGAGCTAAATGTAATATCTTTGTAATGTCTTACTTATATGCAATTGAAAGTTGACTAATGAAATGCAAGTGGTTGTGGATGCTTATAATGTTTAAATGTTTCATTAATGGGTTGTGAAATGAATGGTTGATAGATTGTATAGGTAGATGGTTGTTTGAATTGATATGCTTAATGTTATGATAATTAACACATTCAAACCTAACATTATGAAGTTATCATGTGAATGGGCCATGCCAATGGACCATACGCATGAATAACTTCATGCGAATGGCTCAGTCGCACGATTGAACCAGGAGACTGGATTAGTCGTAAGACTGAAGCATGAGATTGAACCAGTCGTATGACCGAAGTCTCAGTCATGCGTATGTATCAAACGCATAGCTCAATCGCACGACTGAACCATGCGAATGGTTCAGTCGCACGAATGAGAAACCCTTACCTATAAATACCACCTAATTCGTGGAAAAAGAGAACACTTCGAATACTTGAAACCCTAGTCGACCCAAAGCGTCCTGTTCGTCTATTCCAAGTTCATAGAACGTCTGAGATCATTCCTAGTCCATTCTTAACGTTTTCTAATCATCAGGTTTGATCTTGATTACGTTCTCCCTGATTGGATCGCCAATCAAATAGGATTCCGCACTATTTGATCCGGTATAACGAAGAATTAGTTAGTACTCCGTACGTACACGGTCCTAACATGTGGTATCAGAGCCTAGGCTCTTGATTCCTCGTGGATTCAATCAAGTTTTTGGTAAAGTCAACGTTTTAACATGAAAAGATCCAATTTTTCTGCTAGAAATCAAGTCTTTACATTTGCATGTTCTGAAAAATCAATATTTTTTGACTTTCAGCCGTCTAGGGTGTCAAAACATGCGTTTTAGGTCAAAAGTTGCGAAAAATCTCGATTTCAGCAGTCTCAGTCGCACGATTATCTCAATCGTACGACTGAAGTCCAGTCACCTGTTTATTCGCCCGATTGAGTCAGTCGCCTAATCCAATCGACCGATTGATCCAGTCGCACAGTTCAGTCGCCCAGTTGAGTCAGTTGGTCTGTTCAGTCACCTAAGTGTCTCAGTCGCCTGTTCAATCGCACGGTTGAGTTCAATCACATACTGTTAGTGTTAATCGCATCCCAGTCGTACTCCCCAATCGCATTAACAGTTTGTTTTCAAGTTTAAGTCAAAATTCATTATGGACTCTGAAAATTTCACGTTCTCAGCAGGGAAAGACTCAAGGATCCAGAACTTATTGCTTCTAGAGAATGAGATTGGTAACCACAATAAGCCACCTAAGCTTCTGTCTATTGATGAATTCCCGCAGTGGAAGTAGAGGTTTGAGATTCATCTCAATGGTGTGGACACTAATCTTTGGAATGCTATTGAAACTAGTTACACCATGCCAGTTGGTGCTGATGGTTTGCCATTAACGTTGAGTGGAATGACTGATGCTTAAAAGACTGCCTACAGTGCTGAAAAGAAAGCTTACGCGATGCTCACCCAGTCTATTCCTAAAGAAATCTTTCATCAGTATTCTGATCATAAACAAAGTAAGAAATTCTGGAAAGCTCACTAGAAAAGATATGAAGGTAGCTCAACTCTGAAGTCTTTGAAGGCCAAAGCACTTAAGAAAGAATTTGATAATTTTTTAGCTATTGGGAATGAGAGTTTGGACGACATAATTGACCGATTCTATCATCTGATGAGTGAACTTCACACTCATGGGGTAACCACGTCTAAAGAAGAAAAGGTCTCCAGTTTCGCTGATGGACTTCCTGAAAAGTGGGATTCATTTATTTCCACCTAGAGACACAATTCAGTTCTTGAGACATTGGATATAAATGACTTTATCCTGAAACTACGAGAGGAAGAAGTCAGACACAAGTACAAGGCGAAGAAGGGTTCTTATGCTCAGGATCCGACACTCTACAACGTGACTCCAACTCCTATTGCCAAGTCTTCAAATGCTCCTCTGCAAACTGCTTTTGTTACTAATACATCTGCATCTGGACAAAGCTCATCATCTGTTGGTGAGTCAATGGTCTCATCAGGGGTTCAACACAGTGTTACTGAAGCTCAATCGACAAAGTTAGTAACAGAGAACTTGGGTAAGGTAACTGTGGAAGTGGCCAAGGAACACATGGACCTGCTTGCTGTTGTGGTCAATTCCTATGATTGTTTGGTTGCTGGAAAGATAGGAAACTGCCACTTGGCTGATGAAGATTACGAGCAGGTGAATGAGAATGAGTTGGAGAGGATGGATATTATGTGGGCTCTCGCGAGCGCTGTGCGACGAGCAAAGAAATTTATGAAGAAAACAGGTCAGAATTTGGTGGCTACAAAAGATACTACCTTTGGTTTCGACAAGTCAAAAGTCACCTGTTTCAACTGTGGGGAGAAAGGACACTTCAAGCGGGAATGTGTCAAACCTAAGAAGACTAGAAATGGAAACCCATTCTCCTCCTTCACAAAGCAAGAGAAAGAGAAGAGGCCAGCTTCAACCAGCAGTGATTCAAAGGCTATGGTGGCGCAAGGTGATGAAGGACAGGACTGGTCCTTTCGATTCTTATCTGATAGTCAATCCAACATAGCATCCGTTGATGATCTAAATGAAGACTCAGCCAGTGAGGGGGAGAACTCGGCTAAACCTGACACTACTGAATTGGATGAAGTCACAGCTGCTGTTGATCAACTTATTGAAAATGAGTTGAATGCTGATTCTAAAGCACATTCTGAACCCCAAAATGCTTTCATGGCCGGAACGTCTACATCCGCACTGGTAGAATCTAAGGATGACTTATTTATTAAACATGCATGTGTTGAATGTGAAAAGTTTAGAGAAAGCATTGACCTGAAATTTGTTAGGTTATTAGATCACAATGATAACTTAGTAAATGATTTAAAATTGTGCACGAGGCAAACAGAATCTTAAAACAAAATGAAAACAGCTATAAAGAAAAAGTTGAAGCGTTAAAGAAGCAATTAAAAGAAACTGAGGTTGTTGCATTTAAGCAAGAAAATTATATCAAATTTCACTTAAAAACAATCGAAGAAACTAAAAAGGAACGAGCGGTTTAACAAGTTGAAAACGAGTCTTTGAAACAAAAACTCCACAGTCTAGCTAGTTCCTCACATATTTTGAAAAACTTGGTTAAAGAACGCAACAACGGGGAAGGTTTGGGATATAAGGTTGTGCCTCCACCACATGAGATCCTTTTGAACACCAAACAACGTCCAATTAATAATAACCCAATAAAGGATCATGTGGTGACAACTCCTCTGGTCAGCGATCCGGACACAACAGTTAAATCTGCCACTCCGGCTACTGACCAGAAAGCATCTACATCAGGCACCGCTGGCACAAAAATCACTGGAAACCAGGTGGAAGAGAATGTTCAAACATCTCTTGGGTTGGGTCAAAAATCGACTACCACACAACCTAAGAATTGCAAAACCACTCAATCTAAATCAGTGAAACAAGAATCCCCATCTTCCATGACAAAACACACATAATGTTAAACAAGTTAAATTTGTCAAGGGAGGTGAAAGCCTTAAAAGTGAGAACAAAAAGAAAGAACCAGAAGTTTATTCACCGCCCCACAAGAGATCTCCTAGCCCTGATGAATGGAGGTCCTGCTATACTTGTGGACTGCACGGTCATATTTCTACATATTGTCCTCACTATCAGACTCCAAGAATTAAAGTTGAGCTGAACAACAAAGTCCATCTAGATTCAAAACAGCGATCTAAGACTCCTGTTAGATCGAAAACACCTATTCGGTCTAAAACACCTTCTAGGTTGTTTTCGTCTCCTCCACGTCAAAGGCAACACAGACAAGTCACTGACAAGTCTGTGATGCCAGCGGTGAAACCTGTTTCTAAATCTAAACCATATGCTCAAACTATAAATCAGTCTAAGGTTTACCACAAACAATCCTTTCACAGGGATGGTTTGTGGAAAGCCAAAACGACTGATGAGTCTGAAAGCAAGGACAAGTTGAAAGTTAAATTCCACCCACTGATAAAGGACAGTGGGTCGAATTTATGATGGTTGATTCCTCTGGGAAACCCAAGCCAGTCAAGGCTTGGGTCCCCCTCCTTAACTGATTATTTTCTCTTATGTGCAGGTTGTCCGCTATAGTGCGTCTACAAATACATGGATCGTAGATAACGGAGCTTCTAGGCACATGACGGGAAATAAGTCTCTCCTTTTCAATGTCAAACAAATTAAAGGGGGACACGTTTCCTTTGCTGGAAACAAAGGAGGATACATTACTGCTCAAGGAGAAGTGGGTAATGAAAAGGTAAGGTTCGAAAAGTCAACTTTGTTCAGCAATTAGAAAACAATCTGCTTTCTGTGTCTCAGATTTGTGACATGGGCTTCAAAGTCATGTTTGACAATCGCAAATGTTACATTCTGAAGAAAGAAATGGATATCAGAGGAGCAGGTATTAATGTCCGCATCTAGATATAATGACTTGTATGTTCTAGATATGTCTAATGCTTCTACTAGTGCTTCTACTGTTCAATGTTTCTTATCCAAAGCTACAGAGAAGGACTCCATTTCGTGGCACATAAGAATGGGACACATTAATCATAGGAAGATGAATCATCTGATTCACAACAACTTAGTTGATGGAGTTCCTATCAAGAACTTCAAGCTTCCTGATTTCTGTGTCTCATGCGAGAAAGGAAAGCAAACCAGGAAATCTCACAAGACCAAGAATGTCAATTCTATCGAGATGCCCCTGGAGCTACTACACATGAATTTATTCGGTCCAGTTAACACGAAGAGTATTGTAGGAGACTGGTACTGCTTCTAGTCACTGATGACTACTCACGATTCTCGTGGGTGATGTTTCTGAAAGAAAAGTCAGAAACCTTTGAGTCATTCAAAGTGCTGGTCACCACTCTGGAATCACTTTACAAACTGAAGGTGAGAAAGATTCGCTCAGATAATGGAACCAAGTTTAAGAATCAGTGGATGGATGCTTTCTGCAGAAAAGGGAATTGTTCATCAATTCACCACTGCATACACAGCACAGATGAATGGAGTTGCTGAGCGAAAGAACAGGAGCCTGATCGAGACCGCCAGGACTATGTTGGCAGACTCAAAACTGCCAGTGCAGTTTTGGAACGAAGCTGTAGCCAATGCCTGCTACACACTCAATCGTGTGTCAGTAGTGAAAATGCATGGGAAGACTTGCTATGAGTTACTACAGAAGCGTAAACCAAACTTGGAGTATTTGGAACCTTTCGGTGCTCCTTGTACACTTCTGAAGAAAACTCAAGAAGCAAGTTTAATGAAAATGCAGATCAGGGGATCTTTCTGGGATACAGTATACCTGACAAACGAGTTTACAACAACTCTACTAGTCAGGTAGAAGTATGGTGCAATGTTGATGTTCAACGTTTCACTATCCCCCCTGCTGGAAAAGGTCCATCGTCATTCTTTGACTATGATGGCTTTTTCAAATCATTCAATCTTCCTCAGATAGATTCAGATGATGATATTGCTACTCAGATGATGCACGATGTTCTCAACTCACCAAATCTGGATACTAGCAATGCAACACCTGCAAGTGGTTCATCGGGATCTGCCACAGCTGATCGGGATGATAGTGAGGACTCTTCTGATGAAGAAGAAGCAACTGAAACCAGCAATGCACCAAATGTTGATTAAGAAGGAAGCTCTTCAGCTGCTGAACCTACATCTGGAAATACAGATACTGAACCTCCAGTCACAACTTTGGACTCTGAAGTTGTTGTTCCTACAACTCCTTTGACTAGGATCAGTACGAGTCATCCGCCAGATGCTATCATTGGTGATCTCCACTCTGGCGTGCAGATTAGAAGTCGATTGTACACTGTTGATTATTAGCAATGGAAAAGGGCTACGTGAATGATGGAGCTTACAGATGTTTTGTCTCTCAAATTGAACCCAAACACGTAAGTGATGCCCTTAAGGATGAAGCCTGGGTCAATGCTATGCAAGAGGAGTTTCTAAAGTTCAAGAAACTTGGAGTGTGGACTCTTGTTGACAGACCTAAAGGAGTCAAAGTAATTGGTACCAAATGGGTACTTAAGTGCAAGAAGGATGACCAGGGTGTTGTTATAAAAACAAGGCACGGTTGGTCGTTCAGGGCTTCAGACAAGTCGAAGGAATCGACTACAATGAAGTCTTTGCTCCAGTAGCTAGAATGGAAGCTATTTGTATCTTTCTAGCCGACGCCTCTTACATGAAGATCAAAGTCTATCAACTAGATGTTAAGAGTGCATTCTTGCATGGGAAATCCGTGAAGAGGTATATGTCAGTCAACCCGAAGGATTCAAAGATCCTTATCATCGGGACAGATTCTACAAGCTAGACAAAGCTCTGTATGGGCTACATCAAGCTCCTCGAGCGTGGTATGAAAAGCTCTCCACCCATCTGTTGAAGCACGACTTTCGTAGGGGTGTGATTGACTGTACATTGTTCATCAAAGAAAAGGATGGTGATTTGCTTCTGGTGAAAATATATATGGATGACATAATCTTCGGTTCACGAAACGAAGAGTTATGTAAAGAGTTTGAATCTGTGATGGAGGCTGAGTTTGAGATGAGTGCCATGGGAGAAATGAAGTTCTTCCTAGGATTACAGGTGGATCAAACCCCTACCGGCATCTTTCCGCATCAGACTAAGTATGTAGGTGACATTCTTAGTCGCTTTGATATGGAAAATGTCTCTGCTGCTGGTACCCCACTCGCCACAAATCATGATGTGGCTCCTGATGAGAATAGGGATTTGGTGGATGCCACCATGTATCGTGGGATGATCGGATCTCTCATGTATCTCACTGCCTCGTGTCCAGATATCATGTATGCCACATGTTTGTGTTCCCGATATCAAGCGAAACCCAAAGTAAATCATCTGATTGGAGTCAATAGGATTTTTGTTATCTGAAGGGTACTCCAACACTGGGGTTGTGGTATCCTCATGATGATGACTTTGAGCTAACGGCGTATAGTGACTCGGATTATGGAGGCTGCAAAATGAATTACAAGTCTACGTCAGCAGGATGTCAATTTTTCGGGAGAAGATTGGTAACTTGGCAGTGCAAGAAGCAGACGTCAGTCGCTCTATCTACCTGTGAAGCTGAATACGTTGCCGCCGCCAGCTGCTGCTCTCAAATCATTTGGATACAACAGCAAATGCGGGACTACGGTTTGCAATTCACTTCTACTCCTATATTTGTTGATAATTCTGCTGCAATTTCCGTAACTAAAAATCCGGTCCAACATCCTAAGACCAAACACATAGGCATCAAGTATCACTTCATACGCGACTGCTATGAAAAACATTTAATGGATGTGGTCAAAATTAACACGGATTTTCAATGCGCTGACCTCTACACCAAACCATTTGATAAACCTAGATTTTTCTATCTGCTAGAGGTCAACGGGGTTAAAAAGAAAAGTGATGTTATATTGGAAGAAACAGATACATAGTTCGACACCGTTTTTTTTTAATTTTTTAGTATTTCTTTTATTTTAATTTTCTTAATTTTCTTGTCGTATAAAATCCAAAAACACAAAAGGATTTTCTGTTTTATAATTTTAGGGGGAGAGTATTTATTATTTCAGTATTCATTTACTTAAAAAAAGGGGGGGGAGGTAAGTAAAGCTAAAAAGGCATAGACAAAAGGACAGGAAATGTGACTCAATAAAATGGAAAATGATAGTACACAGGCATCGGGTTACTTGGAACGCCAAAAGGATTGTCGGTTTTGCAAGGTTAATTAAATCATAGAAAATTATAAATCCGAGAAGTCTAAGTCTAACAAAATGAGAAAATGATAGTACGCTTGGTTGGTATTGTAATTACACGGAGAAAGTTGATCTAGGGAGGTGCTAGTTCACTATACGATGTGTTGGTAGATTCAACACAATAGAAGAGTAGACATCATTGGTAAACTCAATCTAAACTAAATGGTTCAATCAATTGTGGGTTCCCATCTTATCACTGGTTAACACAATCAGCTATTTCCGATAAGGGATAACGAGCAAATAAACGCCACCAAAGGTGTGCAAATGACCACAAAAAGAGCAAAGCAAGAAAAAAATGAATACAAGCGCAATCATGCTGATAACAAAACGTTGTTGGTGCGTTATGTGAAAAAGAAATAAGAAATGCTCTAACAAGGAGATAGGTTGTGTGCCTCTCTGCTGTGCGATGGCACTGACTTGAGGATAAGCATAACCTACATATTCTAGAATTCATTGTTCTTTGCCGCCTCTCTGCTGTGCGATGGCACTGACCTGAGGCTTGGTTTCTGTTTGAAAGCTCTAAGAATAGTCTCTTCTTGTCAAAATACCTATAGACCGCTCGAATGTCCTCTAAGGAATACTGATTACCATATAAGCTTGGGATCCACAAATGTTGATTGAAATAATATAACTTAATTCTTCACCAATGCGTGTCTAATGTCTGTGTATGAATTAAGTGGACAAGTATACTGACAATCGTTGTGTATGCACCGACTGAAGTTGATAATCAAAGTATGTTACTTATCATATCAAGCATGATTCCCAGTTAGATCTTAGAAGTCATAGATGAGTGAGAAAGCTGTGATATGTAATTTATGCAAGTGTTTAAAGTTAAATACAAATCAAAGGTTCCAAGTAATGTTGTCTACGCCTGTCTGATTCCATATGAGTCTGTCCTTGATATAATGTCAATGCTAATAGGCTACACAAACCTGCCCTAACAAAAATCACAAAAAGATGTTCATTTTGTTCGTAAATTTCTTTCAATTTATTAGTATAAGTGTGTCAATGTCGGACTGTGTATATTGTTATCTGTTAATGTCACTAAACGAGCTTAACGTTTACTTAAACAAATTGTTTCTGAAAGGTTAAAAGGATCATGTCTGAGGTGATCGGGTGGATAAATGGATCACATCTGAGGTGATCGGGTGGATAAATGGATTACATCTGAGGTGATCGGGTGGATAAATGGATAATGTCTGAGACGATCAATTGCACATAATGTTTTATCAATTGTTTAAGAAAACTAAGTGTCGGTAAATGAAATGTCTAAAATGGCACAAGTATAGCCCAATCGCACGACTTCATGATGAGTATGATCCAGTCGTACGAATGGGATATACGATTGAAGACAATCGTATGATTGGGCCATGTGAATGAGCCCAATCGGCCGATTGAAAGTGACCGACTAGGTCAAACATACGAATGGAGGTCAATTAAGCGATTGGAAGTGGTCGATTGAGTGAATCGTACGACCCAGTTCCAATCGCACGACTAAGTCATGCGATTAGACTCGGTCGTACGACTGGAGATTGAGTCAGCCGAATGAGTCGAGAGAATGGGTTCAGTCGCCAAACTGAGATGACTTTTAGTATAAATAGGGCACTCAGTCGATCGCAGACCCCATTCGCCCTAAATCTCAAAATTGCACCGTTACTCTGCCCAAATTTGATTTGAACTCAAACATCCATTATACTTGATTTCTGATATTTTGGCATTGTTATACAGGTATTACGCGAATGATTGATGATGTTTACAGTCGAATGTGGCGTTAATCCGAACGTAATTGACCTAGTTTTGAACCGATAATAAGTTTGAACAAGAAACTAATTTAATCACTTAAAAGATTGAAATCAATGAAACTATTGAGTTAGGTATAGGATTGCGAGTCTAAAGAACCTAAGCATAATGTCTAACTCGCAATACTGGATGATCTGAGTCTTAATGGAATCGAACAGTGAGTCATGCGAATGGACTCTAGATTGAACTTCAATCGCACGATTGATAAGAGCGACTCATTCAATCGGCCGAATGAATAATGCGAATGGGTTGAGTGTGTCATACGACTGGACTCGAGAATGAACTTCAACCACATGATTGAAAGGGACGTATCATTCAATCAACCGAATGAATCATGCGAATGAGTTCATTCGGTCGACTGACCCAATCGCAGGTTCAGTCACCCAACTGAACTCAATCGCATGACACATCAACCGACTAAAATTCAGTCGCATTATTGTTCAACCGATTGAAGCCCAGTCGCACAAATGACCAACCGACGGAACTCAGTTGCATAGTTCAATCGCACGATTGAACTAAACTGTTTTCTGATTTGGTCAAACTCTGTTTTTCATGTGTTCTCACTTGCGTTTGCTATTTGTTACAGGAATATGGCTAATCGTTGGTCCATTAATCCAAAGCACAACATTTGTGCTCACTTGGATTCCACCTCAAGGAATGGTGGTGAGTTTGTTGGGATCATCGACTTTTTGAGGAGATCACGGATATATAGAGCCATATCTACACCCTGTACTCCCTACCAGTCCATTCATCAATCATTCTGGGAGGGAGCTTCGGTAGATCGATCTGTGGAACCCTACCGCATCCGAAGTACTATCTTTGGTAGGGAGATCGGGATCACAGCGGCAGATATCAGGAGAGTATTGGGATTTGGAGATGATGGGGATCATCCACTTAAGCTGCATCCTCTGATGGTTCGAGGTTGCTTTATGAGGATCGGGTACTGCGGGGACATCAACTCGGGTGTGCTGAACAAGAGCAACCTGAGCCCCCAGTACAAGTACCTAGCACACGTCATACTGAAGTGCATAGCATCCAGGAGGGGTGGGTTTGATGAACTATTGGACCAAATCCAGAATGCCTATGTTGCATTAGTCCTAAACCACCCCTTCAGCTTCGCCACCATGATCTTCACGTATCTAATAGAGAATTTAGAGGCAAAGGGGAAGGAAGGCTTCTGCATGTACCCTCGATTCCTACAGCTGATTTTTAATGAGAAGTTGCCTGATCTGCCCAAGGAAAAGAGTGATTCAGTGGCATTAGAGATCATGGATGACACCACTCTTGGGAGAATGAATGTGTATAGGGGAAAGCAGGTGAAGCCATTTATGAAGAGGTTGATAGGGCATCTGGCCCGGGCTGATTATGTTGCGCCAAGGAGACGCAAATGGCGTCATGATGACAGCGGATCTGAAACTGAGGTGATTGCGATACCATCTGATGACTCAGATGATGATGATAGCCATGATGGCAATGGTGGGCCAGTTATTTCTGAGGGCCCCACCACTCACACAGCTCAGTCATCACAACATACAGACACGGCTGCTACCGGGTTTGTACCTGATTTCTGCCCGCCAGACGATGTTGAGGAAGAGGGCGAGGAAGAAGGTCTGACCAAGAGAGTTGGCAGCAAAGTGGTTGCCACAGAGAGAGGACTGAGGGTTGTGGGTGGTCAGTCTGGCACATCAGGGGATCCACACACAGAGTCTGATCCGGCTCATGCCCCTGATGAACCCAACACCAGAGTAGGAACCCCGGTGTCTACTGGGAAAAGGAAGAAGACCATGGCGAGACCGTATGGTAAGAAGAGTAAATGAATAGGATTCACCACCTCCGTCACTACCACAGCCACCATATCCACTCCATCCCAAACACCTCAAGCCACCACCACTATTCCTACATCTCACACTCCCACATCCACCACCACCACCACTGTACCCTCTACTACATCATTCCCATCCTCTCCCATATTCACCACAGCCACCACAACCACCACTACTCATCAAACCGGACCCTCATCTGCTCCAACTAGTTCATTCATACCACCTGTCTCAGCGGTAGAGCAGCTTGCAGTACTCAACAGCATGGTGGTCAAGCAGCTAGCCTCTGATGAGGCCAAGACTACTCAGATTCAGCAGTTAAGAGAGCAGTGTTCCGCCCAGACAGCTGAGATTCATCAGTTAAGGGAGTTGACTTCATCTCAAGCTCAGCTGATCGCTACAAAGACTGATCAGATCATTGGTCTATTAGAGCACGAGATTGAGACGGATAGGAAGTTGGAGGAGTTAAAGGCTGCAAACAAGTCTATCTTGCTAAAGCTGAAAGGAACTCAGAGTGAGCCCCTCAAGATTGGTGAAGGGGACGATGATGAGGAGGACGATAATGATGAGGATGACGATGATGAGGATGACGATGATGAGGATGATGAAAGTGAGGAAGGTGATGATAGTGATGACAAGAAAGATGATGATGATGATGAAGGAGGAGAGGCTGCAGGAGAACAAAGTGATGAAGCAGCAGACGAGAGGCATTCTAAACAACGTCAAGACCAAGGAACCTCTACGTCAAGACCAAGACAAAAGTACTGATTAGTTATTTATGTTTCTGTATTTAAAAGGCTTTTGTACTTGGAAAAATTGTGTAACACTTATGTAATTAATGTTTATATCTTTCGTCTTAATAATGATTGTGTTTGATTACTTACTAACAAGTATTGTGTTGCATGTTTAAATCAAGCAGATCCAAACTTTCAAAGAGATGAATACGATGTCGAACCCCTACAACAGGTCAGGAGTCAGTTAACAATGATTCTTGATCTGCAGGGTATCATAAGGAGATCAGTTGAGTATACCCCTGAAGAGGGAGAGATTATTCACAGCTTCACTAAGGAACAGTTGGCAGAAATGTTCAAACTCAACGCCGACGACATAGTGAAAGACGCTCCCGAAGTCCAAGTTGATAGTGATGAAGAACTACACGACGTAGATGAGATTGAGATTGAGGATATAACAGACAAATGCTATCCAGAGTACACTGACACTGAAGGTCATGTCATTCCAAATCTGGATGACAATCTGGTCAGCGAGACTTTTGATACTCTAGATAAGATGGAAGAAGAGTCCGACAAACAAGAAGATACAGCCAGAGCTACTGAGGAGGAAGTCAAAGAGAGAAAGGCTCAATGGGCTGCTTGTTTTACGGATCTTCGTGCCCAACGAAGTGCTCCAACGTCTGATGCCTACACCAAGCTCTACAGAGTGAAGAAACATCAAAAGGTGTCTGGCAAGATTATATCGTGGGCGTATTTTGATGACCTTAACGCTTATGCGGTTAAGAGAGAGAAAGGTATTGAGTATTTTAGATTCCCACATGATCTAAAAACTCTACCTGGTTTTGAGCTTAACCAACTGGCAAAGCTGAAGCTACTTTATGCTGATCCTAGAAAGATGTCAGGTTGGTTCGAAGCTGCGTTAAAGAAAGAGTACCACACCCGGTGGGTAAACTTCAGGCCTCAGCAACCTACGAGGTACATTCGAAGGTCTGAAGTGGATCCACGAACCGGGATGCCAAAGATTGTGTTGAAGTGGCATCCTCCACGTACTATGTCGAAGATCCCTCTTAAGGAAATGCCTCAGGACATCACTCCACACTTCAAGTGGTGGTACTATGATTGGCGAACAGCAGAAGCAGTCATAGTTCTGAACAGAGATGGACAGATGGATGTCATCAGGGTATTTGACCCAATGTGGCTCACGAACTTGTCAGCGAATGATGTTTATACTCTCTACATGTGGCCACTGTTCTATGACTCGCAAGACATCGTACAAGCTCTCCAGTTCCAGAATGTCATACGCATCTGTTTTGTATTTGAAATACATACAGGTGTAACCAGAGAGGAGAAGTTCAAGAAGTACGAGGAGATAATGGGTAAAGCAAGACATTAGAGGAATCTAGGTCCAAGGGGGTGTTTGTTGATACATGTGTACCTAGATTCTGAGCTAAAGATAATATCTTTGTAATGTCTTACTTATATGTAATTGAAAGTTGACTAATGAAATGCAAGTGGTTGTGGATGCTTATAATGTTTAAATGTTTCATTAATGGGTTGTGAAATGAATGGTTGATAGATTATATAGGTAGATGGTTGTTTGAATTGATGTGCTTAATGTTATGATAATTAACACATTCAAACCTAACATTATGAAGTTATCATGCGAATGGGCCATGCCAATGGACCATACGCATGAATAACTTCATGCGAATGGCTCAGTCGCACGATTGAACCAGGAGACTGGATCAGTCATAAGACTGAAGCATGAGATTGAACCAGTCGCATGACTGAAGTCTTAGTCATGCTTATGGATCAAACGCATAGCTCAATCGCACGACTGAAGCATGCGAATGGTTCAGTCGCACGAATAAGAAACCCTTACTTATAAATACCACCTAATTCGTGGAAAAAGAGAACACTTCGAATACTTGAAACCCTAGTCGACCAAGAGCGTCCTGTTCGTCTATTCCAAGTTCATAGAACGTCTGAGATCATTCCTAGTCCATTCTTAACGTTTTCTAATCGTTAGGTTTGATCTTGATTACGTTCTCCCTGATTGGATCGCCAATCAAATAGGATTCCGCACTATTTGATCTGGTATAACAAAGAATCAGTTAGTACTCCGTACGTACACGGTCCTAACAGGTTGCAGTGGGAGATGGGGTTGAAGCAGTTTGCACCTGGGGAGATTGGTGCTTTTCAATGGCAGCTTTCTCAAGTGAGAAAGGTTCCAGATGTATGGCTGCCCCAGAAGTGGTTACATCAAGATCCTGTTGAGAGGATGCCTGAGCGGTTGTGGCTGGTGGAGTCCTTGTAACTACTGGGGGATTTAGACCAGTAGCTACTTCCTGCCTTTGTGTTGCAGGGGCATCCTCAGGGGACTCATCTCCCTGAGTAGCCGTTTTGAGCTTTTTATGTTTGGGTTTGGTGGGGACTTTGGATTTGGAGGTGGAGGCTGTGGGTTCCCGCTGCTTGGGTTTTAGTAGCTTGGCAACCTGTTTGAGTGATTGGTCTGAGTTGTGCCTGGAGTATACTTCAGGCAATACAGCCATAGCAGGGATTCCAAGGCCAACAAGTCCCTCAGCTTTCAGCTGGTTCTCAATAATGGACATAATGAATCGTGGATATAATATCCACCGGTTAGCAAGAGGTTTTAAGGCCATATCTTTAAGTTCTAAAAATATTATTTCAGAAAAATTTAAGCTTTGTTGCTCAAGGATGGAATACAATACCTGTTGCCACCTGGATGACATTTGATCCCATGAAGAGGTTTTAGGGGCAAGACAGACATTGACCATGTGAAAGATCAATCGTTCAGCGTGATGGAAATGCTTCTTGAGGATGGTAGAAGCACGTAGGTCACCCTGGTATCCATGGTGAGTAAAGGATAGATCAGTTGTGCCCTTTGGATATCCAGTGCGGAAGGTGGCATCATTCGGTTGTAGGGTTTGCCGAAGGATTGCAGGAGTGATGACCACCTTTAGGTTGTTGACGAACGACTGGAGAGAGACCTCGGTGTCATTCTCCCCAGTGAGAGTGACATTCGTCCAGAACTGGTGTAGGGATTCGGTATAGATGGTCAGATTGAGAAGAAAGGACGTTTTGTATGGGGAATCGACCATGAGATCAATGGCATTATCAAACTTGGTCCAAAAGGGTGATTTGGTAAGGTAGGCAACACAGTTGTGTCTTGGTTTGAGCTGCATGGTCTCTATTAATGTGAGGAGAGAGGTTTCAGAGTTGTTGAATGTTAGATTATAAGAGAATGAAAAACTCTGAAGTTAGGGTTAGGCATTTATAAGGTATGGTGATGAAACAGCTGAAAGAAAACGACTGAAGGTTTTGGTGCTAGTCATCAGTTGTTTGAAACGACTGATGACATGGTTTTAACCTTCAGAGGTTGTAAACGACTGAAGACTTGTTTTTAATCATCAGTAGTTGAAAACTACTGAAGAGATGGTTTTCATCTTCAGACATTATAAACAACAACTTTGTCTGAGTTTCAGATGTTTCATTGGCCATCAGCTCTTGTGAATATTTATTCTTTAGCTCTTGTGAACAGGTCATAAGATCTGATGGAGCAAATTATTCTTCAGAACTTGTGAACAAATATTGTCTTCAGTACTTATGTATAAATTTACACATCAGTACTTGTGAACAAAATTTGTTCTTCAGTACTTATTTGTTGAAATAGGCATGAGTAGTTATAACCGCATCAGTAGTTGTAACTACATCAGTTGTTTTCAATAAATAATGCACTTCAGTACTTTGAAGTATTTTAGTCTTTAGTAGTTATGAAAAATACTGAAGACTAAATAACTCATCAGTACTTATTTTTTACTTTTGTATACTAATGCTCATCAGTACTTGGCTGATCAGCACTAGTATTAGTCAATTTATTCCAACTGCAGCATACGAAGCCTTAGCACCAGATTTTGAAAAGTGGCACTATCTAAGGGCTTAGTAAATATATCTGCAAGCTCATCATCACTAGGCATAAACTTTGGATCAATTAGACCTTTTTCATAGCAATCCCTAATAAAATGATGTCTGATCTCAGTATGTTTGGTCCTAGAATGCTGGACTGGATTCTTAACAATACAAAGAGCTGAATCACTATCCATTAGTAATGGAGTCTTAGTCTCTGTAATGCCATAATCCAATCATTGATTCTGAAGCCAGAGTACCTGGGATGTACAACTTGCAGCAGCAATCTACTCTGCTTCAGCAGTTGATGTAGCGATTGATGTTTGTTTCTTACTCTGCCAAGAAACTAAACAATTGCCTAGGAATTGGCATCCTCCAGAAGTTGATTTTCTCATCACTTTGCACCCTGCATAGTCACTATCAGAGAAAACATCTAATTTGCAAGAATGCCCAGTGGAATACCAAAGACCTAGAGATTGAGTGCCTTGCAAGTATCTAAAGATCCTTTTGACTGCAATCAAATGGGATTCTTTAGGTGTAGCCTGAAATCTAGTACAGACAAAAGTTGCAAACATAATATCTGGTCTAGAAGCTGTAAGGTACATCAAGGACCCAATCATACATCTTTAAAGGGTTTCATCAACCGCTTTACCTTTCTGATCAACATCCAGTTGTGTGGTGCTGCTCATGGGAGTAGAACAAGGCTTACATTTTTGTAAATCAAACTTATTTAAAAGATTATTTAGACTGATGAATGAAAGTTCCATCAGCTCTTTGTTTGATTTGCAAACCCAGAAAGAACTGTAATTCTCCCATGGCACTCATTTCAAACTTTTGTTGTATTAGCTTTGTAAATTCATCACACAACTATGGATCAGAGGATGCAAAAATAATATTATCTACATAAATTTGAACAAGTAGCTTATATTGTCCCACTTTATTTATGAATAAAGTTTTTTCAATGGAGCCTCTAGTGAAATTATTTTGTAGAAGAAAATTTGAAAATGTTTCATACCAGGCTCTAGGAGCTTGTTTCAATCCATATAGAGCCTTATCAAGCTTATACACCCAATCAGGATGTTTATTGTCCTCAAAACCTGGTGGTTGACACACATAAACTTCCTCTTTTATTTTACCATATAAAATGGCTCTTTTGACATCCATTTGAAAAACTTTAAGATTGTGAAAGGTAGCATAAGCTAAGAACAATCTAATTGCCTCCAGTTTGGCTAAAGGGACAAAGGTTTCATCATAATCAATACCTTCTTCTTGTGCAAACCCTTACACAACCAACCTGGCCTTGTTCTTAACAATTTGGCCCTTTTCGTCAGTTTTATTCCTAAACACCCATTTAGTGCCTATTGCATACTTATCTTGGGATAAAGGAACAAGCTCCCATACTTGGTGCTTTTGGAACTGAAGAAGCTCAAGCTGCATAGCTTCAACCCATCCATTGTCTCTTAATGCAACATGGTAGTTCTTTGGCTCTTGCTGACTGATGAAGAGAGCATAGAAGCAGAAATTGGACAATTGACTCCTGGTTGAAACTCCAGGATTGATATCACCAATGATTTGAGACATTGGGTGATTCTTCAGCTCTTGATAAACAATGAGATCTGTGCAAGTGTTTGTAGGACCTTCAGCAGCAACAGATGATGATGCAGATTGTTGAAACCATGTAGGAGATGGCAATTCAAATGAAGTGGATGATTCAGAAATCTTATCAGCATTTGTTGTGGATGGAGCTGCTGAAGCTGCAGGAGCATCAGGTTTAGTTGACTCAGGAAGTTGGTCACTAAACCTGAAAAGGTGAGTACTGTCTACATTATCATCAGTACCACCAGGTGGAGAACTGTTGACAGGAGCAACAGCTGAAGTCTGATAAGGAACATATTGCAGTATGTCCAATCAAATAACTCCACTGGGTTTTGTGGAATTTTGTCCTTTGGAGATTCATTAAACTTCACATGCAAAGTCTCTTCAACTATCTTTGTTTTGCAGTTGAAAACTCTGTATGCCTTGCAAGTAGATGAATAAACAACAAAATACCCTACATCCACCTTTGATTCAAACTTCTGGAGTGGATTGCTTGTATTGAGAATGTAACAGGGACACCCAAATGCTTTAAAGAATGAAATCAAAGGGGCCAAATGATGTTGTACTTCATAAGGAGTCTTCATCAACCTTTGATTCACTAACACTCTATTGTGCACAAAGCAAGTTGTGTTGACAGCTTCAGCCCAAAAGGTCAGTGGCAAACCTGAATCAGCCAACATTGACCTTGCAGCTTCAATAAGGGTCCTGTTCTTTCTCTCCACCACTCCATTTTGTTCAGGAGTTCTTGGAATGCTGAACTTCCTGTTGATTCCCTTTGAAATGTAGAAGTCATCAAGTGTGTGATTTCTAAATTCTGTGCCATTATCACTCCTCACACACTTTACTGGAAGGGAATACTGCTTCTCCACATATAACACAAAGTTCATAACAGCTTTTGCAGCTTCATCTTTGGAATACAAGAAGAAAGTCCATACATATCTGGAGTAATCATCCATAATTACCAGACAGTATTTCTTCTTTGCCAAGCTCATCACTCTGACAGGACCAAAAAGATCCATATGCAATAATTGCAAGCAGGCAGTGGACTTTGGCTCTTCTATTGGAGGAAATGAGACTTTGTGTTGCTTCCCCTTTAAGCAAGCAGCGTAGTTGTCTTCACATTTCAACTCCTTCATAGGCAATCCTTTACTAAACCATGGTGTATCAGCTGGTTTATGTTATTGAGATTCACATGACCTAGCCTTCTATGCCATAGAGTAGATTCTTGAGGAGAAGCCTTGGAGAATAGGAAAGGATGGCCTTTTAGATCTATTGTTTTGGAAAGATCTAAGGCATATACTCTTCCTGTCTTGTTGGCCTTCAGGAGAGTATGATCATCCAACACCTTGTCAATCAAACTCAAAACTTTGAATGACAGAATCCTGCAGTTCTGACTGGTGAAAAGAGCAACATGGCCTTTATCTCACATTTGACTGACACTCAAGAGGTTGTACTTGAGATTCTCCACATGGTTAACATCATCAAACCTTATTTCCCCATTTGAAACAAAGCCTTTGCCGATGATGTAACCCTTAGCATCATTGCCAAAAGAGACAAACTCCTTCTTTCCTTGAGAGTAGTCATTAAGAAGAGAGCTGCTCCCTGTCATATGCATGGATCCACCGCTATCTACATACCAGAAGCTTCTTTGGCATGCTGAAGAACCCTGCAATCATCACAATAAACTAGTTAGCTTTTGAGACCCAAACCTTTATGGTTTTGGGTCTGTTCTCATCAACAGATGTTACACTAACTTGTTTGTCATGATTACCAGCTTCTGGTGGTTGAGATGGTGCAGAAAAGGATTCCTTTGGCTTGGATTTCCTTTTTTGTGGTTTCTTCACAGGAGCATCTAATTGGTTGACTCTCCCCAATAGATGTTGAACCATCATAACAAGTTGTGTTTTATTTTGTGATAAAGCCTTCAGCTCATCAGATACATTAGTACTTGATTTTGATGGTTTCCTGTGTTGCACCATCTTCCTTTGAGCAACCTCAGCTGTTGTCTGATTAACCCCTACCTTCTTTTTGGATTTCTTTAAGGACTTTGGGGTTTCAGGTTTGGATGTTGCTGGTACAAACTTGGTCTCAGACTCAGTTTTCATTTTGTTCATTTTCTTTTTAATGTTCTCATTTTGGTTGAGTTTGGAGCCCTTTTATACCAGCAATCATCAGTAAGATGATTGAATAAGCTGCATATTTCACATGGCTTTTTCTTCATCTTTAGTTGATCATCTACTAAAGAAGATGAAACTACTGAAGACTTGTCCTTCAGCAGTCTTCTATCAGTACTTGCAGTTTTCTTCCTTTCAGTACTTGCTTTCCTGATATCTTCTTCAGTAGTTTTCAAACCCTTTCTACTTGCAGTTTTCTTCCCTTCAGTACTTGCAGTAGTTTGGGTTTGTTCTTCAGGTGTTATAACTTGCTCTTCAGTACTTTCAGTACTTTATGAGATAACACCTGAAGTGATCAACTTTTTGATCATGTGAGTGTCAGCATTTGAACCATCAATATCAGCTGCTTGGTTCTCAGAGTCATGAATGCTGACTTCATCTTCTGATGGTGCTTTATCAGAGAGTAAATCATATGATGAGAAGGATTGATTATTGCTTTCTCCTTCAGATTCTACTTCAAACTTGGGAGTAAAATCTGTAGGAGGAGTAGTATGATTATAACCAATTCCAAACTTCACATTTGAAGCTAATTGCTTGCTAAGAAGCATTTCAAATTTCAGGATTGTACCCAGTGATCACACTCTACCTGGGTAGCTGCAAGTGTTTCTTTGAGGTCTCTATACTTCTCCAGAAGTACCTCTTCCCTAGCCTTATCATCAGTGATTTGGCGTTTAAGTTTGTAAATCTCATCATTTTTATCATTCAAAACAGACTCAAACTCAGCATTACTTTTGGAAATTGCCCTTTCTAGCTTAAGATTTTGGTTGATTAAAGCTACATTTGCCTCTCTACTAGATGCAAATATGGCTATGCATGATTCAGAACATAACTTGGCCTTGGCCCTTAAAGGTACCTGTGATACCTATGATATGGAAGCATTTGAGGATGAGCTATCAGCAGACTCCAGTGCCATGAGAGCATGGTTCCAAAAGGATTGTCACCTCCATGTTGACTTGCACTAGGAAACAGTTGTTCATGACCAGACATATCATCTGGTAAACTGCTCCAGTCAATAACTCCTAGGGTGAAAAAGTTGTGTTGTTGAGGTGAGATTGTTGATGAGATTGGGATGGTTGAGGCTCAGGAAGGGCATGTGGTTGTTGAGCAATAGGAGCTTGAACTTGACTGGTCTACGGTATGTAGAAACAGGGGTAAGTATATGGCATATGACCTTGAAGGACAAAATATGCAGGTGATGACTAAACTTGTGATGGATGACCAGAACTGGTGGAATGTTGCCCTTTGTTCTGTGAGCTAAAGCTTGGGAAGGTCACAAAAGGTGCAGATGAGTTAGATCCAGATGATCTACACTCTCTAGCAAAGTGTCCAAGCCTATGGAATTTGTGACACCTCAACTTGCTCCTGTCAAAACCAACTTCGGTTTTGACAGAGAGACCAGGAAATTTCCTGCCAGTTCTTTTGTAGAACTTTTGAGATCTGATATTGATCATTGCCATTTGGCTCAAAATATCCATCGCTTCCAGATCATCATCTGGAATGCCCTTCAGATCTTCCATCAAAAAGCATAAGTTATCACTGCTACCACCTTAACTACTATCAACACCAACAAAAGCATGTTCAGTATTAGTAGAGAAATCAATATGCTCATCATAGGCACTCTCTGATGCAGCATATTCTGACTCCTGACCTATCAGTGCAGTATTGCCTGATACAAAAGTCATCAGCGAGCTTACCAGATGATGACAACTTCCTTTTCTGTTCTATCTCTCTTTCAAATGTAAGCAGTTTCCCATGAGTTGGGTGAGAGATAGAGTATCTAGATTTGCACTGGAGCGTAGGACAATAGTGTAAGTGTCCCATCTCTCAGGCAGGGATCTGAGGAATCGGTTGTTCATCTGGCTGTTTGAATACTCTTGTTTAACCATTTTCAGCTCAGAAATCAAACATGAGAATCGCTCAAACTGTTGAGTCAGAGTCTCGCCCTTCCTATGAGAGAATGTCTCATATTGTTGGGTGAGGATTTCCCTAGTGTTTGCTAAGACCTCATCAGTTCCTCCAAATTGTTGCTTCAGAGTAACCTAGAGATCATGAGTAGTTTCATGATGCATGAGCCATGAATTGATTTCATTAGCCAGTGCCATGGCCAAATTCCATGGGCTTTAGCATCAATTTCAAACAGCTTTAGATCTTCGTCCGAATATTGATCAGGTTTCTTTGGAACCCTCTCATTTGATTCAAGAACACTCACCATAGGCTTGTATGGTCCATGCATCACTAATTTCCAACAACCAGCGCTGTT